>PVLA01000701.1:0-477294 GCA_004027455.1 Hydrochoerus hydrochaeris
CATTAAAAGACTGCTAGAGGTAATAAACAAGTTCAGTAGTGTAGCTGGATACAAAGTCAATGCTCAAAAATCAATAGCATTCCTGTACACAAACAAAAAACTCACTGAGAGAGAAATTATGGAAATATCACCCTTTACAATAACATCTAAAAAAATGAAATACTTAGGAATCAACCTAACTAAAAATGTAAAAGACTTACATGCTGAAAATTATACTATGCTGAAAAAGGAGTTTGAAGAGGATATTAGAAAATGGAAGGACATTCTGTGCTCTTGGTTAGGAACAACCAACATTGTGAAAATGACTATACTCCCAAAACTGTTATGCAGATTAAATGCAATCCCAATCAAAATGCCATTGACATACCTCACAGATCTAGAGAACACACTATTAAAATTCATTTGGAAACAGAAGAAACCTAGAATAGCAAAGGCAATTCTAGACAACAAAAGCAAGGCAGGAGGCATCTCAGTTCCTTTCTTGAAACAGTACTATAAGGCCACAGTGATAAAATCAGCTTGGTACTGGCAAAGAAATAGACCTGAGGATCAATGGAACAGATTAGAAGATGCAAGCACAACTACAAAGACACTCAGCCACCTGATATTTGACAAAGGGGCTAAATATGTCCACTGGAAGAAAGATAGTCTCTTTAATAAATGGTGTTGGAAAAGTTGGCTCTCTACATGCCAAAGACTGAAACTAGATCCATGCATATCACCATGCACAAAACTAAAATCGAAATGGATCAAAGACCTCAATATTAAAACAGATACACTACATCTACTGGAAGACAAGGTAGTTAGAAGTCTTGGAGACATGGGGTAGCCAGAGAATTCATGAACCAAATGCAAACTGCACGGCAAACACTTCAAAGAATCAACAAATGGGATCTCACATTATTGAAAAGTTTCTGCACTTCAAAGGAAATCACCAACAGAGTGAAAAGGAAACCAACAGAGTGGGAAAGAATTTTAACTAGCAACCCCTCAGACAAAGGAATTGTGTCCAGAATATATAAAGAATTGAAAAACATCAAGCCCCCTACATTCAAAGACCCTCTCCAAAAATGGGCATCTGAGATGAACACACAGTTCTCAGAAAAAGATATACAAATGGCAAATAAATACATGAAGAAATGTTCACCATCACTGGTCATTTGAGAAATGCAAATTAAAACAGCATTGAGATTCCACCTTACTCTGGAAAGAATAGCTGCCATCAAGAAATCAACAGATAACAAATGTTGGCAAGGCTGAGGGGAAAAAGGAACACTGCTCCACTGTAGGTGGGAATGTAGACTGGTGCAACCTTTGTGGAAATCCATATGGAGAATTCTCAGAAGACTAGGATTGGAAGTTCCATTCAATCCAGCTATCCCCCTCCTGGGTATTTTCCCCAAAGAACTGAAAAGTTCATATCACAGTGATATATGTGCACCCATGTTCACAGCTGCACAATTTGTGATAGCTAAATCCTGTAAACAGCCAAGATGCCCATTAACTGCAGAGTGGATGAAAAAGATGTGGCATTTTTATACAATGGAATATTACTCAGCTATAAAAAAGGTTGATCTTGAGGCCTTCATAGGCAAATGGAGACCACTTGAGACTATTCTCATTAGGGAAATAAGAATCATATTTATAAATATCATATTGTGTCTCTAGTGTAAAAAGTAAATAAGAATTACAAGAGTAATAAAACCAAAATGTGTAATTGCTATTGCAAAAAAGAGAGGAAAAGAAAGTGCTCTAAGGGATATAACTGCATGCATGTTTGAATGTGTAAAATAGATGACCTTATTGCTGAATCTTTGTTGGATCTTTGAGCAGAACTGTTTGTAGTCTGACTGTTTGAATATTTACTATGTACCCTTTAACTTTGTAACTTGAACAACTACATCCAGGATGACAGTACATAATTTATAAATTACTGATTTCTTAGTGGGGCTTTTTCTCATTCCCCTTTTTCTTTCTTTTAGAATTCTGTACTGTTGCTACTCTTTTTTCTGTTTTGCGTTTTTTTCTTCTCTTTAAATAAAATTTTAAAAATGTATAATTGCTATTGTAAAAAAAGTGGAAATAGGAAGCACTATAAAAGATATAGCTGCATATATGTTTAGGTATGTGGGATTGATGAGCATATTTCTAGGTTCTTGTTGGATTGTAGAACAGATGTGTTTGCATTTTCACTGCTTGAGTGTCCACTTTGTGTGCTTTAATTCTAAAACTTGAATAACTATTTCTAAAAGAACAATATGTAATTTATCAACTAGTGATTTCTTCTACTTACCTTCTTTTCTTGAAATTCTGTAATATTTCTACCTTTTTCCTGTTTTTTTTTTCTCCTCAAATAAAAAAATGAAAAAAAAACCAGTGAATCTATCAGGTGGTGAACTTTTTTACTTGGTAGGCCTTTTATTCATTGTTTGTTATTGGTTTATTCAAAATTTTTGAGTCTTCTTAGGTTATCTTAGTAATTTATATGAGTCTAGGGATCTGATACTTTTGTCAAGATTTTCTAATTTGCTGTAATGCAATTTTTCATAGTAGCATCTTCCATATTTTAGTGGTGTCTTCAGTGATTTCACCTACTTCATTTCTAATTGCACTGACATGTGCCTTTTATCTCTTTCTTTTGGTAAATTTAGCTAAGCACAGTTTGTTTATTCTTTCAGTGATTCAGCTCTTTCATATGCTGAATCTTTGTATTGATTTTTATTCCCAATTTCATGAATTTCAGTGCTAAGCTTTCAATTTTCTCTTAAACTTTGGTTTGGGTTTGAATTGTTGTTTCTCAAGTATCTTGAATTTCTTCTTTTTTATTTTATTTTAAAGAGAGTACAACTAAACATAAAAAATAGAACAAAGCAGATCAGAGGAAAATGATGCAAGTGACACAGATTTTAAAGCAAAACAACAAGAGATCATCACTGGCTATCATATTGTCTCTTGTTTTCTTCTAGATAGTTGTCCATATCTTCACACAAAATGAATTAATTCACGCACAACAAAATAGTGTTAAAATGATCAAAAAGAGTAATGAAGGCATTATAGGCCTTCAAAACCAGACAGAAGGGAAATCAACAATGGCTGCCATAATGTCTCTCATTCTCTTCACAATAGCTGTCCATACCTTCATGTATGTTGAAATGAAACAATACAAAATAGACTAAAATCACTCTGAATAAAGGATAATAGTATTTTTGGATTTCACAGCATGACACTACAGAATCAGCCATAGTGTCTCTTTTTCTTCAAAGTAGCTGTTCATTTCATCATGCCTTATGTAATCAATTCTCATAAACTGTTTAGAAGTTCTATGCATGTATGAGTCTCTATCCTTTCTGCATTAGAGTGAAAATCAAAACAAAACAAACAAATTCCTAGAAAAACATGAAAAAAAAGAATAAATAACAATAGCAAAGAGCCTAAAACATTGACAATATAGGCCTTCCAAACAAGGTGATATGAGCATAACTAGGGTTGTTATTTTACATTATGATCTTCAAGAGTTCGTCAGATCACCACACAATAATATGCACATTTGTTCCAATCCTATGAATATTAACTTTTAGTTCCAAGAACTTATAGAATTTATAGCACTATCATCTTAGGTATCCTAAATGTGTTTATATAATTTTGGATATTTTTTCTTTTCCCTTCCTTTTTCTTTTTCTTCATTTTTCCTGAGATATTATTTTTCCCCTTTAAGCAGATTCTTATCCTTTCACAGTATTTATTGAGTTTTTTGGTATCTTATGTACTCTTACCATTTCTTACACTAGGGAGACCATACAGTATTTTCACATGTGAGTTTGATTTATTTCACTTATGAGTATGGTATCGAGTTGCATCCACGTACTTGTAAGTATTTCAGTGTGATCATTCTTCATAGCTGAGTAGTACTTCATTGTATAAAAATACCGCATCTTTTTATCCATTCCTTAGTATATGGGCATTTATGTTGTTTCCAAGATCTGGCTGTTACAAATTGTGCTGCTATAAACATGGGTGCACATATATCACTATAGTATGATGTTTTCAGTTCTTCTGGGAATATGCCCAGAAGTGGAATAGCTGGGTCAAATAGGACTTCCAATCCCAGCTTTTCGAGAAACCTCCAGACTGACCTCCTCAGTGGTTGCATCAGTCTACACTCCCACCAACAGTGCAGAAGAGTTCCTTTTTCCCCACAGCTTCTCTAGCATTCGTTGTTGGTAGTTTTGTTGATCCTGGCCATTCTTTCTGGAGTGAGATGGAACTTCAGTGTTGTTTTAATTTGCATTTCTCTAATGACCAAAGATGGTGAACATTTTTTCATGTATTTATTGGCCATTCAGATTTTGTCATCTGAGAACAATGTATTCATCTCAGATGCCCATATTTGGATTGGGTCTTTGAATTTCAGGGATCTGAGTTTTTAAAAATTCATTATATGTTCTAGACAGAAGTCTTTTTTCTGAGGGACAGTTCACTAAAATTTTTTCCCAATTTGTGAATTTTCTTTTCACTATGCTGGAGATTTCTTTTGACATGCAAAAACTCTTAATAGGACGTGATCCATGTTATTGATTCTGTGAAGTATTTTGAGTGCAGTTTGATTCTTTCATGAATTCTCTACCTACACCTTTGTCTTCAAGATTTCTATTACTTTGTCTTCCAACAGATTTAGTGTTTCTGTTTTAATATTTAGATTTGTGATCCATTTAGACTTTAGTTTAGTATATGGTGATAGGCATGGGTCTAGTTTTAGTTTTCAGCATATGGACAGCCAATTTTTCCAGCACCATTTATTAAAGAGACTATCTTTCTTCCAGTGAATGTGTTTGGCTCCTTTAACAAACATAAGATGGTTGAGTGTGTTTGAAGTTGTATCTTCTAATTTATTCCAGTAATCTTCAGGTGTGTTTTTATTCCATTACCATGCTGATTTTATTACAGTGACTTTGTAGTATAACTTCAAGTCAGGGATTGTGAGGCCACCTGCCTTGCCTTTGTTGCTTAGAATTGCCTTTGCTATTCTAGGTCTCTTGTGTTTCCCGATGAATTTTAGGAGTGATTCCTTCAGATCTGTGAGGTATGCTAGTTGCATTTTGATTGGGATTGCATTAAATCTGTATAAACATTTTGGGAGAAAGGCCATTTTCACATTGTTTGTTCTCCCTGTCTATGAATAAAGGATGTCTTTCTAGTTTTTGAAGTCGTCTTTGATTTCTTTTTCAGGGAATTATAATTTTCCCTGAATAGATCTTTTTCTTCTTTTGTTAGATTGATCCCTAAGTATTTCATTTTTTGGATGCTACTGTGATGGGTGTGGCTTCTCTTATTTCTCTCTTGGTGATTTTGTTGCTAATATATAGAAGCGCTACTGATTCTTGAGTGTTGACTTTGCACATTACTACATTGCTGAATTTATTTATTATACCTAGGAGTCTTTCAATGGAGATTTGGGGGTCTTCTATGTAGAGTATCATGTCATCTGCAGATAATGATAATTTAACTTCTTCTTTTCCTATCCATGCTCCTTTTATTTCTCTCTCTTGTCTAATTGCTCTGGCTAGTATTTCCAGCAGTATATTGAATAATTGTGATAATGGACATCCTTATCTTGTTCCTGATTTTAAAGTAAAGGCTTGCAGGTTTTGGCCATTTAATATGATGCTGGTTGTTGGTTCGTCAGGGATGGCTTTTATCATATTGAGGTAAAGACCATGTATTCCAGTTTTCCATAATGGTCTTATCATGAATAAGTGTTGGACCTTATCAAAAGCTTTTTCTGCATCTATAGAAATGATCATGTGATTCTTATTTTTGGCTGCATTGGTATGGTGGATTACATTTATTAATTTGTGTATGTTGACCATCCCTGCATTGTCTGGGATGAATCCCACTTGGTCATGGTGTATAATCTTTTTGATGATTTGCTGCATTCTATTTGCCAATATTATACTGAGAATTTTTGCATCTATGTTGATTAGGGAGATTGGCCTGTAATTCTCTTTTCTGCTTGGGTGTTTCTCAGGTTTTGGTATTAGTGTAATATTTGTTTCCAGGAATGAGCTAGGGGAATTGAATTCCCTTTCAATTTCATTGAAGAGTTTGAGGAGTGTTGGCATTAAATCTTCTTTGAATTTCATGTGGAATTCTGCAGTGAATCCATCTGTACCTGGGCTTTTCTTTGTTGGTAAGATTTAATTACATTTTCAATTTGTTAATTTAAATTGGGTTATTCAGCAGTTTTACATCTTCTTGACCCAGCTTTTGTAATTCATACGTTTCTAGGAATCTGTCCATTTCTTCTGTGTTATAAAGCCTATGAGAGTAGGGGTTTTTGAAGGAGGTATTGATGATCTTCTGTACTTCCACAAAGTCTATAGTGATTTCACCCTTTTTATCTTTATTGTATGAGTTTTAATTTTTTCTTTCCTTTTCTTAATGAGGTTGGCAAGTGCTTATCAATTTTATTTATTCTTTCAAAGAACCAACTCTTTGATTCATTGATTCTTTGCATTTTTTCTTAGTCTCTATTGCATTAATTTCTGCTCTGACCTTTATAATTTCCTCCCTTCTTTTGGTTTTGGGCTTGACTTGCTCTTCTTTTTCTAGATGTTTGAGGTGTAGCATCAGGTTGTTTATGTTTGTTCTGTTTTCCTGATGTGGGAATTCACTGCAATAAATTTTCCTCTGAGGACTACTTTCATTACATCTCACAGTTTCCTGTAAGATGTATTTGGATTTTCATTTGCTTGTAGATATTGTTTAATTTCTTCTTTAATTTCCTCCCTGATCCACTGATTGCTCAGGAGTGTATTATCAATTTCCATGTGTTTGTGAGGTTTTTGCAGTTTCTTTTGTCATTAATTTCTAGTTTCATAGCACTATGATCTGATAGCATGCATGGGATAATTTCAGTTCTTTTGCATTTACTTAAGCATGTTCTGTGGGCTAGTATATGGTCTATTTTAGAGAATGTTCCATTTGCTGCTGAGAAGAATGTATACTCTGATGTTGTTTGGTGGAACACTCTGTATACATCCACCAAGTCTATTTGTTCACAGGTATGATTCAGTTCTGCTATTCCTTTGCTGATTTTCTGTCTAGTTGATCTGTCCCTTTGTGTCAATGGTATATTAAGGTCTCCCATTATAATTGTGGTATTGCTTATTTGATTTTTCATTTCTGTTAATATTTGTTTTGTATAGCTGGATGCTCCTGAATTTGGTGCATACATATTTAAAATTGTTATCTCTTTCTCTTGAAGTTTTCCCCTAACTAGTATGTTGTGACTTTCTTTATCTCTTTGGATTATTTTTAGTTTGAAGTTCCTGTTGTCTGTAATCATAATAGCTACCTCTTATTTTTTTGAGGGGGGTTCCTGTCAATGGAATATTGTTTTACATCCTTTGACTTTCAGTGTATGAATTTTCTTTTGGGTTATATGGGTTTCTTGTATACAGCATATGGTTGGATGTTGTTTTTTGATGTATTCTGCCAGTCTGTTTGTATTAATTGGTGAATTGAGGCCATTTACATTAATGGTTATAACTAATATATATTGGTTTAGTTTTGACATGTTATCTTTCTGCTGTTGATTCTTTACCTTTCCATTCTGTTTAATTTTTTGCCTTACTTTGTGGGGTTTTTTTCCCCATGTCTATCTAGAATGTCTTTTTTTTTTATTCTTTGTAGGATTGGTTTGGTGGTCATGAAGTTTTTCAGCTTTTCTTTGTTGTAGAAGTATCTTATTTCCCCCTCCATTTTGCAGGGTACATCAGTCTGGGTTGGAAATCATTTTCCTTTAGGATCTGAAATACTTTTCTCCATGCTCTTCTTTACTTCATTGCTTGTGTTCAGAAGTCTGCTATGATTCTAATAGGCTTTCCTTTATATGTGATCTGTCTCTTCTCTCTAGCAGCTTTTAATATTTTGTTATGTTGGATTTCTGGGATGTTGATTATTATATGTCTGGGTGTAGCTTTATTTTAGTTATGGTTATTTGGAGTTCTATATGCTTCACTGATTTGTATGTCAGTTGCCATTCTCTTTGGGAAATTTTCAGCTACTACTTCTGTAAATAGCCTCTTGATATCATTTGTGTTGTCACCATCTTTTTCATTTATACCTATCAATCTTATGTTGTTTTTCTTTGCATCATCTTGCAACTGTTGAATTGTTATTTCCTGATTCCTTGTTATTTTTAAAAGATTTTTCTTTCTTGTTTACTAGCTGCAATCTTGTCTTTGAGGTATAAAATTATATCTTCACTTTAGTTGAGGCAGTTTTGCCAACTTTTGGTGGAATTTTTGATTTCTTATATATCTCTTTGAATCTGCTTCATGCATTCTGTTTGTTTCTTATATTGTTCATTCAGGGTTTGCATCTTTTTACATTGTTCCTCTAATTTTTAACTATGTCTTCTTTAGATGTGTTCAGCATTTCTTTCATTACATTTATCATTTCTTCTTCTACCCGGAAGATTATTTCTGATCTGAGTTTTTTTATTGCTTCCCCAAGTTGTTTCTTTATTTCAGTTGTTAATCATTTCAGGAATTTCAGGTGTATGGCTTACATTTTCTTCTGTGTCGAAGTCTCCTAGGCTTGCTTGGGTTTGGCTGGAAGTTTGAATTTTGCTCTTTTGTATTGTCATTCTTCTATATTTTCAGGTTTAGAGTGATGCTCCAAAGCTTCCCCATGCGACGGGATTTAACTTGCACATGTTCAGCTCCTGTGACTGAATTCAGGCCCTTGCTAGCCACTCATAGGTCACTGGGCATGACTCAGACCCAAGGGGACTTCCCATGTGTCCTTAGGTTATTTAGGATGCTGGGCATGGTCTTACTGGGTGGGAGTGAGGTTACAAAGCTTCCCAGTGTGCTGAGATTCAACTTGTGCATGATTGGCTCCTGGGACTAAGTTCAGGCCCCTGCTAGCCACTTGGAGGTCGCTGGGCATGGCCTCTTGAGTTTCTTTTTTAAGTTATTTATTTGGACTCACTCTGATTACTTAATGTGAACATTAATTGCAATGAACTTCCCTTTAGGACAGATTTCATTGTGCTCAGTATAATCAGGTGTATTATATTTGGATTTTCCTTTCCTTCCAGAAATTGTTTAACATTTTTCCCTGTTTTCTCCTGTGACCAATTGGATGTTCAGGAGTATGTTATTAAGTTTCCAAGTCTTTCTAAATTTTCTGAGATTTCTTCTGTGGTTGATTTTTATTTTCATTGCACAGTAGTCTGGTAGTAAGTATGGGATGATTTGATTATTTTATATTTATTTAATCAGACTTTGTGGACTAGTATGTGATCTCTTTTCAGAATATTCCCTGTGCTACAGAGCATAATGTGTACTCTATTGTAGTAAGGTAAAACACTGTAGATATCTATTAAGTCCTTATGTTCAAGGGTGAAGCTTAGTGCTATTTCCTTATTAATTTTTTCTCTACCTAATTTATATCTGTGAAAATGGGGTGTTGAGATCACCCACTATGATTGTGTTAATATTTATTTGATCATTTTTGTCCATCAGTATTTGTTTTTTGAAGATATATACTCCAATATTTGATGCATATATAAGTGTTATCTCTTCATGTTGAGTCACTCTCACAAGTAGTATGTTTTGACCTTTGTGTCTTCTGGTCAGTGCTAGCTTGATGTTCACTTCGTGTAGGATTAAATTTTCTATCCTCACTTGTTTTGGGGGTCCTAGTACATGAAATATTATTTTCCATTCTTTTACTTTTGGTTTATCAATGCTTTTTTATATTAATTCTTGAATGTTACAGACTATTAGGTTCTTTTTTGATCCTGTCAATCTGTTTCCTTTGAGAGTTGAGGTCATTAATATTGAGGAATATTACTGAGGTGTGGATTATTTTCTATCATTCTGCTCTTTCTCTGTTGACTCCATTGCATTCCTATTATCTTTTTGGCTGTTCTTTACCCATGTGCCTTGCTTGGTGTTTTCATTCTATCTAGAATTTTAGATTTGTTGGATTCATTCTGTCTAGGGTATTCCCTAATATTTTCTGACATTCAGGTGTAGTGTTCACAAATTTCTTGAGTTATTCTTTTTCATGCAATATCTTTGCTTCTCTATCTATTTTGAATACATATTTTGCCAGATGTGTTAATCTTGGTTGAAAGTTGTTTATTTCTCAGTCTTAAAATACTTCACTCCAAGCTTTTCTTATCTTTAAGGTTTGTGTTGAATCTCCTGCAATGCCAATAAGTTTATCTTTATATGTGACTTTCAGTTTTTCTCTGATTAAAATTCTTTATTTATTTTTTGTTGGACATCTAGCATTTTCTTTTGATGTGTCTTGAGGGTGTTCTTTTTTCATAATGGTTGATGTTCTTGAAGCTGTGCTTACTTTCATGTTGAACTCTTCTCACATTTTCTATTATGATATTTTCAAACAAATTAGTTGTTGCATACATGTTATCTTCTAGTATTTTGCTAATTCCAGTTAGCTTATGTGGCTCTTCTTAGTGTGATCTAGTGACTATTGGCTGAGTGTTTCTGGATTTTGCATTTTTTGAGGTTTCTCTGAGTCCTTCATAATTTACTATTTTGTCCTCAATTTCAAATGCCATTTTCACACTGTTATTTTCTGCAACTTATAAATTTTATTCAGTTTTTAATATCTGGGATTTACATCTGATACTTTTTAATGAAATTCTGTCTTTGATGATTCATCATTCATTTTGTTAACCACTTGGGTCAACTCTTCCAACTATTCGTTTCTTCCAAATCCACAATGGTCATTTTTATGTGACAATTTCATAAAATTTTGAGTCATGTCCTCTTTGAACTCACCAAACTTGTTTATCTCTTCTTTGTAAAGCATCACTACCAAGTATTTTCTTTCATCCTCATTTGTGACTATTGGATCTGCCTTGGGAGAGTTAGGAGAACTTGGATGTCTTTTTTTGTCTTGTTTTCCTATGATTCTTTATGCATGTATTTTTTTGTTGTTGTTGTTGTTGATTGTTTTTAAATCCACTCTCTTTTCACTTTTTTGTTATTAAGGGTTAAAATCTGGTAGGATGTGGAGAGCTTGTAATTGATACAAAGATTTCTTAGTAACATACTGCCATCCTGTGATGTGTTTTTCACTTTATTTGTCCAGAGATAATATTCATCTATTTAACTGAAAGGATTTGAAATCTGTCCTTATCTTTTGAAGAAAGAATTACTTCTGGTTATGACAGCATCAGTAGATCTGATCATATATCACCTATTTGTGATAGATCTTGCCTTTACACTCTCACCCTTACCAATACTCTTTCCAGCCTAGATTCAATTACTATTAGGTGTTTTTTTATAATGTGGCAGGAAAAGTGGAGAGAAGAAATTGAGGGATGGGTGAAAGAGGAGTATAAATCAATAAGGGGGGAAGTTGGCAGGGGGAAAAATAAGAGATTTAAAAAAAAGAAAATATGACATGGCAACAATTCTGTTGGATGCTTTTAATTGGATTGAAGGATTAGTGTGAGGGCTTTAAAAGATATCTGTAGGACCAACAATGAGATATAGGAGGAGGGAGATGTACAGTGAAATTGAGAATAGCTAGAAGGCTGTCAGAACATGTTGATAAGTCTGTGCATCTGTAATATGGAAAGGAGGGGGATAGGTAAGATAAGGAATAGCCATAGGAGTGGACAGAAGATAGAATGTTAATACAGAAAGAGGAGTGACTAAGACAGCAGAATATGGTGAACTAAAAACTTGAGAGGAGGAACTTCAAAAAATGGAAGCAATTAGAACAGTATTGTGATAAGAACTTGAATATAAGAAGGTAGGTAGGTGAATGATAAGAGGGGCAGAACATAGACACCAACTAAATTGAAGCAAAGAAAAACAAATGGACAAACAAACTAAGCACAGAAAATATTCGGTGGGAACAAATTTCAAGATCTTCCAACAAGAGAACATATATACAATTCACATATGATCACTTTGTCAGAAACCCTAGGTGGTCACACTGTTCCCTTCTTTCTTTGATTATGGACTGATTATATTCAGCCATACTAGTATCACCTCTACCCTTCCCACTGCAAAAACTCAACCTAATCTTGTCTCAAGATTTTGTCCATTCTACTGGCCTGTGGGCAGAATCCAGTCCAGTGTTTTTGATTGTGACAGCAGAATCAGTAGACAGTTTCACAAACAAGTGAGGAATCATGGAATTGGAGATATGCATGTGTTCTGAGAATGCATTCATGCACAGGTTAGGGACACTGCAAGAGGTACCAGTGGTATGAAACCACAAGAATGAGCCATTCAGTCTCAGGTGGGAGTATGCAGATTCCTCAAGAGTGAGTGCCCATGAGAAACTGCAGTCCCTGCTCACTGCTGATTAAACTGTCACTGCTCAGGGTGTGTGGGTGGTGTTCCCTTGGACTTGGTGAGTGCTGAAGAGGCCACCCACAGCCAGCAGCATTCCCAAAAGTTCAGATTAGCACTGAGGTGACAAAGGGGCTGGAATATGTAGTCTGACCCAGGAATTCAATCTCTAGCCCAGCTTGGGTCTTTCCGTCCCTCCTGCTACTTGGAATGTTCCCTGGACGGCTGAGGCAGGAGTGGTACAGACCAGAGGAGCTGACTCTGCTTCCCGCTTCAATGCTCCATTTTAGTTCTTAGGTTTGATCGACATCTATTGTCTTTCAATTAAAACTCTAAGTTGGGAGGTAAGGGCTTTCTCTGCTGCATGGTTCCTGTAGCTTCAGTGTGTCCTTTTTGAGCACTCTGATGCATCTCCTCTCATCAACCATTTGGAATCCTCCTCAGCACTGTTTTGATGAGTGGGGTATTGCAACTTTGATTCTGTCTAGGAACATGAGCTAAAATATAAAAATCTTGACTTGAAATTCACCTTTGGCCATATAAACTTAGCCAGTAGGTTTATAGCACCATAACATTCTGCATCTGAACTTTGGAGTCCTGGCCTTATCCCTTCAAAACTGTAACACTGAGGAGCTCAACCCGTCTAAACTCGAGCCCTCTCTAGTTGGAGGTGGTTGTAGTCTGTCTAGGATGCGATAAGAGAATACCTTCTTAGACTGTATAATTTATGCACAACAGAAATTGCTTGTTCTGGAGGCAGGAAGTTCAAGAGTGAGTTTCTTACAGATTTAGTGTCAAGGGAGGGTTCATTTCCTGGTGGGAAGCTCAGGGAGGTCTCCTGGGTTTCACAAGGATGCTAATTCTTTTCATGAGGTTAATTCACAAGGATGCTAATTCTTTTCGTGAGGGCAAAGCCTTCCCAAAGGCCCAACCTCCAAATATCACCATGTAATCAGTTAGTTTACAACATACAGATTTTGGGAGTGAATGTAAACTTTCAGTCTACAGCAGAAGTGATGGTCTGTGTAAGGATTAAATTAAATAGTATAAAATAGATGTCAAGAAAATCTCTGCAACCTTATAGACTTTTAAAAAATAGATGCTTTAGTTAGTTTCCCAGAAGTGCCATAACTAATTACCACAAGTTTGGCAGCTTAAAACCACAGAAATCTGTTCTCTCACAATTCTGGAAGGTAAGGGTATGAAGGTGCCAGCCAGGCCAGACCTCTTCTGAAGGCTCCAGGAAAAACTACTTCTTTTCTGACTCCTGCTGATGTCTGACAAGGCCTACATTGCTCCATCTCAGCTTCTGTCTTCATGTGGCTGCTTCTTTTTGTGTGTGTTTTTGAGAGTCTCTAAATCTTTTCCTCTTTAGGAGGAAACTAATGATTGGATTTGGGGGTTGTTCTATTCCTGTACCACCTCATATATACTTAACTATGTGTTAAGACACTCTATTTCTAAATAAGCTCATGTAGATAGTAACAAGAGTTTAGGACTGCAGAGTATCTTTTGGAGGGACACAATTAAATCTACAACAAGGTCTTACTAAAATTCCAGTTAACTCAATCTTGTTTTCTGTCTCCCAAAATAAATCTATAAACACATACTTCACAGTGGTTATGAAATTTAAATGAGATATTTCATGTGAAAAAGATTACCATGTGCTTAACATATAAACTTAAACAATGGAAATTTTCCTTTTTGTTTTTAATCACATCCAGCCATTCTAGTTTTTAAAATTTTAAGAGCCCATTCTCTCACTTAAAAGCATTTTGAGTTTTACACAGGGTGGGAGTTCTAGTGTACTACTAACACCTGGGTAAACATGATGCCTGTCATCCATATTCATAGATGAGATTTGATTGACTGGATGAATCATGGGTAAGCCAACTGGGTATATAACTCTGCAGCAAAACCTTCCTTTAAATCAGTGGCTTGTCTGCTTTTCTGCAAAGAGGGACAAACTGAATCAGGGCAGTCTTACTGTTCTCTAGTTGAGTGACCCACATAATTGTCTGCATGGGGAAGAAGATGTACTTGGCTTTTCCAACACATACATAAAAAGAAATACGTGCCTTTTTTAGTCTAGACCAAGAGATTCCATCTCCAAAATTGGAGAGCAGGGCAGAAATGGTCATCACTATTGTGAACCAGAACCTTCTAAAGTTCTAGTGAACCTGACCTTGCCCATGGGAAGGAATGGCAACAGAAAAGGAAAATTCGAGGATATCCTGAAGCAAGATGCCTCTGCTATGTCTCTAGTTGTGGCCCAGAAGGCCACCAGCATTGCAAAGGAGCCCCAAATCCAGAATTCTGCTTAGCTACTGGCAGCAACAAGAGAGCACTGAACTCACAGGAAGGCACCCAGAGGATATTAAATTCAAGTAGAAAGAAACAGAAATGTAAACTTAGACCTCAGGGATGATGATAAATTCATGGAGCCTGGTACTGAAAGCACATGTAGATTATGACCAAACAAAAAACAGATATTTCAATGGAGGCTGGTTTGAAGAGATGGTTGCAGACCAGATATCCCTTGACAGCAATGTCACGAACCAAGAAATTCTTCTCAGGACCTTAAGAAGTACAGAAGAAAGTGCTAAAATTCTGACTCCTTGACTCATTCAATTTAATCCTAAATTTACATTAAAGACTGTATAGATTAAGTACTCTCTTATGATTTTACTTAGGTGAGTAGATGTAAACAGCATAATGGACTCTTTGTTACTATCATGTTGAAGGTGAGGGAAGTGTCATTAGAAAGCAGGAAGCCCTTTGGAAAAGCACGGGATTAAATCCTTCTCAGTTCAGTTCAGCAACAGATCCTGAATTCCTCACAACAAAGTAAGAACTAAGAAGCATAATTTTCCCAAGGCAAATTTGCAGTTTATTGACTTATTTATATCCACAATTTATATCCTGCTTCATTTCCATCTGTCTGGGTACTCAGGAGGGCCAGTTTGGGACCTTTTTGTTGCCATGTGGCCCTTTAGGCCTGGAAATACCCTCTTCACAGATGCCCTTCTTCTGTGACCAACTTTGGGACCTCATGTTGAAGATAACAGTGTCCGGACATGGGAGGCAGCAGGGTGTCCCTGTCACCACGTGCTAAGGGGATTGAGGAGGAACAGTTGTACCTGCATGTTTTGTGCCAAGTGAGAACCAACCCACGGCAGGGCTAAGGCAGTAAGATCTGGGGCTCGGTATTAAGATAGTAACACTGCCTTTGCCTGGACTCCCAAATTAACTTATATAAGCTAATTTGGTTACACAGATACCAACTTTTAATGATGCTGGATAAATGACTCTAGGTTCCTTCCCATGTTTCATTAAAGATGACTTGAATAGATAGCTTCGAATAACAAAGAAAATTAAAATACTGCACAAATTTCCAGCATCTTCTACAGACATTGCATGTAATAAAAATGTCAGGCAAATAAAAATATTACTTCATGAAAGGCTTATAAGAATACTTTTGCTTTAGAAATTCATGTTTTAGTTCTGAGGTCTAAATTCCACTTCCCATCAAAATAAATAGTGACCCTTGAGAAAATGGCTGCTTATTTTAAGTTGAGATTCCATCTCATTAGTCATGTGAGGTTAATCAAACACATTATTTAGCTTCTTTATGTTTAGAAAAATGGGTTTAAAATAGTCCCTGTTTCAAAAGGGATTAGAATAGGGTTACTATACTTGTAGAATAGGGCTGACTTGGCAGGTACGGAATGTACAGCTCACCTTTCACTGTTTCTGTCCCTGTCATGTACAGCTATCTACATAACCTCAGGGCGAGAACCAGGTGGGTGGAACCTGAACACCAGGCCCATAGAGATCAGGACTGGACACCTGCTTCGTGCCTGGCTTGCTTTCCTCATAACCAGGAAGGTAGTTTCTTTTATTGCTATTTTCACTTCTTTTTATCAGAAGTAAGAAAACTGAGTCTTTGTCAAAGGCTGATCACCTCCTTAGTTCAGAGCTCATAAGTGGCAGTAAAAGGTTTCAAATCCAGCCACAGGGTCTGTCCCTATGGCAGACTAATCATTGCTACCTTGGGCACAGAGAAAAAATTTGTAAAAATTAAAATCTCACATTGCATATATTTTATGTTCTCTAGATATTCTCAGATTCAAGAAGCCATTGTTTTTCCCCTCAAAGTTTTTAGCTGTTATCAAATTTAAATGGAAAGAAACATTTTTCTAATGTTTAGCAGCAGAGAAAGTACATGACTCCTACAGGGAAAATTTCACCTTGTTCAACAGCTAAAGAGGAAGTTTTCCAAACAATAAAACTCTACAAGACAATGGTCTTTAGTTTAACAGGAACTTAGTTTTGTATTTTCCCCTTACCCTTTTAAAACAGAATTTTGAATCTGAGACTACTTAAAACACTTATTTCAGACTCTGCTATGCTTCTAAAGGAACATTAAAGAATTGAGGAATCAAGATTTTGGTAATAAAATTAAATCTAATCTTGAAATAATTGGCAAGAAAATATTGACAATTTTAAAATGCAGTCAGCTTTTATTACTTTCTGCTTCTAATTTTGAACTCAGGAAGATGGAATGTGATAAACTGATTCATACTTTCCTAATTATGTAAATATATATTTCTCATGAATGAACTCTACATCTGATAAAATGTAAAATGGATAAAGTAGAGGGAAAAAAATGAATTAAATCTAAGAAAAAGGAAATTCCATGAAAAAGTGGTTACCACAAGGGCCATGTGCCAGGAATTGCTTTTGCATGTTTGGAAATGGTTATCTCATATGAATCATTTATTATTCTGAAAATATTTGGCATAATTGAAGAGAAATGTTTATATGAATAATCCATACTTGCAACAATTTTAAGGAAAATCAAGCGGATTGATTATGAAAACAGGTCAGTTATATTTAAAACATCCTGACATCTCTGGTACAAAATTCTAGTTGTACTTTACTCCACTGTTAGTATTTTTATGAAATTTTATGCATATCATTTTACTTTCTTAAGAAATTAAATAAAGTACAGTGGTTAGAGGAATATCTATAACTTCCATGTGTATATGTAAATTTAAACAATTGCCAGCCACTCTTTTATTTCCAAAGTCTTAATGCTGCTAATGACTATATTTTGATAGATTCAAGTTTTGAAAGGAGCAATTTGCTGCAACAGAAATGGGTAACATTTCAAATTTGTGAATGACGCTGTAGCAGATTTCATTAAAAGAACTGATAACCAGACACAAAGAGGAAGAAGGAAAATATGGACCATTGAAATCCTTTACCCCTTTTTATAAATGTTCCACACCCCCTCACTGTGGTGTGGTGAGGGGATTGCTGCCCCACACAGAAGTATTTCTTGATGTTATGTTGAAGAATCCATTCACATGAATGTTTGTGGAGCAGACTAAACCATGTCTGTATCCTGCACAGTCTTCATGCTTTGAAAACTCAAGGTGTTTTAAATTGCCTTCTAGATGCTTCATATGCTTTCTAGTAGCTTCTCAGTTTTGTCTTCCTTTTCCCATACAATAAATACTTCTATTATTCTCTGGGTCCATTCAGACCCCAGAGGATTCAATTGGACTTGATGAAACCTGGCTCTAATGTATATATTTCAACCAAATTGCAACTCAGACTCTGGGACAGTTTGAGCCAGTTCAAAGTGCCTCTTTAGACAAGGATGAGGCAAACCACTTCCATGACACAGCATTGTGCAGCAGCAGGGTGGCAGAGGGGCACACTTGGTTCTTACTCCAAGTGTGCATGGGCTTCCATGTATTGTGAGGAGAGGCTTCCTCTATGGACGAGGTCAGCTACAAGAGATTTCCATTTACATTCAACTACCCACAGTCACCTCTAGTCTCACTCTGACCAGGACCCTACCCACTTGTCACCTCACTTTTCTAAGCATTGTCCCCTTTCCAACACTGTCTATGTGGCCTTGTCACAGCTCCTTTCTCAACTCACAGTCACCTTTCTCATCTCACTGCAGCTCAGAGTGTCTTAGATCAAGTCTCTGAGGAGCTTACTGAGGTGGAGATTTACATGCAGGAGGTTTACTGGAAAGTTCTTTCTGGACCAGCATGTGCAAAGGAAAGAAAGATGCAAAACAAGCAAGGGAGAAGCTAGACTTTGATACAGCTTCAAGGGAGCTTCTGGTGAATCTCCACGATGCTCTGGCTCTGGCAAACCTTCATAGTTATCTCCCTTAAGTCTGGAGGTCCTGGTTCTGACCCATTCTCTGTGCCAGCCAGTCCTTCCACATATGTAGATGTCAGGCTGGTCCTGATCATAACCTTGACAAACAGCTCTCTTTGATCAAGGAAGATTCAAGCAAAGGACTCACCTTCCTTTATGCCATTCTGTGAATGTGAATCACCAAGTCCAGGGAGAAAGTTTAACCTCTGAGAGGGGTTAGCATCCACATGCATCTTTGGAAATTTTCTATAAGGAAGATTTTTCCTTATAATTTATTTTACTTATTTATTTTATTTATTTATATCATATGGATGCTTGTCTATTTAATTTTATCTTTTGAGATGTAAAATATTACTGTGCACCTTATTTGGTTACTCAAGTATTTCTTGCTTTGTTTACTTGGAAATTTTGTACCACGCTAACAGGAATGACCTTCCTTCCTGCCAGGCACTGTGAAACATGACATCTGCGTCATGTATATTGCCTGCCCCAGTTTAGAACCAACAATTTCTCTAGGGAGTCCTGGCTCCTTTTGGTGGAGAAAAGTATTTGGAATCAGTTGAGTGTACTGATTGCCGCTATAGTAATGCCACTTCCAAGCCTGCTAGGTGGGTATAGCAAAGAAATATATCTCTGGATACTAACTTTCCTATATACACACATCTGTAATTATTTGTGTCTAGTTCCTTGTATATAAACTAGAGTTCATATTGTTGTACCTATACTTGTTGTTATGGTTGATATATTGTGTCAACTTGAGAAGTCTAGAAATATAACAGAGACTCAGCAAAGATCCAGGATCCTTACTTTGTAAATATCCTCATCCTGTGCAAGAGGAGGGCACAGAGATTTTGTGAGTGCTACACCTGCCCTGAGGCAGGGAGTGGTGGTGGTAGTGGTGGGGTGGCCTGTGTATATTAATAAGGAAAGAGAAAAAGCTTGTTTTCTGCCTCTTGCTCTGGTTTCTGCCTTGAAGTGTTGTCCTAGTCCCATGCTGTCCTGCCTTGCAGCCAGGTGATTATGGACTGAAACCTCCAAAAACTGTAAGCTAAATAAACCTTTCCTTCCTTCATTTTGGGTGTTGGGTGATTTTATCCCAGCAATGAGAGAAAAGTAACCATGACACCTGTCCAATTCAGTTTCACTAGATTCAATCCAACTTCTCTCCTCTTTTTATCTTTTACTTCATCTCCCATAGTGAGAGACCTGGTGTCCAACATCCATCACATACTTATGTAGCTGTTTAATGTTACCACACATGTAAAACAGGTTCAGAATTAGTTGCTAGAAACCCCTGCAGATGAGAGGTATGTAAAAGTGAAGGGCAAACAAGAGCCTGCTTCTCCAGAACATCATTTTAACATAAATTGGTTTCATTGAAGAAATGAATATTTTCCAAATATTAATGAAGAACACATTGCTGTGAGATTTAATGTCTGTAGGGATGAAGAATTTAAAGATATACACATGTAATTCTAACAACTTTTCTTGTATTATTGCTAAAGAGCTGAGGGTTTTATACTTTTTCACAAAGCATTTGACAATAAACTGTCCAATTAGTACCTTCCTTTTCATTGCCTCCACTTGGAGGCAATAGCATTTTTCTGGCCCTGTATTAACATTCCTTCACTTCCGTGTTTCTGGAAAAAATGAACCACATAAGTTCAAACTTTGTCTATTATAAATCTTTCACTTTTAAAAAATAAAATAGGTCATAACTCTCAGTTCCGTGTCATAAATCCCCAAAAATCATTATTTCAGAAAGTCACAAATATTAGTTTTAATTGCTATGCCAAGAGCAATAGTTTCCAGTTGTATGGAATGAACCCAGCTAAACTGTGCTGCTTTTCTTAGTTAAGTTTTTTTTTAAAGTACTTCAGAAAGATTTCATGGGACTAAAGGTCTATGTATTAGTGAATCTTCCTTATTTGCATCACTCTGTCTGCAACCAGAAGAGATGATCAATATAATATATGATAGATATTTGCTGCACAGAAACATATTGTAAATATAAGTGAAATATATTATATTGTAAATATAAAGTAAGGCTAAGCTTTATGAATGCAATCACTAGCCTCTTAGAGTTCATGTATCTTTTTTTAAAAAATCTTTTGTTGAAGATTAAACAGACACAAAAAAGCAAAACAAAAAGCAATACAGGCAAACAAACAAGAAAACAAATGCAACAACAGTATACGTTTACAAAACAAGGTGATAGGAATTTGACAATGGTTTGTAATATTGCATATTGCTACCTTCAAGATTGCTTAGATTAACAAATATAGACATGTAAAATTGATCTAAACATATGAATATTAACTTCTTTTTCCAATAACTAATACAGTTAGTAGTATAGTCAGTATATATATATATATATATATATTTCTTTTCTTCCTTTCTTTTCTCTTTTCTTTCCTCCTTTCCCTTATTCCAATTACTTTTCCTCTTTGAACGGTTTCTTATACAGTATTCATCGTAGATTTTGGAAAATGTATAATTTTTCAGTTTCTTACACTAGGAAGACAATATGATATTCACACATGTGAGTTTGATTTATTTCACTTTTGAGTATAGTCTCAAGTTGCACCCATTTACTTATGAAAGTCTCGATGCAATCTTTCTTTATAGCTGAGTAGTACTCTATTGTATAAAAATACCACATCTTTTTCATCCATTCCTTGATTGAGGAGCCCTTGGGCTGTTTCCAAGATCTGGCTATTACAAATTATACTGCTATAAACATAAGTGAACATACATCACTGTGGTATGATGTTTTAAATTTTTCTGGGAAAATTTTCAGAAGTGAGATAACTGGAAATCTTTAATGCTAGCTTTTTGAGGAATCTCCACACTGGTTTCCACAGTGGTTGCACCAGTCTACACTCCCACCAACAGTCGAGAAGGGTTCCTTTTACCCCATAACCCCTTCAACATTTGTTGTTGGTTGATTTTTTGATCTTGGCCATTTTTTCTAAAATGAAATGGAATCTCCATGTTGTTTTAATTTGCGTTTCCCAAATGACCACTGATGTTAAACATTTTTTAATATATTTGCCATTTGTATTTCTTCATCTGAAAAGTGGATAGTCATGTTTTTTTACAGGAACAAACACAAGTTTTCAATGTAACAATGACAGACATAAGAATAATAAAAACATATAATACATTTCTTTTTAAGTTTCTTTATATTTCAAACTGATTTATGTTCTCTATATGTCTACCATATTCTTTGCTAACCTCTTAATTTGATAGATTAACATATTGGTGTTAATTAGAATAACTTTATAAACATTTCAAAATATTTTCTAGCTATCCTAACTAGGGTTTTATATTTAGGTATAAAAGAGATTTCAAACAGTGGATAGATTTGTGTCTTCTATGATACTTTATTTCCAGTTAGAAGTTTCATTATTAAGGCTATGGTATTATTTCATTGCCACATTATTTAATGATTTCTGTTGTTTTATTCAACAACTGACCAGACGGAAGGACAGAATTAATCTGAATAAATCCATTGACAGAGAGGGTAGAGGGCCTATGGCATCTGACACTACATGGATAAAGGATGCACTGGGAAAATTTATTAACATCTCCTCATTCACCAGCCCTGCAACACTGGCTTTCAAAAATCAGGGGAATAAAAATAATTGGTACAATACAGTCATCTCTAAATGAGACTCAGACCTCTGACTGCAGTGTGGTACAATATAATTATATTGGGTTTTGTTTTGTTTTTTGATTTATTTGTTTTGGTACTAGAGGTCAAACTCATGACCTTACACTTGCCAGGCAAGCTGTTGTGCTATGGAGCTAAATCCCCAGCCCTATAATTATATTGTTACTGATTATATTAATAGGTTTTATACTATTTAGATGTTATGAGATTAACTTTAAACTGAAGCTTTATCCTGAATTTAGAAGTCCAAATGCTATTTGATTCAGATGTATGCATATTCAAATAATCATCCCATTTAAAATAAAATTTCTCTAATGCTTAGTATTCATCATTTATTGTATTTCATGATAGGAGAACGTATAGACAGACACAAAGCAAATGGATGGCACTGCAATTGCATTAATATTTAATCTGATAGTAAGTTAGTTGTTCGAAAGTTAGAGGCATCTAGTTGCCAAACTTGTCATACTCTCTCCCCATTCTGAGTAACAGAATATTGATAATACTCCTTTTTTTTAAAGCAGGTGATGCTAATTATTGGAATAAAAAAATAACAAAAACTACAAAGCATTCCTTAGCATCCTTACAAGTAGCAGTGCTCTATGACTAGGTTCTGGATGATATGTAAAACTACAAGAAAGCATGAAAGTACTCACAGAGTTTTTAAATGTGATAGCTGATTCACAAAATTCCATAATGGAATAGAAGTAAAACAAAAGGAAAGAAGAGAAGATGGGAGAAAAGATAGGAACTTGAACATAAATCTAGGAGATTCAACACCCATCTAGGAGGCATTCTATTTAGAAGAGAAAATAGTGAAGACAAAATTATTAAGAAATAGCACACTGATACTGCACTAAAACAGATGTGACATGTCCCAAATAACGGACATGAATCTCAAGTTTGAACAGGCTTAATGCAACTCTTAGCCCATGCATGAAACAAAACCCATACCCAGCCTGTGATGAGATTTCTGATCATTAGTGGTAGAAGGAAAATCACAAAAATCTGTAATAAAGAAAAAAATCATGTATCCACAAGGAAATGGTGAACCTGTAGGTTAGACAGCCACTCCTTGAATATCACCATGCTTACAAATCACCTGAGTGATTTTAAAAAGTGGCTTCTGATGGAGCCTGGTTGGAAACCTAGATCTTCTTTCTTGGAATCTTTCAGCTGTGTTGGTGCTGCTGGTTCCCTCTAGGTCCAGAGTTACAGAGATCTGGGCAAATGGAAGGGGTACCTGCAAATTTCAGAGAGAAAACGTCTCAAAATCAGTAACTTTAAACTCTGCCAAGTAACCAGGCAAGTGTGAAGGTAGGAAAAAAGCCATTTTCAAACAAAAAGACCTCAAAGGTATCCCCAGCATCCAAAGCTAGCAAATAGGGAATGATCAAGAAGGAAGACATTTTAAGGCTGCAAGTGGTTAATCTGGTTTCAAGATTTAGAAAGCAAGTGGACAGAAAACAAAGAACACTGTAAGAAAGCAATAAAATAATGACCAATTCCAGGAAAATAAATGTAGCATACATAAACACTAGCATTTTTATAAAGTAATACATTTTAAAATTGGAAAAAACTAATGTTTCTTCTATGGATAGGTTGTAAAAATTTGGTCACATTAATGATACATTAATAATATATTAATATTGCATTAATTTTATTGATATTATATCAATCCCTTGTCTTAAATCTGAGCTCAGATTTTAGATAATTAGTGGCAGATATCATATTTGACCTACACCAACAATGAGACACAGACCAACATCCTGTAATTAAATGCATCTTTTTTTCCTGCTAAATTGTAAAAATTCATGTAATGAGTAGGGAAAATTGAGACTACATAGATCTCAAGTTAGTTCTGTTGATTTTGCTGATGATAGATTTAGGTTATACATTGGTTAGGGAAATTTTTCTGTTTTTAGGACTTTTTGGATTTTGAAATCATGGATAAGGATGTGGACTACAAGGTCAACAACCAGAAGTAAAATACTTGACATCAAAAAATTACTGAAAACAATTCTTCAAGTGTTTTGTTTTTCTGAATAATACGATGTCCCTAGCTGCACAGACATTACACATTGAATTAGAAAAACCAATGTTCAAACAAATATGTCTTTGTCAAGATAACTTCTAGTAGTATTGATACATGTCTTGGTGGAAATAATTTTATTAACACAGTTCACATATTTTCTTTTTGTCTTTTAAAGAATGTGCCAGAAACTCCTATGGTATGCATACAGCAGAAAGATTTATTAGTGTTTGTGCTTGAGATACTTCAGATATCTTCTGATTCTCAAAATTCAAAGTAAACAACTTTGCTACAAAATCACATGTGTATGCATTTTTGCAATACTCATTTACTTAATTGTTGAAAAAAATGTATATGTACATTTTATTTACCTTAGACTAAGGAAAAAAATTCAGAAGATTATTGTTACAGAAATAAGAACATCAGTAATAACTGATTATATTTAAAATACACTGATCCAAACAGATAACAGAAACTTTGTATATTCTATATCACTAGTTCTTTCAAATCTTTGAGATATGTATATTTCTCATTCATTATGTTAAATGCACATTAAAAATAATTAAATATTGTGGACAAAATATTAGCTAGTAATATTAACTACAGTATGGAAGTCAGATACCTTTATTGATTATTATATACTGAAGATCAAAAAACATTGGGAAGCAAATTATTGAAATTATTCTAATAACACAATTTTCAATTCAACAACCAAACCAAATGTACCACACTGAGATAAATGTTAAACAGTAGATCAGTTTATTTAGAGCTTCTCTCCTTTCCTGCCCTCTATTTTTATTATTACTATTTTAAAGAGAAAAAATAGAAATAAAACAGACTTTCAAAACAAGATAATGGGGGGGGGCAGGGATTTAGTTCAGTGACACAAGTGCCTGCCTGGCAAACGCAAGGTCATGAGTTTGATCCCCAGTACCAAAATAATAATAATAATAATAATAATAATAATAGGAAAGTAACAATAATTATTGATTTGTGTATTGTTGTCTTCATAGTGGTTGTCAGAGTACAAGTTATAAGCATGAAATATTGTTCATACCATACTGTCATAAAGCTTTGTTTTCAACAAAAGAGAAACTAGCTGTATAACTATCTTAACTGTTACATATGTAGTTAACAGTTTCTTTGCAATTCACAATATCTATTATACATTTTGGACCTTATTTACTTGATTCACTTCGTACCTAGTGAGACAATACAATGCTTACACACGAAGGTCTGATTTATTTCACTTACAAATATGGTTTCAAGTTGCCTCCATTTGCCTATAAAAGTCTCCAGTTTATCCTTCTTTATGTCTGAGCAGTACTCCATTGCATAAAGAAACCACATCTTTTTTTAAAAAAAAATGTATTTAAAGAGAAAAAACAGAAAAGGGGTAGAAATATTACAGAATTTCAAAAAAAAGATAAACAATAAGAAATCACTAGTTGATAAATTATATATTGTCTTTTAGAAATAGTTGTTCAAGTTACAAAATTAAAGCATACAAAGTGGACATTCAGACAGTGAGACTATAAACAGATCTGTTCAACAATCCAACAAGAGCTTAGAAATATAGTTATAAATCCTACACACTTAAATATACATGCAGTTATATCTTTTATAGTACTTCCTATTTCCTCTCTTTTTTACAATAGTAATTACACATTTTTAAAATTTTATTTAAAGAGAAAAAAAGCAAAACAGAAAAAAGGGTAGCAACAATACAGAATTCAAAAAGAAGAAAGAAAAAAAGAGAAAAAAAACACTAAGAAATCACTAGTTGATAAATTACATATTGTCATCTTGTATATAGTTGTTCAAGTTACAAAATTAAAAGATACACAGTAGACATTCAAACAGTGAGACTGCAAACAGTTCTGCTCAAAGATCCAACAGAGATTCAGCAATATGGTCATCTATTTTACACACTCACACATACATGCAGTTATATCCCTTAGAGCACTTTCTTTTCCTCTCTTTTTTACAATAGCAATTACACATTTTGGGTTTCATTACTCTTATAGTTCTTATTACTTTTTACACTAGAGACATAATGTGATATTTATAAGTATGATTCTTATTTATTTCACTAATGAGGATAGTCTCAAATTGTCTCCATTTACCTATGAAGGCTTCAAGGTCATCCTTTTTATAGCTGAGTAATATTCCGTTGTACAAAAATACCACATCTTTTTCATCCACTATGCAGTTGATGAGCATCTTGGTTGTTTCCAAGATTTAGCCTTACAAATTGTGCTGCTATGAACATGGGTGCGCATATATCACTATGATATGAACTTTTCAGTTCTTCTGGGAAAATACCCAGGAGGGGAATAGCTGGATTGAATGGGGCTTCCAATCCTAGTCTTCTGAGAATTCTCCAAATGGATTTCTATAGAGGTTGCACCAGTCTGCACTCCCACCAAAAGAAGAGGAGGGTTCCTTTCCCACCACAGTCCCTCCCCCATTATTATTATTATTATTATTATTATTGGTGGATTTATTGGTGAGAGTCATTCTTTCTAGAGTGAGACAGAATCGCAGTATTGTTTGAATTTGCATCTCTTGGATGACCAATGATGTCGAACATTTTTTCATATATTTATTTGCCCTTTGTATTTCTGTATCTGAGAGTGTGTATTCATCTCAGATGCCCATTTTTGAATTGGGTCTTTGAATTTGGGGAGCCTGATGTTTTCAGTTCTTTATATGTTCTAGATATAAATCCTTTGTATGAGGAACAACTGGCTACAATTTTTTCCCACTCTATGGGTTCTCTTATCACTCTGTTGGTGATTTCTTTTGTTGTGCAAAAGCTTTTTAACTTGGTGAGATCCCGTTTGTTGATTCTTTATAGTATTTTTCATGCAGCATGGGTTTTGTTAATGAAGTGTCTGCCTATCCCTACGTATTCAAGATTTCTACCTATTTTCTCTTCCAGTAGAGTTAGTATTTGTTTTAATATTTAAATCTTTGAACCACTTTGACTTTAGTGCATGGTAATAGAAAAGGGTCTGATGTTCATCTTTGGCATGTAGAATGTCAGGTTTTCCAGCATCATTTATTAAAGAGATTATCTTTCTTTGAAAATGTTTGACTTCTGTGTCAAAGAGAAGGTTGCTGAGTGTGTTTGGAATTGTGTCTGCATCTTCTATTCTGTGCCACTGATCTTCAGGTTTGTTTGTTTGTTTGTTTGTTTGTTTCCAATGCCATGCTAATTTTCTCACAGTCGCTTTGTATTAAATTTTCACTTCAGGGATTGTGATACCCTCTGACTTGCCTTTTTTGTCTAGAATCACGTTTAGGCCTCTTCTAGTTCCAGATGAATTTTAGGAATGATTTTTCTATTTTTTTTTAAGAATGTTACTGTTATTTTGATTTTTATTGCATTTAATCTGCACAATAATTTTGAATTAGGGCCATTTCCATTATGTGAGTTCTTTCTATTTATGAGCAAGGAATATCTTTAAATTTTCTGATATCCTCTTCAATTTCCTTTTCCAGAGTGTCACAGGTTTCAACATATAGATCTTTTACTTCCTCTGTTAGATTGATTGCTAAGTCATTTACTTTTTTGGATGCTATTATAAAGGATGTGGTTTCCCTGATTTCTCTGTGTATGTGAGTTTGTTGCTTGTGTACAGGAATGTTATTGATTTTTGTGTGTTGACTTTGTACTCAGCTTTACTGCTAAATTTGGTTATTTAATCTAGAAGTCTTTTGGTGGAGTTTTTCAAATCTTGTAAGTAGAGTATCATGCCATCTACAAATGATAATTTAATTTCTTTTTTTCCTATCCATATTTCTTTATCTTGTCTAATTGCTCTGGCTCATTTTTCAGAACTATATTGAATAGGAGTGGTGATAGTAGACATCCTTGTCTTGATCCTGATTTTAGAGTGAAAACTTTCAGTTTTTGACCATTTAATATGATGTTAGCCATTAGTTTGTCATAGGTGGCTTTTATCAGATTGAGATAAAGACCATTTATTGCAATTTTCTATAGAATTTTTATTAAGAGTGGGTGTTAGACTTTTGCTTTTTCTGCATAATCATGTGGTTTTTGCCTTCAGTTCTGTTAATATGGTGCATTATATTTATTTATTTCCTTATGTTGAACCATCCCTTCTTCTCTGAGATGAATCCTACTTGGTCATGTTATATAATCTTGATGATTTGCTGCATTCAGTTTATTAGTATCTTACTAAAGATTTTTGTGTCTATGTTCAGTAGGGAGATTGACCTGTAGTTGTCTTTTTTTTTTTTTTGGTTGATTTCAATTGCTGTACATTTATTTGAGCATGTTTTGAGAGATTATAGGGGTATATATTGGAGAATATCCTATCTACAGCTGCGAAGAATGTGTATTCTGGTGTTTTGGGGTGAAACACTGTGTAGATATTTACCAAGTCCATTTGTTTGCAGGCTTGGTTTAATTCTGATACATATTTTTAAGTTTTGTCTAATTGATCTATTTAGTTTTTAGAGTGTGATATTAAGGTACCCCAATACAATTGTAATAGTGTTTATTTGGTTTTTCATGTCAGTTAGTATTTGTTTTATGTAGTTGGGTGTACCAATGTTTGGTGCATATATATATATATATATATATATATATATATATATATGATTGTTATCTATTCTTCTTGTGGTTTTCTCTTAACAAGTATTCAGTGACATTTGGTCTATTTGGATCAGTTTTGGCCAAAAGTTTACATTGTTTGCAAATATAATAGCTATCCCTGCATTGTTTCTGAATTTCTGTGGGGTGGAGTATTGTTTTCCATCCTTTGACTTTTAGTCTATAAATTTGTTTTGAGGTTAAATGTGTTTCTTTGATGAAGCATAATGTTGAATCTCATTTCCTGATCCATTCTCCCAGTCTGTTTTTTATTCTTCTGATTAGAGAATTGAGATAATTTACATTGATAGTTATAACTGATATATTAGTTGGCTTATCTTTTCATGTTATTTTCTTGTTGTCATTTCCATCTTTCTCTTTTGTTTAATAGCTTATCCTGCCTGATGGGTTCTTTCTGTTCTTATTCTTGTGTTGGTGGTCTTTGTTATGTCTTTCTAATATACACTTCATAGTATTCTATGCAGTCGTTTTGGTAGTCATGAGTTTCTCAGTTGTTCTTTGTCATGGAAGTATCTTATTTCTACACTAATTTGGAAAGTTAGTTTTGAGGGTACTTCAATCTGGGTTGAAGACTGTTTTCTTTTACTGCTTAAAATATTTCACCCCAAAGTCTCCTTGATTTGAAAGTTTGTGTTGTGAAGTCTGTTGTGATTCTAATTAGCTTTCCTTTGTGATTTCTTTTCTTTGACTGCTTTTAATATTTTGTTTCTGTGCTGAATTTGTGGAATCTTGATTACTAAATGTTTTGATGTAGATTTATTTTGGTCATGGCTATTTGGAATTCTATAAGATTCATTTATTTATATGTCAAGATTTTTATCCATGTTTGGGAAGTTTTTTGCCATTGTTTCTATAAAGAGATTTTTAATGGTTTTTGTGCTGTCTCCGGTTTTCTCACTGACTCCAATCCATCTTATGTTGTTCTTTCTTCATCTTGTAGCTCCTGGATGGATTTTTTGTTCTGTTCCTATTTTAAGATATATTCTTTTCCTGGTCACTAGTCACAATTTTGTCTCTACATCTGATAATCTATTCTAACCTTCATTCAACCTGTTGCCTATATTTTCAGTGAAGCTCCTAAACTCCTGTACTTCTGTGTGTAACTGTTTCGTTGATTGTATTTTGGACATTCATGGTTTCTATCATTTTCCTGAGTGCCTTTATTTTTCATCTGTGTTTAATAGCTTTCATTTGGATTGTCATTTCTTTTTGCATCTTAAAGGTTGTTTTTTTCTATAGCCACTTCCATTTGCTTTTTACTTCATACTGCATCATTTCAGAAAGTTCCATTGGTTGGCTTCTGGTTTCCTCTATCTCTGTGTCCTGGGTGGTCTGGGCGTTTGGGGTTGCATTTTGCTTCTTTGCCTTTTTATTTTCTATTTTATTTTGTTTTCTGTGCTGATTCTTATAGGTTTCTAATATTAACTAGCTTTACCTCTGGTATCAGCCTTCTCTAGGAAATGTCTACTCCTCAGGGTATCTTCTAGATTGTAGGTAGTTCTTGGTCTTTATGTCTATCCCAAGAACCTACCTTCTGAATATATTAATGTGAAGTTGCTATCTACTGGACTTAGGGTCCATTCCTTTGGTATTGGATGATGGTGGTGGTTATGACACCTTACAGTTGCAGTGTTGCCATACAGGAAAAAAAATCTCATTATAAAAGGTATACCTTGGTTAAAGTAATACAGTTAACAACAAGCACAGCCTGGGTATTGACAAACTGTGGTAACTATTAGCCTGATACCTTTAACCATAGAAGTAAGTTCCACAGTTCTATAATATAATCTAACTTATACCAGGGACTTTTATGCAATGATTTTCCACAGAAGTATTTTGTAAGTCTTCTTTGTTTCTCTGTATTTTATATTTTCCTGTAATTATAATGTAATAATTTTTAGGGTAGCAATGCTGTCACAGGTCAGACATGGAGGCACACATTTGTAATCCCAGCACTAGGGAACCTGAGGCAGGAGAGTCCCTGTGAGTTCAAAGTGAGTTCAAGGCCAGCCTGAATTGCATAGTAAAATTCCATCTCAAAAAGACAAAATAAGTAAAGAAACAAGGAAAAAAGAAAACAGGAAATCCTGTCAAAAACTGTTTTAAAATGTAAATTAAAATTCCAAAATAAATGAAAATAATTCATTAGTATAGAGACTAAAAAAAAGTTCAACTTTTCTTAAGAAGAGGATGTAAAACAATAGCAATTATTTCCTTAACATTTTAAATGCTTCTTTTAATAGCCAAAATATATGACTTACACATTTAAAGAGTCAACTATAAAGTAATTGTTAAAGATTAAAACATTTAAACAGTACAAATTTAAAAATATATGTCTATAGTAGTTCTGTAGCCTGGAAATACATTATATTTTTAAATGATTTTCTTTTTTCAACAGAATTGGCCGTAATTTCCCTGTCTGGAAATTTTAAACAATAATAAATGATTATTTTCCTATAATATTTGGGAATATTTTCCATATATTTCATCAAAAAAGTTGAACAAAGGTGTATTCTGTTTATATTATCATAGATTAGCTTGTTAATCGACCTGATAAAAGTTTTAGTACCTGGCTATAAATCATTTTGTCTACCATTTATTTACACATGAGAGAGAATACACAGAGAGAAATGTTGCAGTTATGACAACAATTGCTGAAGAGTAAACTCTTTTCAGCATTTCTTCAGGTTTGAAAAAATTTAAAAGAAAAAGAACAAATGCTAATTTTTATAATCCATGAAATAAAAAAATTCCACTTAATAGCTAAAGCACAAGCTATTTTGTTAAGAATTTTATTTGGGAAATGTATAAAGTCTGGTAAAGAGACTGAATCACCTCCCTAAAATTAGACTTTTAAATTCAATTTTAAGTAAAGCCATGTAAAATATGTTTTAAAACATGAAAAAGTAACCCTTTCCTTCTTTGTTTCACTGGTGATAAAGGTTACAAAAGGTGATATATATATTTGAGACTATGAATGCCATGTTATTGGTTTTTAAAAAGAATACTTAAGTAACTCAAATAATACGATTTTATAAAAGTTCAAAATTACTGAATCACAATACACAATAATTTTTTCTGACTTTTTTACCCACAAAATCTCAGAATCAATGAAAACATTTTCTTAAATGATGGATACAGCTCTGTCATTTGTACTTGAGCACTGAAAGATAGTCTTAGACATTTAGAAAGAGCAAAAGAAAGAAGTGGGAAAAGAATTTTAAAAAAGAAAAAAGTGAAACTGAAGGATAAATGATAAAAATAAATTGCAGACACTGCAAGAAAAGATTATATACATGGCAAAACCTTAAAAAGATTATAATTTTTCCCCAAAATTATATATTTGTGGTCTGAAGTTTGTAACAACATTGAAGTTTCAATTTTCAGTGTTATCATTATACTGGTTATGCTGGTGGGTCCCAAGGGTCCAGGTTCTTCTGTGTCATGAACAAAGAATTGGACAAGCCCCATAATTACGCAAGAACAAAAACCAACATTTACTGAAGAGACAGTCTGCTTACAGAGGACTGGCTCACATAGGAAGGGGAATTGGGAGGATACAGGTAGAGGTATCTTTTATGTTTGGTCAAATGTCTAGGTGCTTCTCAGAGGCTGTCCTGGAAGTGTTTGACAGCTCATGCTGAGTAATATTCTCAGTGTTGCCTATGCAGTTCTTACCCATAATTCACTCTGTTATAATTGTATCTATGAGATGCAACCCATGTGGATGAGTAGATACCATCATGTGTTTGTCTGAGGTCAAAAATTACTTTCTAACACTTTAAGGTATTTCTTTGCATGGACCTAAGTTGAAGATATTTCCCTAAGAACCTATCTATGGGCCACTTCGTTGACTGTGGCTGTTCCTTTGAGAGGTAAAAAAGTAGATCTTTAGCCAGGACAATACTCTTAAAGACTGGTGGGGAAATGTTTCTTAGTCCCTGATTGAGAGCAAAGCGTACTCTAGCATGTGCTAAAAGTAATCTGTCTTTGAGAATCAATATGGCTGTTGAGGCTGGGGCTATGTCATAGACCTGAGAGACAAACACTCCAACCCAACCCAGGACTGGCACTCCAAGGTCCAGGCAGGGTACAGGAAGCCAAGAAAAGGCCTCGAGAGCCAATAAAACACACTAGCTGAAACGCAACCAGGCCATCATACTTTCAAAATAAAAAGCAGAGTGAAATCCTCATATTTCTGACAGCTGGAGGCCAGATTGTCTGTCATAATAGGCATCTGGAATCAAGAGGGTGCTCAAGACTATCAGTTTTAAGGTTCTGAATCCACTCTTATTTGACCCGAATCAAATTAAGTAGCAACCAGCAAAACACACACTCAGCTCAAATTCAGTGTGGATTTATTCAGCAATACATCTCTCATTAGCAACTAGGTTATTATACTGTTATATTAATTTACATTCAGAAACCATGCAAGGAAACGCAACAATGTAGTAACAGTAATAAATATAGAAGACAGAGATTTTGGGACTCTATAAATTTCATATTCATTTTAGCTTAATTTTTGAATAAAAAATAAAAGCAGTTTTGTCCTCTAAGTTTATGTTTTCTTCTTTGCCTTAAATCTATTGACTGCTTTCATTTTGCAAAATCGTATATCATTTTAATTTTTTTCAACAGTAGATTCAGAAGTAGACAGAATTAATACTCTCCTTTGCTTCACTCAACTTTGGAAAGATTTATTGCTGAATCTAGTCCTCATCTGCCCTTTTCTTCAAGCATTTATTTCATAAAACTTATAAATTTCCTTTCTAACTCTTTGACATGTAAATCTTCCTAAAAGCCTCCAGGGAGTTTTACATCCCAAATTGTCTTTTCCAAAAACGTTGGAACAATTATCAAGAGACTTGTAACCCTTCTCATTCAGTCTCCATAGCAGAGTAGGATCTTAAATGCAGTAAGCACCAATTACCATGGATAAATGGCCAAGCAACCCCTCCAGTGCTATTTCCAAGGATCAGCCTGCACTTTGTTTCAGTGGAGTTAAATTCAGCCCCTCTTCCTTGCAGCAGTCCTCCACTCAGGGCCTCAGGCATCCAGGTGGTCTAGCACTGAGCTTCAACCCCAGCCTTGGCAATGCTCTGAAAAGAAACCTTTCTTGTTTGTTTCACTGGTTAGTTCAGTTTTTTCTTCTACAGTACTCAAAAAGTGCAGGCAACATTGACTACCATCAAACGTAGATTGAGAGGGACGATTTAAAGATGTCTTTTTAAGATGTTACATTTGATCAGTTCAATTGACTGGCTGTGGTGTTTATTTTTGCCATTAATGGATATTACTGGGAGTTTTCAAGTTCTTTTTAAGTGTTCACTTTGTAAATAATGTGCAAGAGCACTTACTGATCTTATAATTCAGGTTTCTTCCTTTTCTATTATTGGCTGACATAATTTCTGCATCATGACAGAAATAATAAATTTGAGTCTATTCATGAACATTATTTTGCATTAAACTTTTAGAAATGAAAGACCCTCTATGGCCAGCTCACTCTGAACATACGTGATTTCAAAAAATGAATGCCAGTGTTAAGTCTTGTGCAAATTCTCAAAAGATCAAACACCTAAAATTTAACATTGAAGTAATTTTAATAATTTTAGCTGTTTTATTTCTGGACAAACATGTTAATCCACACTATTTTTGTGTTGGTAGTGACCATTACATTTTTATGTAATGGTTTAGCTCAATAGTTTCTAAGAGATACCATTAATAAAAAAGTTATAAATTAATGACTAGCTTAAGTTTTCTTCCTTTGTCAAGGACTGGATCCTTTAACTCCAAATAAAGTCAGCTGATTCACAAATGTGTACCACTGGCTAGAGAAAAAATTCATTTAAAATGAGAATTCAGCTACATCAAGATGTCCTTATTTTCCTGTGTGTTTTTCTTAGAAAAAAATATGAATCAGTGTAGTCTGCATTACATTTTTTCCCATCCCCCCAGCTTATATCCCAGTAAGAAAAGAAAAAAAAACTGTAGTTTTTATGATTTTGTATTAAGCACAACTTTTGAATTATTGTGTTTAACTTTATTGTGAAAGCCACAGGTCAGAAAGTCTGCACAGTGTCATTAGAGGAAAAGTGCTTTCACACAAGCATAATGTATTTGAGAATGTCACAGATCAGCAATTAGTATTAAGTAATTTGAGATCAGCACACCTTCTCCATGTAGAGCCATTCTCTACATCCTAGATGCCAAAGTGGTGCTATTATAGAAGTGTTTGACAACTAGTTGCTTGAAGTCAGTGGGGGTGGGCAAGAGATTAATCCTAGCCAGAAGAACGATGTAACCAGCTTTGATCATCTTTTCTCAATGACTATCGAGCTTTGAGGAAACAAACAATAACAAGTAACATAATATAAAGAGTCTCCTAAAAAACATGCTCTAAAAGAGCTAATTCATCCGTAAACTGATTAAGGTAAGGAAATAGTGCCTCAGAGAAACTATAGAAATTATCTTGCTATCGGAGGGGGAAGAACCATCCAGTGTCCTTGAATACTGCCTCATCAAGGAAGAAGAGAGTCTCACTGAGGTCCAGCAGATGTGTGCGCTGCCTTAGTCCACCTGTCTCCCATCAGGAGGTAAGGGTGAAGGGTACACTGGACCTCAGACCTTCGGCATAAGTTAAATTGAGCATCACAAAAATCCCCTCCCTCTTACCTCACAGCACAGGCAGCCATCTGAGAACCTCTAATCTAGCTACTGTCATTATTCCTTCACCACTTCCTGGATTAATTGAGGAGGTGGTGCACAAAGAATTAAGGTCGATTTTATTGGTACCATGCAAGGTGTTTACTATGACAAAGCACAGCAGTAACAAAACCTAGGTTTTTGAGTGTAGTTTAGGAATTATGCCAAATTAGTTTCCTCTTTAAATCTTGAGTTCAAGTATTGGAACCCACATGTTTACACAGGCCTGGGGAGATAAACACAGCTGTTATTACACGGAAGTTCTCAAGTGTACTTGTTCTGGTTCAGAGAGAGAAAAGGACAGACTTCCCCCGCAGAAGAAATGCCTGCATAGATGGAAACAGAAGGGAGGTGGGACCCTGATACCACAGTGGGGAAGAGGAGAAGAGACAAAGATTTGCCTATAAAATAGTGAATGGATGCACCATTCACTGTGACTTCAGCAGTGTTCCTGTCCTTAGCAGCTGGGTTAGTAACTTCCATTCTTGGAATCTCAGTTTGCCTGAGGAGGATCAGAAGTACTTATTTGTTCACTCAGTGTATTAGTTTAATACTATACCTGATGGAATAATAAACCAATTATCTTTGAGGAAAATCCATTTAGAAAAGGGTTATGGGCTAATAAGACAAGAAAAATATGGTTCATGCTATGGCTACATAAAATCATAAAGGAACCTCAGGCAGTAAGAAGCTATGTTCTAGGGGCTGCAGAAGCCAGGAGCTTATTGGTCTAGGTTTTTGAGGATGGATCTTGTGCTTAAAGAGCACTTGGGTTATGCAGCTCTAAATATCACAGATGCAGAAGAACATTGCAGGGGATAGAAACTTAACCTGGACATCGAACATGGTTTCTGTAACAAAAAGAAATAAAACTATCAAAAATTAAAGTAGAAGTTTATTTATCCCTAGTTAAGTGTACCAAGGTCTTTTTTCATTATTTAAAGTATCAAAGAATATCAATTAAAAATCTAGTTTCCATTTTGAGAAGTAAGATGGCCCCTCTTTTAACAATCATGTCCTCTTTCCAAGGAGAGAATGTAAAGATGAATATTATCCATTTAAAGATCCTGGAACCAGAGATATAGTACAGGTCTATAATCCCAGATCTGGGAGACTGAGGCAGGAGGATCACAAGTGCCATTCCAGACTGAGCCACTTAATGACTTGGTCAGATCCTGGTCAAAATTTATAAAATGTATTTTTAAAGGGCTGAGGATGTAACTCAGTCCAAAGTCCAGGAGTTCAATCCCAGTACTGGAATAAAGAAAAAATCCAAAGAATGTAATGTATTTCTTTTCTTTTATTGGTCAGATGTTAGCCAGATGTCTATCTAAAGCTATAAAGGAGGTTAAAATTTTTGGTATTCTTATTTCCAACAACAATTCTGAATGTTTCATTATTAAAGAAGAAGAAAATGGTTATGGGAGGAGAGACAGCCACTACCACAGTTAAGTTTTAACTTTACCTAAGTTTTGTTTACAATAGAACTGTCAGTGCTCTGCAACAAATAAAAGACAAATTTCAGACCAAATATCAGAGAAACTATAGTAAAACACTTGAATCCCAACACTAAATTAGTAATTAAAATTTACAAACTTGGAAAACAGCTTACATAGTTTAGAGATGGACTTGGGAAGGTTTGTGTTGTGATAAGTGTTCATTAATTCATTATTTTTTTTCCTGCTGATTCTTTAGCTGATATTTCTCAGACATGATGAGTAGTTCTGCTGTCATTGGAACTCATCTAACTGTTGAATTATTGTGACTTCTTTTTAATATTTTAAAATTTATTTTAAAGAGAAAAATCAAGAAGCAAACAAAGACAACAAAAGCAAAATGACAACAACAAAAAACAATGATAATATAAATTTCAAAACAAGATGATAGGAATTTAATAGTGGTTACTATATTGCAATTGTTATCCTCAAAATAATTGCTCAGGCCATGTGTACAAGACTGATCAAACAATAAAGTTTCCCTTTGAGCAGTTTCTTTCCTTTTAACTATATTTACTGTAACTTTTGGATCTTATTTACTCTTTCAGTTTTTTACACTAGTGAGACAATATGGTGTTTACACATGCAAGTCTGATTTATTTTGCTTATGAGTATGGTTTCTAGTTGTATTCACGTACCTATAAAAGCCTCAAGTTTATTGTTCTTTATGACTGAGTAGTATTCCATTATATAAAAATACCATTATTATTTTATCCATTCCTCAGTTGATTGGCATTTGGGTTGTCTCCAAGATTTAGCTATTACAAATTGTTATTGGTTAATTTCTTGGTGTTAGCCATTATTTCTGAAGTGAGATGACATCTCAGTGTAGTGTTGAGTTGCATTTCTCAAATGACTAATGATCTTGAACATTTTTTCATATATTTATTTACCATTTGTATTTCTTCATCTAAGAATTGTGTATTCATCTCAGATGCCCATTTTTAGATTGGGTCTTTAAATCTGAGGGTGCCAATTTTTTTCAATTCTTTATGTATTCTAGATAACAGTCCTTTGTCTGAGGGACAATTGGCAGAAATCTGTTTCCACTCTGAAATCTGTATAACAGATTTGGGAGTATGGCCATTTTCACAACGTTGATTCTTCTTATTCATGAACAAGGGATATCTTTACATTTTCTGACATTCTCTTCAATTTCTTCTTTTTTTTGGAATTCTTTAATTTTCAATGTGTACATCTTTTACTTCATTTGTTAGACTGATTCCTAAGTATTTCTTTCTTTTTCTCATGTTTATTGGGAAAAGTGTAGTTTCCCTAATTTCTCTCTCAGTGAGTTTGTTGTTTGTGTACAGAAATGCCATTGACTTGTCAGTATTGACTTTGTACCCAGCTATAATGCTAAATTTGCTTATTAGGTTTAGAAGCTTGTTGGTAGAGTTTTTAGGGTGTTCTATGTAGAGTATCATGTCATCTGCAAATAATGATCATTGAATTTCTTCCTTTTCTATCTTTATTACTTTTATTTCTCTCTCTTGTTCAATTGCTCTGGCTAATGCTTCCAGAACTATATCAAATAGGAGTTGTGATAGTGGACAACCTTGTCTTGTTCCAAATTTTAGAGTAAAAGCTTTGATTTTGACCATTTAATAGGATGTTAGATGTTGGTTTGTCATAGATGGCTTTTATCAAATTGAGATGAAGATAGAAATAAAACACTCTGACATCTAAAGAGAAATGGACACAGCTAGTTCTTGGCAGAAACGGGGCAAGGAAAGTATATTGTAGGGATCTCTTACTTGAAATGTTCTCTTCTAAAGGTAGAATATTATGCAAGCATATCTGACTTTACTCTCTCTTAAATCCACAATAAAACTACCGAAAAGGAGTGCATAGTTCAAGAGATAGAACAGAAAGAGATGAAGCACATGAAATTAAAGTTGAATAAAAGCAACATAAATGCAGTGTACTAAGCCATTATTCTACATAAGAGAAGAATGAAGTAGGGACAAATGTTTGGAGGACTATTTCCAAGAAGCCTACTGCTATTTTTAATAAGAATTAAGACTCATTTTGTCTGAAAGTATTTTTATTCAATACTCATATGATTGTTAGTTTTTCTAGGTATAGAATTCTAAGACATAAACCATTTTCCTTTAAAATATGGTGATAAAATGCAGAAATGTCATTTCCAATTTAAATTTTATGCAAATATTTACTAATATTCAAATATTTATGCAAACTATTATGCAAATATCTGGTAGCTAATATTTTTCCAAATGAAAGTGAACAGGTAGCTAACCTAGTGCTTTCCATATGCAAAGCACTTGTGTGAACAGCTTCATTGCAAAAGTTATATTGATGTTGGAACTTTGGGCGCTGGAGAACAGGCGGCCTACTCGCTGCCCTGGTGAGCAGCTGGTGGTCTGGCAACCACTGGCACACCAGGGTGAGAACTATCAGTGACTCCTAAGCTCTGCATCATGTTGGAACTTTGGGCACTGGGAGATAAGGCGGCCTGCTGGCCGGCCTGTAACCTGCTAGGGCCCTGCTAGGGCCCTGCTAGTGCGTGGGCTAAGAATCAGACATTGATCCACATACTCCCCCACACCCCCGTTGGCAAGTAGGCACTGGCGGTCTGAGTGTCTTTTTGGAGGATGAATGCATACAGCGTGGCATGTAAGGAGGATTTCCTTCTACAATCTCTTTGAAGGTAAATATTTTTATCACTGTTTTGCTCAGTTTTGATTAATGGTACTGCTTTATTCAATATTCTGTTTTTAAAAGTTCGATATTTCCTTCCATTTTCCTCTATTTGACTGAAAGAACAGCTAATGTGAACAAAATGGGCTGTACTATTGAGCCCATTGCTTGTGTCCTGGTGACCTGCTCTGAGATTCTGTGGTAGTTGTATTGCAGTGTTGTTGCATGGGTTTGTTCTGCTACCTTAAAAAAAAAAAAAAAGTAGTTAAGAAAGTAACAAAATACCTCCAAAAAACTCCCAACTCCACCAAAGCTTATCCATGGATCATAGATGAGGAGAAACTCAAAAACAAGGCAACAGAATTATATAAGGTGATTAAAAGTATATAACAACAACAAAACAAGTCAGTAAGATACTGAGCAACCTGAAACAGGATATAACTAAGCAGATAATGGACTAAAAAAGTAAAAAGAAGAAAAGAAAGTGCTCTAGAGGATATGGCTGCATGTATGTTTAAGTGTGTAGGATTGAAAACCATGTTGCTAAGTTGTCACTGGATCATTGAACTTCTTTACAGTCTCACTGTTTGAATGTACACTTTGTATTCTTTAATTTTGTAACTTTAACAACTAGGTCTAAGAAAACAGTATGTAATTTATCAACTAGTGATTTCTTACTGCTTTTTTTTTTCTGAGATTCTGTATTGTTTCTACCCTTTTTTCTGTTTTGCTTTTTTTTTCTCTTTAAATAAAAGTTTAAAAAAAGTTATATTAAAAAGATAGTTTCATTAACTTCAAACCTGAATAGAATAAAAGGAAAATGGGGGGCAAACTACTGCTCATTGCTTGCTGTTTGCTGCCTTCTGCCTGCCATGCCATGAACTATTTTTCCTTTGTGATGCCCCTCTACTATCCCACTTTTCCTTGCTGATATGAACTGAAACCTCCACAAACTGAACCAAAATAAGTCTTTCCTCCTTTAACTTGCTAGTTGTGAGCATTTTGTCTCAGCAATGAGAAAAGTAACTAAGCCACTGAGAGTAAAATTACTAGAAGGGATAAATTGCCTTTTTTTGTATTTTTTTTTTGTCTCAATTGTGTTAAGTTTTGCCCTAATTTTTATAATTTCCCCTCCTCTTTGGGCTTTGAATTTGACTTTTTCTTCTTTTTCTAGAAGTTTTAGGAGTAGAATTAGGTTATTTGTGCTCATTTTGTTTTCCTGACATGAGAATTCACTGCTATAAATTTCCCTCTGAGGACTGCTTTCATTGCATCCCAAAGGTTCTAGTAGGTTGTATTTTTATTTGATTGTATATATTATTTAATTTCTTCTTTAATTTCCTCTGTGACACACTGATTGTTCAGTAAGATTCTATTATATTTAATTTCCATGTGTTTATGGAGATTTTGTAGCTTCTTTTGTCATTAATTTCCAATTTCAGTGCACTATAGTCATATAATACAGATGGATAATTTCAGTTCCTTTGCATTTACTTGAATATGTTCTATGGGTTATTATATAGAGTATTTAAAGATTGTCACATGTGCAGCTGAGAAGAATGTATATTCTGATGTTAGATGGAACACTATGTATACATCTATTAAGTCCATTTGTTTACAAGTTTTGTTTAGTTCTGTTTTTCTGTGATGATATTTTGTCTAATTGAATTGTCTCTTTGTGTCAATGGGGTATTAAGTTCCCCTGTTATAACTGTATTATTGATTGTTTTATTTTTCATTTTACTAGTATTTATCTTACATAGTTGGGTGCTCCCTATATTTGGTGCATATATATTTTTGATTATTATCTCTTCTTCTTAAAATTTTTCCCTAACAAGTATGTAGTGACTTTCTTTATCTCTTTTGATTATTCTTGGTTTGAAGTTCACATTATCTGCAATATCTATTCCTGCTTTTTTCTGGGTTCCTGTAGCGTGAAGTATTATTTTCCATCCTTTGACTTTCAACCTATGAATTTCCTTTAGAATTAAATGTGTTTCTTGTATACAGCATATTGTTGGGTTTTGTTTCTTGATCCACTCTGCCAGTCTGTTTCTTTTGATTGGTGAAGTGAGACCATTTACTTTAATGATTATAGCTGATTAGTTTGACTTATCTTTGTCATGTTATGTTTCTGCTGTTGGTTTCTACTTTTCCCACTTGTTTAGTTGCTTGTCCTGCTGTTGGTTTCTTTCTATTTTTGGTGTTGGAACCATGGTCTTTTTTATTTCTCTCTAGAATATCTTTCAGTATTCTTTGCAGGGTTGGTTGGATGGTCATGAAGTTTTTTAGTTCTCTGTCATGGAAGTATCATATTTCTCCATTGATTTTGAAAGATAGTTTTGCAAAGTACATCACTCTAGGTTGGATGTTGCTTTCTTTCAGTACTAGAAATACTTCACTCCATGCTCTTCTTGCCTTGATGGTTTGTGTTGAGATGTGTGCTGTGATTCTGATAGACTTTTCTTTATAAGGGATCTGTTGCTTTTGTCTAGAAGCTTTTAATATTCTATTGTTATGCTGAATTTCTGGGATTTTGATTATTATGTGTTGAGGTGTAGATTTATTTTGGTTATGGCTTATTGGACGTCTCTATGCCTCACTTATCTGCATGTCTAGTTCTTTTCCCAATGTGGGGGAAATTTTCTACTATTTTTTCTGCAAATAGACTTTTAATGTCATTTGTATTGCCTCCTTTTTTTGTTGACAACTATCAAGATTATATTGTTTCTCTTTGTTTCATCTTGTAACTGTTGAATTGTTATTTCCTGATTCCTTGTTATTTTTAGAAGATCTTTCTTTTCATGATCACTAGCAACAATCATATCTTCAAAGTCTGAGAATCTGTCTTCAATTTCATTTTTGTGGTTTTTTTTTGAGTTTTCAATGGAATTTTTGATTTCCTGGATATCTTCTTGAATCTGTTTAATGTATTCTAATTGTTTCCTGTATTGTTCACTCAAGGTTTCCATCATTTTTCTATGTTCCTTTATTTTTTAATTTATGTTTTCTTGGGATATACTCACTAATTCTTTCATTATGTTTATCATTTCTGTTTTTACCTGAGAGATTATTTCTGATCTGATTTCCTTTGCAGTCTCCTGGAGTTGTTTCTTTGCTTATGTTGCTATCATTTCATAAGTTTCAAGTGTGTAATTTCAAATTTGATCCATGTCTATATATCTAATTTGATACATATCTATGTAGATCTGAATGGGCTGGAAGTTTGAGATTGCATGTTGTTCTTTTTTGTGTCATTTTCCTGTGTTCCTTTGATATATTTGGATGCCATGCCCAAGTTGCTTCCTTTGCTGGCAGCCTGTTGGGCAGAGCCTTACCAAGGGTTGCCAATGACTGTGGGTCTCTGTGTGAGGACACCCAGTCCTCATGGGCTTCAGAGATGGTTCCTGGGTTTGGGAGAGTACTAGGGGTTGACTCTCAGACCCCATGAGTCTCACGAAGGATTCCCAAATGACTGCAGTTTGCTGGGCACTGACTCCTGGTACCCACGGTTTCAGAGATAGTTCCAGTTGTGGGCAGGTTGCTAGGTGCAGACTCCTAAACCCTGTGGGTCTCAGAGAGGATTCCTAGATGACTGCACATCCCTGGGTGCAGCTTCCCAATCCCCAGGAGCCTCACTTATAGTTCTTGGATGTGGGAGGGTCACTGGCACAGCTGCCCAGTCTCCATTTGCCTTGCTGTGAGTTCCCAGATACCATGGGTCTCTGAGCACAGATTTGCAGTCCCTGCGGGTCTCAGAGATGGTTCTGACATGAGGGTGTATTGCTGAGGGCAACTTCCCAGTACTCATGAGCCTCACCTATATTTTCTGGATGTGTGTGCATCATGCAGCATGGCTTTCCAGTCTCTGAGGGCCCAGATAACCATGGTAGGTTCCCAGATGACTGCAGGTCACTGGGCACAGACTCCCAGTCCCAGTCGGCCTCAGAGATGTTTCTAGGATCTGAATATTTCTGTTTCTTTTTTGTTTCATTAAATCTCTTGAGCCATTACCAACTTGTTTCTTGTCCTATGAATCTTTTAAATTTTTATTACATTTTAAGTTTCTAAAAGGTCTCTGTTTATGTTTGTCTGTTTTATTAGCCTCTTATTCTTTAGTTTTATGTTTAATCCTCCAATTTATACAGGCATATCAAAGACATTAACTTTACATTATTTAAACAACAATTCCACTATTACAAGCTTTTGAGTCTTTCTATTCTTTACTATTTATACTTTCACTTAACATTGGTGCTTTCTTTCCTTTAGTGTATTTGTGTGTTGGGGGACTCATGTTTATTTGAAAACTATCTACAAGAAATCTATTACATACCAGCTAAAATGTTTTTCTTTCATTCTTTTACCCTTCTTTTTCTTCTCCTTTTCCTCTTTCTTCAATTTCTTCTTCTTCTTTCTCTTCCTCTTCATACCTCTCCTTCCTCTCCCACCCTTTTTCTTCCTCTTGAATAATTCCTTTCATAGGCATATGGGCATGGTGTCTGAAGAACTACATATAAACTAATTTAAAAGTTAAATGACATTATGGAAATATATTGCTTGTGCCTTGAGATATTGTGAGTTTTAATCAAGCTCCTACAAGAAGGCTGATGTCTGGTTAGAATAATTTTTATTTATTTATGGCTGTCAGGTAAGTGTGCTTATTGTTTCTTCTTGTGGAACAAGATCCCTCTTGTCTTCTCTTTTTTCCAAGTTAGTTGCACTTTAGAAATTTGGTTTTCTGCAAGATACTGCTAATTGGATTCCCCACTTCTCAGACTTCAAGTGTTGTTGCTTGAATTTTCAATTAAAACTTAACACTTGTCTCCAAGATAACTTGCTGGCTTTGGTCATTTTTAAAAACTACTGAGAACTAGTAATGTTACTTTAATCTACTCCTAATTATTCATTTTTCTTTTTTATAAGCTTGATTATCCATTTATCTTTTAGTTTTCCCATTTTGATACAAAATACTTTTTCTTTCTCTTTTTTTATTTAGGGGAAAAAACAGAAAAAAGGGTATAAACAATTCAGAATTTAAAAAAACAGTAAGAAATCACTAGTTGATAAATTACATATGGTTATCTTACAAGTAGCTGATCAAGTCACAAAATCAAAGCACAAAAGGTAGACAGTCAACCAATGACAGTACAAATCATTCTGTTTAAAGAACAAAAACTTAGTAGTATGGTTACCTGTCTTGCATACTTAAACATACATAGAGTTATATCCTTTAGAACATTTTCTTTCCCTTTCATTATCACAATACCTATTATACATTTTGGATCTTATTACTCTTTCAGTTTTAATTATTATTTTTTATACTACAGAAGCAATACAATATTACAAATGTGAGTCTAATTTGTCTCACTTAGGAGAATAGTCTCAACTTGCCTACATTTATCTGTAAAAGCCTCAAGATCATCCTTTTTATAGCTGAGTAATATTGCATTATATAAAAATATCACATCTTTTTCATCCATCCTGTGGTTGATGGACATTTTGGTTGTTTCCAAAGTTTAGCTATAACAAATTGTGCTGCCATAAACCTTTTCAGTTTTTCAAGGAAAATCCCCAGGAGGGGAATAGCTGAATTGAATGGAACTTCCAATCCTAGTTTTTTGAAGAATCTCCATACTGATTTCCACAGAGGCTGCACCAGTTTACACTTCCATCAACAGTGGAAAAGTGTTCCTTTTTCTCTGCAACCTCACCAACATTTGTTATTAGTGGATTTCTTGATGGCAGCCATTCTTTCTGGAGTAAGGCAAAATCTAAAGGATGTTTTAAATTTCATTTCCAAAATGACCAGTGATGGTGAACATTACTTCATGCATTTATTTGCCATTTGAATATTTTCATCTGAGAAATGTGTGTTTATCTCGGATGCCCATTTTTGGAGAGGGTCTTTGAATTTAAGGGGCTTGATGTTTTTCAATTCTTTATATGTTCTGGATATAAGTCCTTTGTCTGAAGGGTTGCTGATTTGGGGGGCTTGATGTTTTTCTTTGTATGTTCTGGATATAAGTCCTGAGAGACTCCGGGATAAAATTCTTTTGCATTGTGTGGGTTTTCTTTTCACTTTGTTGGTGATTTCTTTTGAAGTGCAAAAACTTTTCAATAAGATGGAATCCCAGTTGTGGATTCTTTTAAGTACTTCCTTTGTGGTTTGTGTTTTGCTCATGAATCCTTTGCCTACAGCTATGACTCCAAGATTTCTACCTACCTTGTATTTCAGTAGGTTTAGTGTTTCTGTTTTAATATATGTATATTTGATGTATTTTGACTTTAATTTGTGCATAGTGATAGACAAGGATCTAGTTTCAGTCTTCAGCATGTGAAAATCAACTTTTCCAACACCATTTATTAAAGAGGCTATCCTTCTTACAGTGAACATGTTTAGCCCTTTTCTCAGGTGGATGAGTGTCTTGGTAGTTGTGTTTGGATCTTCTAATCTGTTCCATTGATCCTCAGGTCTTACTTCTTTGCCAGTACCATGCTGACTTTATCACTTTGACTTTGTAGTATAGATTCAAGTCAGGAATTGAGATGACTCTTGCCTTGCCTTTGTTGCCCAGAATTACCTTTGCTATTCTAGGTTTCTTCTGTTTCCAGAAGAATTTTGGGAATGTTTTCTCTAAATATGGAAGGCATATTTATGGTATCTTGATTGGGATTGCTTTAAAATTGTGTAACAGTTTTGGGAGTATGACCATTTTCATATTGGTTCTTCCTAGCCAAGAGCAAGAAATATCCTTTCATTTTCTAATATCCTCTTCAGTCTCCTTTTTTAGAGTAGTATAATTTTCAGCATATCAGTCTTTTACGTTCTTGGTTAGGTTGATTCGTAAATATTTCATTTTTTTAGATGCTATTGTAAAAGGTGATGTTTCCATAATTTCTCTCTCAGTGAGTTTTTTGTTTGTGTACAGGAATGTGTTGATTTTGTATCTAGATATACTGCTGAATTTGTTTATTAACTCTAGTAGTCTTAATGCAGTTTTTGGGGTCTCCTATGTAGAGTATAATTTCACCTGCAAATAGTTATAATTCAACTTCTTCCTTTCCTGTCTGTATTCCTTTTATTTCTTTCCCTTGCCTTATTGCTCTGGCTAATATTTCCAGAACTATATTGAAAAAGAATGGTGATAGTGGACATCCTTGTCTTGTTCCTGATTGTGGAGCAAAAGCTTTCAGTTTTTGTCCATTTAGTATAAATAATGTTGGCTGTTGGTGTGTCATAGATGACCTTTATCAGATTAAGGTAGATACCATCTATTCCAATTTTTTGTAGGGTTTTTATCATGAACAAGTATTGGACTTTATCAAAAGCCTTTTCTGCAACTATTGAGATGATCATGTGATTTTTGTTTTTGGCTCTGTTGATGTGATGTATTACATTTAATTGATTTACATATGTTAAACCATCCCTGCATTCCTGGAATAAATTCCACTTAGTCATGATATTTAACCTTCTTGATGATTTGCTGCATTCTATTTGCCAGTGGTTTTTTTTAGAATATTTTCATCACTGTTCATTAGTGAGTTTGGCCTATAGTTCTTCTTTTTGGTTGATTCTTTTTCTGGTTTAATATCAGACTAACATTTGCCTCTCAGAATGAGTTAGGGAGGATTGCTTCCCTTTCAATTTCGCTGAAGTATCTGGGGAGTATGGGTGTTAAATCTTCTCTAAATTTCTTGTAGAATTCAGTTGTGAATCCATCAGGACCTGGGATTTTTGTTGTTGGTGGTAAGTTTTTTTTTTTAAATCACATTTTTAATATAAATAGCTGATATTGGGTTATTCAAAATTGTTATATCTTCTTGATTGAGCTTTGGCTATTCATACTTCTAGAAATCTGTACATTTCCTCTGTGTTTTCCACCCTAGGTGAGTAAAGATTTTCAAAGTAGGCATTCATGGTCTCTTGAATTAACATGGAATCTGTAGTGATTTCTCCCTTTTCTGTCCTTTTTGTGTGAATTTGAGTTTTTTTCTTTCTTTTTCTTCATAAGATTGTCTAGAGGTTCATCAATTTTGTTCATTCTCTCAAAAAAACAGCTCTTTGATTTATTAATTTTTTGTATTTTTTTAGTCTCAATTGCATTAATTTCTGCTCTGATCTTTACAATTTCCTCTCTTCTATGAACTTTGGGCTTGACTTGCTCTTCTTTTTCTAGAAGTTTGAGATGTAGCATTAGGTTGTTTATTAGTGCTCATTCTATTTTTTTGATAGGACAATTTATTGCTATGTTTCCCTCTTAGAACCGCTTTCATTGCATCCCACAGATTTCAGTATGTTTTGTCTGCATTTTCATTGAATTATAGGTATTGTTTAATTTCTTCTTTAATTTCACCTGTAACCCATTGATTGTTCAGGACATTGTTATTTAATTTCCATGTATTTATGCAGGTTTTGAAATTTCTTTTGCCATTAATTTCCCAGTTGGTGTTTCATATGTATTAGTATTTGACTTATATAGTTGGGAACTTATATATGTATTTGGTGCATATATGTTCATGATTGTTAGCTCTTCTTCTTGAATTACTCCCTTGACAAGTATGTGGTGACCTTCTTTATCTCCTTTGATCATTTTTAGTTTGAAATTAACATTGTCTGCAAATAAAGTAACTACCCTTGTTTTTTTCTGGGTTCCTGTTGCATGGAATATTGTTTTCTATCCTTTGACTTTTAGTCTATGAGTTACTTTTTGAATCAGATGTGTGTCTTGTATACAACATATTGTGGGATCCTGTTTCTTGATCCATTCTGTCGTACTATTTCTTTAATAGATCAATTAAGGCCATTTACATTGATTGATATAACTGATATGTACTGGCTAAACTTTTCCATGTTATTTTCCTGCTGTTGGTTTTTCTGCTTTTCCTTCTGTTTATTTGCCTGCCCTGTCTGGTGGTTTCTTTCTGTCGTTGTTCTGGATATTGTAGTCATTTTTATCTCTATCAAGAGATACTCTCTTTCAATACTCTTTCTAGGGTTGGTTTGGTGAACATGAATTTCTTCAGTTGTTCTTTGTCATGGAAGTATCTTATTCCTCCATAAAATTTCAAGAAATTTATGCAGGGTACATCAGTCTGGGTTGAAAGTTGTTTTCTTTCAGGGCTAGAAACACCTCATTCTAAGATCATCTTAACTTGAAGGTTTGTGCTGAAAAGTCTGTGTGATTCTAATGGGCTTTCCTTGATTGGTGAATTGTGTCTTTTCCCTAACAACTTTATATTCTGTTTTTATGCTGTATGTCCTGCATCTTAATTATTATATATCAGGGTATAGATTTATGTTGGTTGTGACTGTTTGATGTTCTATATGCCTCACTTATCTGCATATCAGATTCCTTCCCCACGTTTGGGAAATTTTCTATTACTTTTGTAAATAGTTTTCTGATGTCACTCATGTTGACTTCTGCATCTTCATTGATGTCTATTAGTCTTATATTGTTTCTCTTGGCATTGTCTTGAAGCTACTGAATTGTCATTTCATGCTGCTTTGTTGTTTTTAAAAGTTCTATCCTTTCATGATCACTAGCTGTGATCCTGTCCTCAAGTTCCCAAATTGTATCCGCAGCTTTATTTAAATGGTTTTGCCAGCTTTCAATAGAAGTTTTCATTTCTTCAGTATCTCTTTGAATTTGTTTCATGCATTCTGCTTGTTTTCTATATTGTTCATTGAAGGTTTCAATAAGTTTCTCATGCTCCTGTACTTTTTACTTATCTATTTCTTCTCTAGCTGTGCTGAGTAACTCCTTTACTAATGTTGTCATTTCTGTCTTTAGGTGAGAAACTAATTGTAATTTGATTTCCTCTGTAGCCTAATGGATTTGTTTCTTTATTTCACTTGCTATCTTTTCAAAGATTTCAGGTGTGTTACTTTTGAAGTTCTTTATTTCAATCTCTCTTGTACTTGCTCCTGATGGATTAGATGTTTGAGATTGCGTTTTGCTTTTTCATTTTGTCATTTTCACCTTTCAAGCTAATTTTTGGTCTTTCAGTCTCACTAGTCTCAACTGTCAGTAGTGCATATCTTAGGGTCCTACTGTGTGGTTGATGTTTTCCAATTACTGGGAAATGAAGAAGAGAATCAGTCACCGAAATTTCTCTTGCAGGGCCTGTTGGGTGAGTCCTATATTCTTCCTAGGCTGATTAGCCTAGGAGTATTGATGCAAGTCAGTCTTTAGTTCCTACTGTTACTATGTCTTCAGGTTGTTCCAGGCCCCCAGATCTCCCTGTCTATAGTGTTTGTCTTGGTTGGGACCCTACTGTGTACTGAGTGTCTCATAAACCTTTTTAATTCTCTCCAGGTCGGGGAGGCCTTATTGGCACACTCCTCAACCCACCTGATGTTCTCTGTATGCAGAAAGGACTCACCCTCACTCTTGCCACTCTCTCGCCAAGGTCCAACAGCAGGAGGGGACTTAGCTAATGCTCCTGTTTACCCACCTTAGACTTCTATTTTAGGGGCAAACTCACCACACTGATGGAAGCCTGCTGAGATCCTCTGTTTGGATGAGTCTCCCATCAACCTAGCAATGTTAATCCACTGCAATCCAATGTTCTGAGAGGAGGACGTGCAGCTGAATATCAATAGCAATACTAGGTCCAGGAAGTGGGGGTCCCTGAAGGTAGGTGGGCAGGTGCAGAAGTGGCCTGCCCTCTGAGGTGGAGGTCCAGGGTACAAATTATGGGAGGGCGAGTGTGGAATTAGCCTGCCCTATGAGGTGGAGGTTCCTGATATAAAATATTTTACACACAAAAAATAAAGGACAGCTGTATTTTGGCACATAGTTTCAGAGGCCTCAGTCTATGGTCAGTGGCTTCAAAGTAGAAACAACATGGTTGAAGGACATGGCAGTGGGAAGGTGTTCACTTCACAGCAGCTAGGAGACAGGGAATACAGGAAGAACTAGAACAACAGCTATGTGGGTTTCCCAAAGTTGTGCCCCCACTTGCCTCACTTCTTTAATCAAGCCCCATTTTTAAACAGCATATTCACCCATGAATTCATCAATGTGTTGATTTACTCTAATGAGTACACTTTTATGATCCAGTCACCTTGTGAAACCTTACTTCTAAGCACATGAGAATTTTGGGTGATATTTTAGATATAAACCATAACAATATTAAAAGATATTTTAATAGAGATACAAATCTGAAGGTTTATGGTATAGTATAGTCATCACAAACACAAATATACATATTTGTATTCATAATTATGATTTATCTTTTTCTCATGAATATCTTAATAATTTAAAAAATTTATAATTCTATGAGTTATAGTAATTAATGAAACAATTTGCTATGAAACTCAAAGAGCAGATGCTGTGAAAGTATTTTTGAATTCTCTAATATTCCTTTTTATTTAATAATTCTCTATTCCTATCAAAATAAACAAATAAAACCAAGCATAGCCATTATTCCCACTTTAGTGTATCTAACATGCCCTTCTGTGACTGGGTTCACATACTTGTCCTCTCATCTTGGTTACATCATGGAATTTTGATCCGATAAAGTTTTTAGACTCACCAACCATCACATATGTATGACAGTAAGTTGGCATGGCACTCTACAGTGTTCCCTGAGTGTCTGTATCAAGAGGCTTTGGGTTGTGGGGGAAATTTTGCAATATACATGGTTGGTTTTTGAGGGGATTGTAATGTACCCATGTATATATTTTTTGAGATTTTTTAAATGACCAAAATGCTTTATCTTGATAACTGTAGGTTATGGTTTATTAGGTATTTGTCATCACCTCCTTATCAGGTAAGAGTTCTTCCTCATCAGAAAAAATGTATCACAGAAGTATAGAACTTCAATTGTTGTAATATAAGAAATTCGTCATGATTTTAGAAAGTTGACATTGTATATAAACTAGTAGGTTTTTAGAGCCACTGCAAAACCATGAAAATATGCTCCTATATGTTTATATGGTAACAGAACAATGAACACTTAATATGTTTTCCAAAGAAAAATTTGGGTGTGTCTCTTTGTGTTTACATGTGCACATGTACATGCAGATACATGTAACTAATTTCTTCTGGGTGTTCTGGCTTGTTACTCTGTGACTTTTTGTTTGGAAATCTGTTATGAAGTCTTTATTTTCTGACAGAACTGAAGAGAATATGTTGAATCCATCAGCATCAATTATACAACCACATATAAACTTTTGGTCCAGTTGGATTATGTTTTACCTGACCTGTAGCTTTAAGTTTCCTAGTGTACAAGTTATTTTAATAAATAATTTTCTTAAACTGATTTCCTATTTTGTTTTAATTTTTTAAATACTTAACATTTAGGAAAAATAATGAGATGTATGCAGCCTCGTATCTTTTCTTTTCACAGAGAAGTGAATCTACTACATGGAGGAACCAGAGAAGTGCTGCTGTCTTTTAACCTGCCATTGTCCTGAGAGTTCTCATCTAGTGATAAGAAGCCGAGGCCACTCTTCATTCCCAACCTCTTCTCCACTTTATTTGTCTTCTTTCTTGTTTAAAACCCTTTGTCCATATCCTTTGTTTTTCTTCTCTGAGTAGTATTTTTCAGACCTACCCCAAATAGCCTTCTAGGTCAGCCTTAACCAAAAAAGAGACCTATTTTGAATTCTTAACCTTTTCTCAACCTTGGATTCTTCATCCTCAAAGTAAGCAAACAGACACACACACACACACGCACACACACGCACACGCACACACACCCATGCAGTGGGGGAGAGAGAGAAGGTGTTATGGGTAGGTAGGTACTCAGAGTTAACATTTGGAGTGAAATGGAGCAAGGAAGTGAATTTTGTGGTAAAACCCCAGGGATGGGGTAAGGTAGTAGGACAGGGAGGGAAAAGAGAAGTAAAAAAGGTTAAAATGTGATATGTGTATGTACCAGTTCTCCAGATAGACAAAATTAATGTGTATCACAAACATATACTAAGAAGAAAAGAAAAGAACCAAAACAGAAATACAAGTGTTTTTTAAATCTAGACATACTTTGCATAATGTGAACAGTAACTTTAAATTTATTTTAAGCAAGTCATCTATGTGATAATTCCTGTTGAGTAATATACACTGCGTATCTTTGGCTTTTCTTATTCAAAAGCAGAATAAACATTGCAAATTAATAATAATGTTATGAGTACTATTAATAAATACAAACCTGTAATAAAAAGATAAATTATTAATCACAAATCTTTGGAATAGACCTGCTTGAGTCAGGTGCAGTGAAGAAGCATGGCCTAGGCTTGACTGTAAGAGGTGAAAAAGGCAAGTCAAAAGATTAAACTTGATCTCAGTTGTGCTTTGAATTACTTTTCCTCATTTTTTACTAGTACCTAGTAAAGGGTGAGTCACACTTGCCAACAAATCTTCAGAATGAAAAATGACCTCGAGGGTTGTGCTAAAGATTATGGCACAAAAGTGAGGTGGCCACTGTTGGGTTTGCAGTATAGGTGCAATGCTCCTGCGTCTTCCACAAAAGCAGAATTTAAGGACCACATAGAGAAAGCCTTTTCCCTGCTAGGGTCCTAGTTCTATGTTAGGTTTCTCATAAAGAGTTTGACTTTTTACTGAGCCCTGATGCCTATTGCTGTGTCTGAAAATAAATACAGAAACAAAACACTGAATTTTATGCTTGAGGTTTAAAAGTTTTACCGCTTTTATAATGGACTAGATAAATTCTAGCTTCTGGATCTTTAAAAGTTAATCACTACTTTCACACACAATAAAATCAAACAAAACAAAATAGTATAAACCAATCAAAACAAAAGAATGAAAGCATTATGGGACTTCAAAATAAGATAATAGGAAATCAACAGTGGCTGCCATGTCTCTTGTTTTCTTCAAAATAGATATCCATACCTTTATACATAAAGAAATCAAATAATAGAAAACAAACTAAAGCCAATCGAAACAGAAGAATGAAAGCATCACAGGACATCAAAACCATATAACAAGAAATGAACAATGGTTGCTATAATGTCTTATTTTCTTCAAAACAGTTGTACATACTAGTGAAGGTGTGGAAAGCTATTTCAAAGAAAACAAGAGACATGGTAGCCACTGTTGATTTCCTGTTGTCTTGTTTTGAAGTTATGTGTTGCTTGCATTGTTCTGTTCTGATTTGGTTTGTTGTAGTTGTTTTATTCTCTTTAAAATAAAAAAATTTAAACAATTAATCACTACTATTTGTTTTCTAAGGAGACTTAAAGTATATTAATGTAGAAATTTCACAAAATTTGAATAATTTAACATTTTGCAGAAAACCATTATTTGATGGAATTTCACTATTATCTTTCCTGTTTAGTTTCCAAAACTTATTCACTTCATTTTAGTCCCCTGGTTCCCAGGCTTATCAAAGGCTAGGAATTGATGAAAATCCTTGAGAAAATGTTGATGTCTGTGTCCCTTGTCTCCAGAGACTCTGACTCAGGAATCTGGAGTATCAGTCTGTACAAACGACCTGTATCAGGGGCCAGGAAACAATGACCTAATCTAGCTAATGGGTGGAATCTTTCCCATACTCTGTCTTTGTTAAAGCTTGCATGGTGTGCTTCTCACATTTTTAATGTAAAAAACAAAGAATTAAGTAAAGGGAGTAGAAAGAGAAAAAAATAGTAGTAACAAAACTTTCCAGTTCAAGATCTCTTGAAATAGAAGGGTTTATAGAGTTGTTATGGATGCTAGCAAAAGAGCAATGTCCTGGGGCAAGTTCCACCACTACCAGCAGCAGAAAAATTTAATTAGGAGGACAAACAATGCATTTGAGGTGGTTGGGTGTTAGTTTAATGTGAACAGGTGGTAGTGCAGCCTGGCCATTGAGTAACTTCACTTTTAAATTAAGATTGTAAGTCAGCAGTCTAAGGCAGAGAGCAACCTGGTGTTAGTTTCAAGCTGTAGCTGTTAACTGATTTGCTTCCATTATCTCTTCCCCACTCAACTTGTGGAGTTTATAGTTAAATTGAGGACATTTCAGAATATTTCACTTATCTAGGGAGGTGGAAGAGAGAGCATGTGTAGTGGTTGATACATTGTGTCAACTCGGGAAGTTTAAAAGCTTAACTAAGTAACTCAGCAAGATACCAGAGTCCTCATTTTGGAAACATCCTGAACATAGGTTCAAGAAGAGGGTACCTAGATGGTATGAGTGCCACACTTGCCCCAGAGCCAGTAACCTGCTTACAATATGATGAAGGAAAAGAGGCTGCTCCCTCTACACACACACACACACACACACACACACACCACACACAAACAAACACATTTTGCTCTGGCTGCTTTTGCTGTCTTCTGCTGCCTTAAACTGTTGCCCGTGTGCTATTTCACCCTGCTTTGGAGCCAGCTGATTATAGACTGAAACCTCTACAATTATGAGCTAAATAAACCTTTTCCTTCCTTAATTTGAAGTATCAGGTATTTTGTCTTAGCAATGACAGAAAAATAACTAAGACAGACAGACAGAGAGAGAAAGAGAAAGAGAGAGACTGAAAGAGACAGAAAGAGAGACTGAAGGGAGAAAGAGGAGAGACAAAGACATAGAGAGACACAGTAGAAAGAAAGAAGAAAGAGCAAATGAACAAGTCTAGCCCACACAATCTACAATGCTTATTATCTGGACAAGACACAGAAACCAAGGAAGGTGGAAGCCAGTGTATGGTATCATGGGAGTGACAACCTAGAGAAGGAAAGCCGTCATCTACTTAGCATTTATGAGCTCACAAATGCATCACTAGGGTGGCTAAAACAGTGCTGTGTTACATAGACAATTGCAGTTAACCAAGCCTTGAACATTCAGCTGGGCCACAGTGCAAAGATTGAAGGAAAGCATCCTAGACAGGGAAGAGCCAGGACAGAGGTGAAGTTGGAGAGGAGCTCAGAGATCTCAGTGGCCAGTGTGGCTGAAGGGCACAGGATCATGGAGAGCTGGATGACTGCACTCACAGAGCAGCTCTTGCCAGGCTGAGCAGTCTGTGGAGAGAAATTCATGAGTTTTCTAAGTATACTCTGGTTTTTCTTTGTATCACATAAATCTTTTGTCCTTTTACTAGTTTTCTAAGTGTGATGGTACTGGCACTTACAGCATGTACTCTCCAGTTTTGGACACATGCCTTAAAATATGAATTAGCAGTGTACCACTACTCTTAAGATATATTAACTCAAAATTAAATAATAAAGTTAAAAAAGAAACAATAACTAGAAATAATAGTAGTGTTTGTATTGCCAATTGCATTTGGTATTCATTTTAAAAACTATTGTATTTCTTGGAAATGTGTCTTTTAATAAAGATAAAGATGGTTTTATTAAGCTTATGGTGTCAAAATTTATTCTTTAGTAATCATTTGTCTGATAATGAGGTTCTTATAACAGTTATATAAAATATAACGGGAACCCTGAAAATGTTAATAATTTTAAGTTTTAGAAAGTTAACATTCTCTATGGCAATGATGATATATTCTGATGACTTAACCATAAAGGCAGGTGTAGGAACTCAATGAATAATTCATGCTTCTTGACCTTAACTTCATGTATTAGCTTCATGAGACACTAGTGTAAGCTTTCGGTGGAAAATCCATTTAAAACTAAACTGAATGGCACTTAATACACATAGTAACAAAGACACTAAGAGAACATGTGGGAAATTTTGTTATTTTAAAATGCTATTGTTTTCTCAAGAAAGAATATGAATAATATGTAATTTAAAACTTATTTGCACATTTCCCACAATGTGCAAAGAGATCTTTTAGAAATCTTACTAAATCCAGCTGGCATGAACTCACTGACCTGAAGGAACAAATCTCCACTACAAAGAATATAGCTGACAAACTGTGCTGATCTCTCCATCTAGCAGTTTTTCAGCTGTGTGGCACCTTATTAGCAATCCTCAGAGCCTGTGGTTCACAGCACTGAGTGTTCTGTGTTCCTTTCATCACAGCATTTCCATTCACCACTCTATGAACTTAAATTACTTCTACTTTTTTTCCAAGGATGCAGAGAGCATCTTGCTGTGGCTTTGTTTGAGTGACAGCATCATAGCAGCAGGCACTCACTAGGATTGCTCTGCATGCTTTCTGGACATTGCTCCACTGTGCTCTGGCATTTAATGGAGTTATGACAAATGAGGCTAGCCTGTTTTTCCATCCTCTCTCCTTATAAATGAATTTCTTGTATATAGAAGAATTATCTTGCAAGTAACATAATTCACCCAGGACATGCCTGAGAGTTCATGCTCCATATTAATTTTTCTTGGAACAGTGTATGCACTCTTTCCCCTCAGATGCAATTCTTCTTTCATTTCAGGGATCATTTCCTCACGTAGGATATTTTTTTTCCTTTGCTTCACTGTGATTATCTTGATCCATTTCTCTGTAGAAGCAATTTCATTTCATCTTTTATGTTCATTGTTATTTCTGTTTTACTTAGAAGATTATTATCAATTTTGAGTGATGTCTTGACCTTTGGAGTTTTTCCATTGTAATTTTGGCTCATCGTTCTGTGTTTTGGGATCTTGTGTTATTTTAGTCATATGATTACTGTGCTTTAGAAAAGACTACTTGGAGAATTTTCTTCTGTATTTTTTCAATTTTTTTTATTAGTACAGATTTGTGGTATATAATGATCACATTCCATGTGGGAAATTGGTCCATATACATGACCAACTTAATTCTAGGAATTTAGGTTTTAATTTTTTTTAAATTCTATGGTGAAATGAAAATGCTTTCTTCATTTCTTTCTTGGTAAGTTCATTATTGGTATATAAAAATGCTATTGATTTTTGTGTGGTGATTTTTTTTTAATCCTGCTATGTTGCTGAATGTGGTTTTTCATTCTTGAACTCTTTTAAAAATTATGTTTTTATTAGTGTATGTTGGCAGTACCTAATTTTTATAATCCTTGCATAGCATTGGTACATGTACTTCATATTCTCTCTCTTTTAGTTTGTTCTTTATTTATAATTTGGGTAAATTTTGGGGGTCTTCTAGATAGAGGATCATATCATCTGTAAATAAAAAGAATTTGTTTTTTTCTTTCCTGTACATATACTTTTTATTTTTTTCTTTTTCCTAATGGCTCTAGCTAACGTTTTGAGTACTATGTTAAAAAACAGTGGTCATAGTAGGCATCATTGTCTTATTTCTGCTTTTAGAAGGAATGTTTTAAATTTTCCTCCATTTAATATAATGTCAGTTGTTGGTTTGTTGTAAATGACTTTTATTGAGTTCAGGAAATGTCCTGTAACTATTTTTTTCAGTGTTTTTATCATGAAGGGGTGTTGGATTTCATTTTTTTTCTGCATCTATTGACACATCATTCAGTTTTTGTCCCTGAGTCTGTTTATGTGGGGTATTATATTTATTGATATTCATATATTGAACCAATCTTACAACTGTAGGATGAAACCTACCTGGTCATCATGTATGATTCTTTTGATGACTTTTTTTATTTGCTAATATCATAATGAGGATTTTGTAATTATTTTCATTAAGTAGACTAGCCTATTAGTTTTCTTTTTTAGATGGGTCTTAGGTTTTGACTATTGACTTCCAGAAATAAGTTAGGAAGCATTCCTTCTCCTTCAACATCACAGAAGATTCTGAAAAGTCTTGATGTTACAAAATCCTTAAAAGTCTTACAGAATTCAACCTTAAAGCTCTTAGTGAATCCATCAGGTCTTGAAATTTTTTTAATGGTAGATTTATCACTGCCTCAGTTTTATTTCTTGTTGGGTTGTTCAGATTTTTTTATGTCTTTGGTTAGGTTTTGGCAATTTCTTATGAGTCTAGGAGTTCATCCATTTCTTGAAGATTTTCCAATTCAATGGAACATAATTTTTGAGAGTATTTACCAGCTACCTCCTAAATTCAATAATATCTTTTAATCTCATATTTTTTATTTATAATTGCATTTCTTTTGTCCCTTTTGGTAAATTTGGCTAAGGGTTTATCTATTTTGTTTTCCATGAGTGGGCTCTTTAACTTGTTGACTATATTTTTTTGTCTCAATTTCATTAATTTCTGCTCTGATCTATATAATTTCCATCCTTAAATTTGGTTTAAATTACTGTTTCTTTGGCATCTTAAGTTTCATTATTAGGTTATTTGAACTCTGTTTTTCTAATACGATCACTGATTGTAATACATTTCCTTTTAGGATCACTATAAATGTCTCATAGATTTTGGAGTGTTGTACTGGAATTTTCTGGCATTGTCAGAAATTGTATAGTATCTTCCTTGATTTCTTCTGTGACCTACTGAGTGTTCAGGACTGTGCTATTAAATTTCCAGTTGTTGAATATACTTTCTGTAGTTTCTTCTGTGAATGATTTTTAGTTTCAATGTACAATGGTCTGATAATATACAAGGGGAAAGCTCAATTCTTTTGTATTTTTTTAGTATACACTTTCTCAGCAGGTGTATTCTTTTATAGTTAGGCAGAACACCGCTATAGATATCTATTAAGTCCATTTGTTCAAAGTTGACATTTCTTCATTGATTGTTTAGTTGATGTGTCTCTCTATGAAAGTGGGGTACTGAGTGTATCCATTGTGACTGTGTTCATTGTCTTGGAATTTCTTTGTTCTTTTTTGTCCGAGAGTTTTTATTTTACTAAACCAGTATTCAGTACACATAGATTGATAAATGTTAGCATTTCTTGTTAGATTATTGCCTTAACTAGTATGCAGTGAACAACTTTACTTCTTCTGATAAGTTTTAGCTTTAAATTTATCTTACCTGAAACTCAGATTTCTACCTCTGCTTTCTTTTAGGGTCCTGGTGCATGAAATATTGTTTTCTATACTTTTATCTTTAGAATATGAATATCTTGAGTTCCTTCAACATAACAGATTGTTGGATGCTAGTTTTATTTTATCCAGGTTGCCAATCTGTGTCTTTTAATTGGAGAACTGAGGTCATTAACATTAAGAATTACTACAGAAAAGTGATTTGTTCCTAAGTGTGCTCTTTTTCTGTTAATTTCTTTGTTTTTCTTTCATGTGTCTATGTGTCTTGCTTGATGAGTTCATTCCATTTTAGCTTTGTGGACTTCATTGTCTCTCTCTAGTGGATTCTTAAGTATTTTTTGGAGTGCTGTCTTGGTATTCATGTGTATCTTACATCTTACTTGCTATTTGAATAATCTAATTTCACCATCAATTTTGAAATATTTCATTCCAGATTCTCTTGATTTTTAAAGTTTGTGTTGAGAACTGTGCTGTAATCCTAATTCATTTACCATCATATGTATCATATGGTAAGATTATGTTTTTGGGGCTGGGAATATAGCTCAGCAGCACAGCACCTGCTTGGCAAGCATGAGGTCCAGAGTTTGTCCCCTGCCCCCCACAAACCCCCCTTTTTTTGAGAAGGTGGTGACTTCTGGACTTTTGATTAAGATGTATTGTGAAAGACTTCTTTTTTCATCATGGTTGATATTTTGTAAGCCTCATTCACCCGTGTATGGAAATCTTGCCTTATACTTGGAAAGGTTTCTGTTATGATATCTGTAAACAAATTTATTTTATTGCATATGTGCTGTTTTCCAGTTTCTTACTCATTCCAGTTAGCCTGAGGTGATCTTTTTAGTATTGTCTAGTAACTATTGGATGGATCTCTTCTTGTTATATTCTTTTTTAGGACTTCTCTATCTAATTTGACAAAATTTAATAGTTTGTCCTTGATTTCAGACACTATCTTCACATTGGTTATTTTGGCAATTTATGGACTAATATCTCGTCTATTTTGGAGAACATTCCACATGCCACTGAGAAGAATGAATATTTTGATGTTTTTGGGTGAAACACTGTACAGACACCTACTGATTCTATTTGTTCAAAGGTTTGGTTTGTCTCTAATATTTCTTTGTTCATTTTTTGTCTGTTTAACTCATATATCTGTGACAGTGGTAAATTGAGATTTCCCAGTATATTTGTGTTGATATTTATCAAATAATGGAGACCTCTTCAGTATCATAGTGACTTTCATTGCTTTCTTTAAATATAACTGGCACCTTCCATGATTTGTAATGTATATGTAATTGCTTTGGCACTCTCTGTTTACCTTCCTCCAAACGCCTTGCACTACTCTTAGTATTATGGGGTTAGAAGGGCACTGGATGCAGTCATATGACCAGCCTCGGTCTCAAATTACATTTGTCATTTAGGCATAAGTGATTTTAGGGGGATAGGAACAAATCTAATTTTGGACAGGCAAACTCAGATCACATTCATTAGACTGAAGGCATTTGGAGAACAACTAGAGCTGCTTTAGCTATTTTGCTGCTTTTGGAGGCCTAAGAATGGAGTCAACACAAAGGAAGTCTTGATGAAAGAGGGAAAGAAAAATTAGTTCTTGTTGATATTCTTGTGGTTGTTTTAGTTACATCAACCAAAAAATACACCCTTTTAAGCTCCTGCCACTTTGAACTAGCCAGTTTCACAACCGCAATGAAAATAATACTTCTCAGCTGATAATAGAAGGTGCTAAAAATCTTTGTATTTGAATCAGGATTTCATTTTCATTCCTGACTATGTGTTTGATCATCTGTTTGGCTTTGAGGCAATCACTTTTTTCTCCATATTTGGCTACCAAATGTAGGACTTAGATGAGACATTTTCTCTAATGCCTTTGTGTTCTATCATTCTGTGAAGCAGTCCAAGTGACTAAGAGGACTGTGGTATACCCTGAAGTTCCCCAGACTGAAACACACCGAGTCTATCTTTTGTCAGCTGTTACAGTGGATGAGCCAGGATTTCTTTGCCCAAGTGCTGCCTTAATTCTGTTCAAGTACTGGTGCTTTATACTACAGTAAAAATAAAGTGGCTCTGGGACATATGCTAGAGTCTGCCCTGCTTTGATGCATACCCCAGCACTGGCCCAAAGTATGTTTTTTCCAGGGGAAAATATAGCCATATGGATCACTCAATTTCTAGTGCTTGAAAATGTTACATTTTCCATCCGATGCTGGACAATTGCCTTGGGATGATGTTTTTTAAAATTCCAAATATTGGATTAATTTAAATCTATACTTTGAGAATTTTGACTGTGGTTTTCTTTTGTGTTTAGGAATTTTTTTATACTTGAGGCTTAAAACTGATGTTATGAGTTATGTATAGGTACTAACATGATCACTATAGTCAAAGAAGTTAATGTATCTATCATCTCATATAGTTACATTTTTTGGCAATTTAGGTATTGTCATAAAATACCTATAATCTATTTATTCAATGTAAACTTTAGTTTCTATTTGGGGCATGAAGTCTCTAAACTTGTTCATTCTACTGATTTGCTAATTTGTGTTTTTGATCTCCATGGCCCCACTTCTTCTCCCTCTCCTATCCCACCCATAGTTACCACTCTTTCATTTTCTCTGTGCATTTTTGGCCCCTTTATTTTACATGTAAGTAAGAATTGAGACTACACAATATTTTTCTTGCTGATTATGGCTTATTTTACTTACAAAATGCCCTTTCAAAATTAAACAAACAGGCTAAAGAATACATATCTCCATGCCTTGTGCTCAGACAAGGTTTGTTTCAATAGAGTAATATGGGAAGCCTAGTATTTTGGGGTCTAAAATCTAAAATTGCTTTTTAAAAAAACTTTTGACATTAGCTCTTACAAACCAGAAGGATTTGAGCGAGTCATTTAAATTTTGAGTTTCGATTTTATTTTCTATAAAATGGAGCTCATAATATTATATATCTCCTACAGTTCTTACAAAGATGAGTTAAGAAAGTAAAATAGTAGAGTGCTTGGATTTAAGAAACATTGGTTGGCATGCATAAGAAACATGCTTAGTTATCATATATATAATATGTGTTAGTTTTGTATTGCTATGACCAACTAGCCAAAAAAAAAAAGAAGTTAAAGGAGGAAACATTTATTTTAACTCAGTTTTAGAGCTTTTAATCCAGTTATCTAACTCCATTGCCTTTAGGTTGGTAGTGAGGTAGAAATAACATGGCAGAAGGGAATGACAGAGGAAAGGTGCTCAATTCATGACTGGCAGGATGAAGAGACAGAGGGAAAGTGTCAGAAAGGAAGGGCTCTGGGATCAGACGTAATACAAAGCTGACACAACCATGACCCACTTCCCTTTAACTAGATCCCAGCTTGTGTTTCCGTCACCTTCTAGCAAAAACCCATGGAATTATGACTGATGAAGTTATAGCCCTCGTACTCCAATCATATTTACAAAATCAACCAATGTCCAAGTCTTTGGCAGACATACCATATGTAAACATATGTGCACATATTGAACTTTTAATATATAGACTTACACATGTAATTTTTATATGATGTTATGGCTTATATCTACATGTGCTCCAAGCCTCATGCACTCATGGATAGGGCTTTTAAGAGGTGAGTGGATCATAGGTATGTGGTACTGGATTATAAGTGCTTGGTAAATGTATTAATCCACTGATTTGTTTAGCATACTTCTGTGTATGGATAATAGGAAAGCCCATAATTGGTGTCCTATACCCTGAATGGAATTAAAAAAGGAAACAAAATCTTACTGCTAACTGCTTCCTGCCAAGAACTCTTTCTCCTCTTCTGTGCCCCTCTACTCTGCTGCTTTGCCTTGGCCCAGCTAAATATGGACTGAAACTTCCACAAACAGTCATCTAAAGTAAACCCATTCTCCTTTAACTCTGCATGTCAGGTATTTTGTCCCAGCAATGATAAAGCGGCTAAGACATGTGTTTGCATATTTTTATATATTGAACATTGAATATTTTATATAGGTATTTATACTTTATTAATTCATATATATAATTCCAAAAAGGTGGAAATTTCAGCAGTGTATTGTTTCACAGTTTGAAATGTAAATTATATGGATTTTCCATTTAAATAGATGATAATCACTGAATAGTTTCCAAATGAAACACAGAACACTCTATTTTGAGTAAAAAGCATACAAATCAAGCTCTAAACTTTGGCTTGTCCACATAACACCTGACTAGATGTTCCAAAAGTCATGGCAAACACAAAAGTGAATGATGTTTTATAGGATGCATAACCTTGCCAATACCAGCTGCATATATTTTTCCATGGTATCTTTAAAAGGCAGCAAAAATTAAAATTTATTTTTCTTGCCAAAATAGCAATGTTTTTAAAAAACCACTACCTTTTGAGACAGTTACTTATTGCAAAGCACAAAGTTTTTTATAAATTCATTTAACTCAATTATTCTGTGACGATCCAGAGATCACATTTAAATGGTCTTCCATTTCTGACTTTCTGTACAATTCTTATTCATTATTAAAATATGAGCTAATTTTCAAGTCTTAAATTCAATCATACTATTGAGTAGTTTATAATCACACTCTAAATAGCAACTCAATGAAAGTTCCTATATGAATTTCCAGATATTGTCTTAAGAATTTGAAATATATTTTAATAACTCATATTGATTATAAAGTTTCATACTGACATCTTAAAAGCTGTATTCAGTTTTATTTTATAATTTTATAGAGTGATAGCTTTTAGGAACAAACATAAAAAAGTTATAAAACATTTTTTTTCCAAGTCCAAATAACTAACATTATTCATTAAACTTTGCCCTTATAAATTTAAACAAAAAAACACCCTGAAATTTCATTTTACTATAAAAAACTCTGTCTCACATCATAGAAAAAAAGTAAATTTCCTTCAAGTCAACTCATGTAGATCTTATACATCAGCATTCTTCTTTCCAACTGTTGGATTTGGCTATGAATAAAGAGAGGAAAAGAAAAGTCTGTAGAGAGCTGGAAGAAAGCCCTCAAAAATATAATGGGATTTTAGTACTATTGGAAAGAGATTTTAAGAGTTGAGGAAGAGTGAAAAATTGATTAGAATTAAACGAATGACAAAGGAAACTTTAAGGTTAGCAAATTTCAATTATATTGAAGAATAATTTTTTAAAAATATATTCAGCAATAAAATATTGGACTGCAAAGGTTTTTATAAAAAGCCAGAGTATAGAAGTTAAACATTGATTATAATTTGAAAGCTTGACATAAACTTTGATTTACATTAAAAATAATGTTTACTAAACTCATACCACACTTTGTTTTACTTTTAAAAAGGAATTGTAATAACTAGATTTCTATGAAATTGGTTGAGAGAAAAGCATCAGAAAAATGTGAAGTGTACAACTATGTTAGAGAAGTCTCTAAAATATTTATACATAAATGAAAAGTGGAATATATAAAGTTTGGGCTCTTTCCATGTGAGAGTGTCTATAAATTGTCTTGACACATGATAAAGTCCTCTCAGGGAAAACGGAAATTTATTCTTTTTCTGCCTTTCATGTCTGAAGTCCCTACATAGCCTTAATAGTGCTATAATTGCACCTTGTGCAAAGAAGGAATACTCTAGAGCTCTTTGGGACACTGATTTACTTACATGCTTATATTTCCATGCTAGGCTTCATGTCCCTATGAGTGGAAACTGTTCTATTTGATTTTGACTTTCCCTCCTACATCATGTTTATCAGAAAACTGGTACATTATTTCTTTGAATTAAAGATGGAAAAGATGAAGTCTTAATCTAATCAAGTTCCACGTGGAACTACTATCCCCTGTATGACTGCATATTTAAGAGTTGTAAAAAGTCCTAACCCAGAAAAGGGGAAATGTGTTTAATCTCTTTGCTTTGAGAGTATTTCCAAAATTTACTTTATCAACAAAGATGATGCAAGATTTAAATTGTTTTATTGAAAAGATTGTTAAGTGCACAGAAAGTTTCAATTATAATATGGCAAGGTCATGAGAATCAGTTCACTCAATTTCCCCCAATATTTATATCTCATGTTACAATATTACAGTATAAAAATCAAGATATTATCATTGATGTAGCAGTATCTTATCACTAACAGATTTTTGTAACTACTTTTTCAATCAAGTTGAAAATTTTTATGTCAACAACAATATTCTTCCTGATACTCCTTTGTACTCATGCTCAACTCTTTTCCCAATTATCTGTAGTCGTTAACTTGCTGTCCATAATATAGTTTTGCTATTTCAAAAATCTGAATAGTATCATGCATACTAGAATATTGCTACATTGTTCATATATATAATTGATCAGCCAATTGCTATCAACACAGTAAATTGACATATACATACCTTCCTTCCCTTCATTATTCCTTTTGTCCATCTCCATTTATAATAAAATTGTTTAAAATTTTATAATTTATAAATTTATAACTGTTCTACAAATCTATAACCACACCAGACACATTATAATTTTACTTCATTTGTCAAATGGAATTTAGAAAACTCAAAAATAAGGTTCATTTTAGTTATCCATATTTTTTCATTGTTTTGTTTTTTCTTCTTGCTTCCTGATAGTACATGATTCTTTCACTTATCATTTTTTTTTCTATTTAACAACTTTCCTTTAGTTATTACATTAGGGTAGGTATTCTAGTAACAAATTAGCCTTCTGAATGATGGATCTGGTCACAAGATTTTGGACACTGGGCAAATAGTCCTTTTCTTCTAAAACAGACTTAGTCGCCTCATCATTGAATAGGAGTGAAACAAGTTCACTGGAAGAAAGTCTAATAAATAATGCTAGAAAAACTGGCTTTCTACAGGCCAAAGACTAAAACTAGACTCATGTCACTCACGAAGCACAAAACTAAAGATAGATCAAATATCTAAATATTAAAACAAACATTAAAACTACTGGAAAACAAAGTAGTTCAAAATCTTAAAGACATAAATATGGGCAAAGAATTCATGACTGCATGGGAAATATTTCAAAGAGTCAACAACTGGGATCTCATTAAGTTTTTGCACATCAAAAGAAATTACCAATGAAGTGAAAAGAAAACCTACAGAGTGGGAAAAAACTTTAACCAATTGTCCCTCAGACAAAATACTTCTATGTAGAATATATGAAGAATTGAAAAATATTAGGCCCCCAAATTCAAAAACTCAATCACGAAATGGCGATCTGAAATGAATACATACTTCTCAGATGAATAAATAAATGCAAGTAGCAAATAAATATATGAAGAAATGTTCAATATCATTTATCATCCAAGAGATGCAAATTAAAACAACACAGATTTTTATCTCACTCCAGAAAGAATGACAAGTATCAAGAAATCAACCAATAACAAATGCTGGTGGGATTGTCCAGGAAAAAGAACACTTTTCCACTCTTTGTGGGAGTGTAGACTGGAATAACCACTATGGAAACCAGTATGGAGATTCCTCAAAAACTAGGACTGGAGGTCACAGCCATTTGTATTTCTTCATCTGAGAAGTGCATATTTGTCTCAGATGCCCATTTCTTGATTGGGCCTCTGAATTTGGGGGCCTGATATTTTTCAGTTCTTCATATATTCTAGATATAAGTCCTTTGTTTGAGGAACAGTTGGCTAAACTTTTTTCCCATTCTGTGAGTTTTCTTTTCACTCTATTGGGGATTTCTTTTGATGTGCAAAATCATTTTAATAAGATGAAATCCCAGTTGTTGATTCTTTGAAGTACTTCCCATGCAGTTCATGCTTTGTTCATAAAAATTCTGCCTCCCCCTATATCTTCAAGATTTCTATGTACCTTGTCTTCCAGTATACTTGCTGTTTCCCTTTTCATATTTAAATATTTGATCCATTTTGACATTAGGTTAGTGTATGGTGATAGACATGTGTATTTCTTTGGCATACAGAAAGTCAATTATTCTAACACCACTTATTAAAGAGGCTGTCCTCTAGTGAACATATTTGGTCCCTTGGTCAAAGATAAGAATGCCTAAGTGTCTTTGTAGTTGTGTCTCCATCTTCTAATATGTTCCACTGATCCTCATGTTTGCTTTTTGCTAATATCATGCTGATTTTACCATAGTAGCTCTGTAGTGTAATTTAAAGTCTGGAATTGTGATGTCTCCTTCTTTGTCTTTGTTGCTAAGGATTGCTTTGCCTATTCTAGGTCTCTTCTATTTCCAAATGAATTTTAAGAATGTTTTCTCTAAATCTGTGAGGAATGCTAATGGTATTTAGATCAGAATTGCATTAAATCTGAGTAACAATATTGGGATAATGGCCATTTTCACAGTGTTGGTTCTCTTTATCTAAAAACAAGTGATATTTTTCCATTTTCCAATATTCTCTTCAATCTTTATCATCAGACTACTGTAGTTTTCAATATATAGATCTTTACATCCTTTGTTAGATTGATTCCTAAGTATTTCATTTTTTGATGTTATTGTGAAACAAATGTTATTGTTTCCCAAAGTTCTCTATCAGTGAGTTTGTTGTTTATGTAGAGAAATGCTATTGATTTTTGAACACTGATTTTGTTTACTGACTCTAGTAGTCTTGGAGTTTTTGGGGTCTTCTATGTACAGTATCATGTCATCTGCAAATAATGACAATTTAACTTCTTCCTTTCCTATCCTTATTCCTTTTATTTCTCTCTGTTTTCTAATTGCTCTGGCTAATGTTTCCAGAATTATAGTAAATAGGAGTAGTGATAGTGGACATCCTTGTGTTGCTCCTGATTTTATTTTTTTTTATTATTTTAAAGAGAATAAAACAAAAGAGGACAGATCTAAGCAGATCAGAACAGAACAATGTAAGCAACACAGCACTTCACAACAAGACAATTGGATATCAACAGTAGCTATCATAATGTCTCTTTCTTTGAAATAGTTGAGCTTAGCTTTACACACAATAGTGTCAAACATAACAAAGTAGAATAAAACAACTCAAGAGAATGGAAGTATTCCAAGACATTCTGAACCAAATAACTGAAGATGGACAAGGGCTGCTATATTATCTCATTTTCCATAAAAATTTTGTTTTTACTATCATACATATTAAAATCCAATAACACACAACATGATAGAACCAATGGTAATAGAAAAACAAAAACATGGTAGAACTTCAGAGCAAGATGATATTAAATCAACAATGGCTACCATACTGTCTTGTCTTCAAAGTAACTATTCATATGATCACATATATTAAGATCAAACAAAACAGAATAAAACCATTCAAACCAATGAATGAAGACATAAGACATCAAAGCAGATAGTGGTGAACCATGATTTCCATAAAATCTTCTGTACTCTTACCATTTCTTACACTAGGGAGAGTATATGGTAGTTGTACATGTGAGTTTGATTTATTTCACTTATGAATATAGATTCAAGATGCATCTATTATTTATAAATATCTCAGTGTGATCATTCTTTATAGCTGATTAGTACTCCATTGTATAAAAGTACCACAATTTTTTATCCATTCCTCAGTTGATGGACACTTAGGTTGTTTCCAAGATCTGGCTATTACAAATTGTGCCGCTATAAACATGGGTGGGCATATATCACTGTGGTAAGATGTTTTCAGATCTTCTGGGAATATGCCCAAGAGTGGAATAGCTGGGTCAATTGGGACCTCCATCCCCAGCTTTTTGAGAAACCTCCAGATTGACCTTCACAGTGGTTGCACCAGTCTACACTCCCACCAACAGTGCAGAAGAGTTCCTTTTTCCCCACAGCTTCTCCAGCATTTGTTGTTGGTAGTTTTGTTGATCCTGGCCATTCTTTCAGGAGTGAGAAGGTATCTCAGTGTGGTTTTAATTTGCATTTCTCTAGTGACCAATCATGATGAACATTTTTTCATGTATTTATTTGCCATTCATATTTCTTCATCTGAGAACTGTGTATTCATTTCAGATACCCATTTTTGGATTGGGTCTTTGACTTTTGGGGGTCTGATTTTTTTTTTAATTCTTTATAAGCTCTAGACAGAAGTCCTTTGTCTGAGGGACAGTTCACCAAGATTTTTTCCCAGTTGGTAGGTTTTCTTTTCTCTCTGCTAGAGATTTCTTTGGATGTGCAGAAACTCTTTAATAAGATATGATCCCAGTTATTGATTCTGGAAAGTATTTCCTGTGCAATTTGGTTCTTGTTCATGAATTCTCTACCTACCCCTATGTCTTCAAGATTTTTACCTACTTTGTCTTGCAATAGATTTAGTGTTTCTGTTTTAATATTTAGATCTTTGATCCATTTGGATTTTAGCTTAGTACATGGTGATAGGCATGGGTCTAATTTTAGTTTTCAGCACATGGAAAACCAGTTTCTCCAGCACCATTTATTAAAGAGACTATTGTTCTTCCAGTGAACATGCTTGGCCCCTTTATCAAAGATAAGGTGGTTGAATGTGTTTGTAGATGTATCCTCTAATCTACTCCATTGATCTTCAGGTCTGTTTTTATTCCAATACCATGTTGATTTTATCACAGTAGCTTTGTAGTATAACTTGAAGTCAGGGATTGTGATGCTGCCTGCCTTGGCTTTGCTGCTTAGAATTGCCTTTGCTATTCTAGGTCTCTTCTGGTTCCAGATGAATTTTAGGAGTGATTTCTCTAGATCTATGAGGTATGTTAGTGGTATTTTCATTGGGGTTGCATTGAATGTGTATAACAATTTTGGGAGAATAGCCATTTTCACAATATTTATTCTTCCTATCCATGAACAAGGGATGTCTTTCCATTTATTCAGTTCCTCTTCAATTTCTTTTTTCAGGGTATTATAATTTTCTCTGTATAACTCTTTTACATCTTTCATTAGATTAATTCCTATGTATTTCATTTTTTTGGATGCTAGTGTGAAGGATGTGGCTTCTCTTATTTTCTCTTGGTGATTTTGTTGTAAGTGAATAAGAATGCTATTGATTTTTGAGTATTGACTTTGGATCCAGCTGTTTTGCTGAATATTATATCTAGGAGATTTTCAATGGAGGTTGAGGGGTCTTCTATGTAGAGTATCATGCCATCTGAAAATAATGATAGTTTAACTTCTTCTTTTCTTATCTTTACTCCTTTTATTTCCCTCTCTTGTCTAATTGCTCTGGCTAGTATTTCCAGTACTATATTGAATAGGAGTGGTAATAATGGACATCCTTGTCTTGTGCCTGATTTTAAGGTAAAGGCTTTCAGTTTTTGGCCATTTAATGTGACACTGGCTGTTGGTTTGTTGTAGATGGCCTTTATCATATTGGGGTAAAGACCATCTATTCCAATACTCTATAAGGTTCTTATCATGAATGGGTGTTGGATCTTATCAAAAGCTTTTTCTGCATCTATAGAAATGATCATGTGATTGTTGCTTTTGGCTCTATTAATATGGTGGATTACATTTATTGATTTACGTATGTTGAACCATCCCTGCATGCCTGGGATGAATCCCACTTGGTCATGGTGTATAATCTTCTTGATGATTTGCTGCACCCTGTTTGTCAATATTTTATTGAGAATTTTTGCATCTATGTTCATTAGGGAGATTGGCCTGTAGTTCTTTTTTTTAGTTGGGTCTCTCTCAGGCTTTGGTACTAGAGTGATATTTGCTTCCAGGAATGACTTAGGGAGAATTGCTTCCTTTCAATTTCATTGAAGAGTTTGAGGAGTGTCAGCATTAAGTCTTCTTATATTTCTTGTAGAATTCTGCAGTGAATCCATCTGGGCCTGGGCTCTTCTTTGTTGGTAGACTTGATTACATTTTCAATTTCATTCAAAGAAATTGGGTTATTCAGCAGTTTTACATCTTCTTGATACAGCTTTGGTGGTTCATATGTTTCTAGGAATCTGTCCATTTCTTCTGTGTTATTGAACCTATGAGAGTAGAGGTTTTCAAAATGGCTGTTGATGATCTTCTGTATTTCCACAGGGTTGGTAGTGATTTCTCCTTTTTCATTCTGTATTGCATGAATTTGAGTCTTTTCTTTCCTTTTTTAAGTTAGGTTGGCTAGTGGCTTATCAATTTTATTTATTCTTTCAAAGAACCAACTCTTTGATTCATTGATTCTTTGTATTGTTTTCTTAGTCTCTATTGCATTAATTGCTGCTCTGATCTTTATAATTTCCTCCCTTCTTTGGCTTTGGGCTTGGCTTGCTGTTCTTTTTCTATATGTTTCAGGTGTAATATCAGGTTTCTTATTTGTGTTTGTTCTGTTTTCCTAATGTGGGAACTCAGTGCAATAAATTTTCCTCTGAGGACTGCTTTCATTGCATCACATAGGTTCTGGTAAGTTGTATTTGTATTTTTGTTTGGTTGTAGATATTGTTTGATTTCTTATTTAATTTCCTCTGTGACCCACTGATTGCTCGAGTGTATTATTTAATTTCCTTGTGTTTGTGGGTTTTTGCAGTTACTTCTATCATTAATTTCCAGTTTCATGGCACTATGATCTGATAACATGCATGGGATAATATCAGTTCTTTTGCATTTACTTAAATATGGTCTGTGGGTTAGTATATGGTCTATTCTAGAGAATGTCCCATGTACTGCTGAGATGAATGTATATTCTGATGTTGTTGGATGGAACACTCTGTATATATCTATCAAATCCATTTGTTCACAGGTGTGATTCAGTTTTTTCTCTGCTGATTTTCTGTCTAGTTGATCTATCCCTTTGTGTCAATGGTGTGTTAAGTTCTCCTGTTATAATTGTGTTATGGTTTATTTGATTTTTTATTTCTGTTACTACTTGTTTTGTGTAGTTGGGTGCTCTGGAATTTGTTGCATACATATTTAAGATTATGTCTTTGTCTTGCAGTTTTCCCCTAACTAGTATGTAGTGACCTTCTTTATATATTTGGACCTTTCTTGGTTTGAGATTCACATTGTCTGCAAACAGAATAGTTACCCCCACTTTTTTTTTTAGTTCCTGTTTTATGGAGTATTGCTTTCCATTCTTTGACTTTCAGTCTATGAGTTTCCTTTTGGGTTAGATGGGTTTCTTGAAGACAGCATATGGTTGGATGTTGTTTCTTGATCCATTCTGCCATTCTCTTTCTTTTAATTGGTGAATTGAGGCCATTTACATTAATGGTTATAACTGTCATATATTGGTTTATTGTTGACATGTTATCTTTCTGATGTTGTATCTTAACTTTCCATTCTTTTTAATTGTCTGTCTTGCTTAGTGTTTTTTTTTCCTATGTGTATCTAGAATGTCTTTCAGTATTCTTTATAGGTTTGGTTTGGTGATCATGAAGTTCTTCTGCTGTTCTTCATCATGAAAATATCTTATTTCTCCATCCATTTTGAAGGACAGTTTTGCTGGGTACATCAGTCTGAGTTGGAAGTCATTTTCCTTCAGTATCTGAAACACTTCACTCCATGATTTTCTTGACTTCATTGTTTGTGTTGAGAAGTCTGATTCTGTTAGGTTTGTGATTCTGATACGTTTTCCTTTATAGGTGATCTGTCTTTTCTCTCTAACAGCTTTTAATATTCTGTTCTTATGTTGGATTTCTGGGATGGTGATTATTATATGTCTGGGTGTAGTTTTGTTTTGGTTATGGCTATTTGGAGTTCTGTATGCTTCACTAATCTGTATGTCAGTTTCCATAATCATGTTTGGGAAGTTTTCAGCTATTACTTCTATAAATAGCCTCTTGATATCATTTGTGTTGTCCCCTTCTTTTTCATTTATTCCTATTTATCTTATGTTGTTTTTCTTTGCATCGTCTTGCAGCTGTTGAATTGTTATTTTCTGATTTCTTGTTATTTTTAAAAGATCTTTCCTTTCCTGTTCACTAGCTGCAATCTTATCTTTGAGGTCTGAGATTCTATCTTCACTTTTTTTGCAGCAGATTTTACAACTTTCAATAGAGTTTTTGATTTCCTGTACATTTCTTTGAATCTGCTTCATGCATTCTGCTTGTTTCTTAAACTGTTCATTCAGGGATTCTATCACTTTGCTTTATTCCTCTAATTTTTTCATTGGATACATTCAGTATTTCTTTCACTACTTTTATCATTTCTTCTTTTACCTGGGAGATTATTTCAGATTTGAGTTCCCTCAAAGCTTCCTGTACTTGCTTCTTTATTTCAGTTGATATCATTTCAGGCATTTCAGGTGTATGTGTAGTATTTTCTTCTGTGTACATGGCTCCTAGGTTTTTTTGGGTTGGGCTGGAGGTTTGAAATTGCCTTTTGGTCTTTCGTGTTGTCATTTTCCTATATTTCTGTGTTAGAAGCGATGTTCCAAAGCTTTCCCTGGGTGTGTTGGAAATCACCTCCTGTGCCCTCTGCTACTGGGACACATGTGGCTTTGGCTCCCCTTGCATGGTGGGCCTGGTTTCCCTGGTTGAAAGAAGGTCACTGAGCATGGTCTACTCAAGCCCATGGAACCTCTGAAGCCTAGTCCAGTGTCCTAAGGGGGCTGTGTGGGCATCCAGCTGCTGGGATTGATGGCCCCAAAATTTTTCTGGGCCTGCCCTGGTGAACTGCAACTCACCTCACAGCATGGCATGGGCCTGGCTCCCCTTGTGGCAGGCCTGGCTCCCCTGGTTGAATGAAGATCACTGGGTATGGTCCACTCAAGCCCGCAGAACCTCTGGAGCTTAGTGCAGTGTCCTAAGGGGGCTGGGCAGGTACCCAGCCACTGAGATCAGTAGTCCCAACTTTTCCAGGCCTGCTTTGGAGAGCTGCAACTCACCTCGTGGTGTGGCATGGGCTTGGTTCCCCTTTTGGCAGGCCTGGCTACCGTGGTTGAATCTCTTTATTCTTTTTTTCCAGGGACGGCAACCTAAACCAGTTGCATCTTGGCTATTGTGAATTATACAGTAAACATTCATATGCAGATATTTTTATGGTATTGTGACCTTAATTGCTTTGAGTATATACCAAGGAGTGGTATATTAAATCATGGGATAGTTGTGATTTTAGTGTTTTGAGAAATGTCCATACTGATTTCCATGGTGATTGTGCTAATTTACATTCCTACCACCATTGTAGACAGAACCATTTCCCATGCATCTTATCAGCACTCACTGTCCTTTGTATTCTTCTCACAGGAAAGAAAGTTTTTAAAGGTTTTTTTCATATAATTTTTGACCATTTTATTTCTTTTGGGGGAGGTATATATTCAGTTAATGGGCCTGTTTTTTATTGAGTTATAGATTATTTGGAAAGAATAAGTATTCTTATTTCATTATATATTCAACATCAGTGGTGATAAACCTATTGTACACATGTCACAACTGCCAGTTTTTATCATTAAAAACTCTAAAAGTTTTGCTAACACTCTTCTACATATTAATCCTCTGTCTGGTGAGAGTTTCTCCTAGTGTTGTCTGCTCTCTCTTCACACTTTAATTATTTCTCTGCTGTGCAGGAGTTTTTAATGCATCCATCTTGTTGATTCTTCCATTTCCTGAGCTATTAGTGCCCTATGGAGGAACTTATTACCTAAGCTTATGCTTTGAAATGTTTGACCTATACTGTGAATACTTTTGATACATTTTAGGTTGATTTTGGCTCACAGAGAGATAGACACCTAGTTCCAGTCTTCTACATGTGATCAGCAAATTTTCTCAGCACTATCTGTTAAAGAAGTGGTTTTTTTCTCCAATATACATTTTCTGCCAATCCATGAACAAGGGAGGCCTTTCCATCTTTTAAACCAGAATTTATGATCATGAATCCAGCAATGTAGAAGATTCTTAAAGACTTTCTACATGCAAAAGAGAAAGAATATATGAGGAACAAAAAATTAGCAAATAATCAAACATATAAAAAATATTTAGTGCATATCTATCTGTATAATTCTGAACATAAGTAATATTAATTATCCAATTAAAAGACAGACTGACAGATTTGATTAAAAAAGAGGCATAGCTCTTTACTGCCTTCCAGAAACACACTTCACAGGCAAAGACATACACCAACTGAAAGTAAATGAATGCAATATAAGATTCCTTGGAAATGGGTCCCAAAACCATAGGTAGGAGTACCTATGTTCATATATAACAAGGCAAACTTCAAATGTAATTAGCCAATTCCAGAAGAGCTCCACCAAAGTCCAGAACAAAGTTTGTGCCACCTACAACTTCTTGTTCTTGTGTATGAAAGGCCATTACAATCATTTTTGCAGCAGGATGCTGTACCTCTAGCTCTCTTAAAATAGATGCTACAATGTTTGTCATGAACAACTTCTCCAGGTGGTTGATAACCATTTCATCCATTCCACTTAGCCCATACACTGTATGAGTGATTTGGGCAAGCTCCTTGAAAACTTCTATATTTCTTTTTTGTTATTTAAAGAAGAAAAAAAAAAACAGAAAGAGGGTAGAAATAATACATAATTTCAACAAAAAACAGTAAGAAATCACTAGTTGATAATTACATATTTTCCTCTTAGAAGTAGTTGTTCAAGTTACAAAAGTAAAGCATATAGAGTGGACATTTAAACAGTGAGACTGCAACCAGTTCTGTTCACCTATCCAACAAAAACTTAGTAATATGGTTATCAATCCTACACACTTAAACATACATACAGTTATATCTTTTAGAATACTTTCTTTTCCTCTCTTTTTTTACAATAACTATATTCAATTCTCATAAACTGTTTAGAAGTTCTATGCATGTGTGAATCTCTACATGTATTCCTACCCTTTCTGCATTAGAGGGAAGAACAAATCAAAACAAGAAAACAAAGCAAATTCCTAGAAAAATATGAAATGAAAAAGTCATATAGAACCACAATACTAGGTGATCTACAGTAGTTACTATGATGTCTCTTGTTATCTTCAAAAGAATTGTCTATATCATCAGGCATAGTATAATTAGACATAGCAGTACATAGTAACATTAATAAAAACAAAACATTAGAGATATTATATGACTTCAAAAGCAGTTAATAATCAAACCAGAATGGGTATCCTATTGAATCTTGTTGTCTTCAGAATAGTTGCCTCTACTCTCAGATTTGATGCTATAAAGCATACCAGATTTGAATAAAATCAGTCAAGACAAAACAATGATCTAACAAACCAGATTCAAATAAAATCAGTCATAGTAAGACAGTGTAAGTAATACTAGGCTTCAGTTTAAGTTAATAGGAAATTAAGGATAGTTACCATAGTATATCCTGCTATTTTGGGGGTAGCCGTCTCTGCTTTCAAATTTAGTATGATTAGACAGACTGGAACAGAATAAAATCAAACTAAACAGAAAGATGATAATAATGTGGCTTTTAAATCCTGATACACTATTAATAATGTATCCAGGCCATCTGTGTTAGAGAATATAGCCAATCTTCTCTGCCTCATCTCTGCTATGATATTTTTCTGTCATTGTTGTTTACTTTTCTCCTTCATTCCACTGTCTGCCCCTTTCACTGAGGCCTTTCTGCCATTGTTCCTGGAATCCTGCTGATTTTCTTCTCTCTCTCTCTAGAATGTCCTTCAGTATTCTTTGCAGGGTTGGTTTGGTGGTCACAAACTTCCCAGTTCCTCTTTGTCATGGAAACATCTTGTTTCTCCATTAATTTTGAGTGATAGTTTTGCAGGGTACATCAATCTGGGCTGGAGGTTATTTTCTTTCAGGGCTTGGAATACTTAGCTCCAAGCTCTTCTTAATTTGATAGTTTGTGTTGAGAAGTCTGTTGTGATTTTAATGGGTTTTCCTTTATAGGTAATCTGTTTCTTTTCTCTGACCACTTTTAATATTCTGTTCTTATGATGAATTTCTGGGATCTTGATTATTATATGTGCAGATATGTTTTGGTTGTAGCTGGCTGGAGTTCTGTATGCCTCATATATCTGAATATCATTTCCTTTTCCTGTGCTTGGGAAGTTTTCCTTAATTATTTCTGTGAATAGGCTTTTTATTTCATTTGCATTTTCCCCTGCTTCTTTGCTCATGTTTTTCATTCTTAAGTTATAAATCCTCTTGTTGTCTTCTAGCCTTTGCATTGTTACTTCCTGGTTCCTTTTTATTTTTAAGAGATGTTTTCTTTCACGATCACACATTGCAAATCTATCTTCAAGTTTTGAAAGTCTGTCTTTAGTTTCTGTCAAGAAATTTTTCCAGCTTTCAGTGGAGTTTTTAATTTCCTGGTATTCTCTTTGGATCTGTTTCATGTATTCTAGATTTTGTTTATATTCTTCATCAAAGGTTTCTCTTCTTTTTCTGGGTTCCTCCATTCTTCCATCTGTGTCTTCTTGAGAGGTGCTTAGCATTTCTTTTATTAATCTTCTTATATCTTGCTTCACTTGAGTTAGAATTTCAGATTTAAATTCATTGATGAGGTCACAGAAGTATTTTTTTTATTTCTGTTGAGGCCATGTCCAATATTGCATGTTTGCTGCCCTTGATCTCTTCTGTATTTACCTCTCTTGAACTGATTTTCCTTGGGTCAGTGCCTGGAGCCTTTTCTTGTTTCTTTATCTTGTCATGTTTGTGGTTTCTTTCAGACAGGTGTATGGTGGAAGTCTCAGGTCCTTTTGTATTGCTTATGGTTTTTCTGAAGCGTACTGGCTAGGGGATTGCTGCCCTCTCCAGCTTACTGTTGATCTGTGAGGTGCACACAGTGGCAATGTGGGCTGGCCCCTCTCCACTGAGCCAGTCAACCAGTTATGCCTTCAGCACATTAGTCTATGCCCTGTGGATGTCACAGGTTTGGGACAGTTTTTTACCTGGCTATCGGGTCCTGACCAGGGGGTTGACCCAGCCCAAGCAGATCCTGCCAGTCCACTTTGGGCCAGGAGCAGCTGACTGAAGCCACTGTGGTTGCCTGTCCTGACCAACTCCAATATGTCGTCAAGCCGGTCACCCTGTCTCAGTTCCCTGCACTCACTATGGGTCAGTGCAGCTCACCTTGCTTGTTCTGCTCCCGGTTGTGGTGCCTCCTCCTGCCAAGAGTCCCAGGCTCCCCAACCCCTGATCTCAGCTTAATTGTGAGTTGCTGGACTCTAAGACGTGCCCAGCACAGTGTGGGACCAGGTCAATGGGAGCATGTCCAGCTCCAGAGCTTGTATATTTCTATACACACCCTCTTCTAATCCTGAAAAAGTGCTGGACCTTCAGACAGATTTTAAGAGCTTAATCTTCATGTGAATATTTTTCTACAGTCTAATACCCAATACAGTAGCCACTATCACATGTGGCTATATAGAGAATTTAAAACCTAAGAATCAATTCCTCAATTTATTGGCCACAGCTGAACAGCTACACACAGAAGTTACAATGAACAGAGCTAATAGAGAATATTTCCATCACTGAAGAATGTTTTATTGGGTAGTATTGCTTTACAATACAAGGCATGGCTTTTATACTATTACAGAAGAATCTACGAACTAAGTAGGAATGACCACTACTTTATAAGCACCTTCAGCAACAAGAGTTGAACTTCTACAGTAACACTTAAGCTGAGCTCCTGTCTTAAACTCTTCCCTCTTCCTCTCACTCCTATTCACTGGATGAGCAGTCAGCTTTCTGACAAATCAGATCCCATCATTTGCCTTTAATGGTTTCCCACCTCTTTTACAGAAAAATGTAAATCCTTCTTCAGATATACAAGTCCCTACATGCTCTGGCCTTTGCCTTACCTAGTTACTGAATTAAATATTTCCATATGTAGCAGAATTTTTGAATTACCAGTAATGTTTTTCTACGACTTCAGCCTAAATGCTTTTTTCGAGGAGCTTGCATCATTTTCAGTACTTCACGAACATGTACATTAAACCCTGACATTTATTCAGTATATCCAAGTTATCTCCAAAGTATATTTTACAAGGCAGAAGCCAATCCCAATTAAGGTTCCCTCCACTTCCCATAAAACTTTATATTCAATCACCCTAATCTCAATCAAGCATAGGAAATTTGGGAGACAAAAAGGAACAGCATTATTTGATAGTCCAAAAGATGAATTTCTCAATATGTAATATGATATCATAAAGATTATGAAAAAATTATACTCAAGATCATAAGACAAATTTCATTCAGGCCAGGCTGTCATTTATCCTGTAGGTTACACAGTAGGTTGCAATGTCAGGAACAGGCACTCAGAACGTCTTTTAGATCAACTGCTTCAGGAGAAAAAAAAGACCTCGATTCAGGGTAGCATTAGGACAAGCTAGCTTATGTTAAACTGAGACAGGAACCCATGCATTTGGATTGTCTTTTTTTTTAAATTTTATTTAAAGAGAAAAAAAAAAGCAAAACAGAAAAAGGAGTAGAAACAATACAGAATCTCAGAAAAAAAAGCAGTAAGAAATCACTAGTTGATAAATTACATACTGTCTTCTTAGACCTAGTTGTTAAAGTTACAAAATTAAAGAATACAAAGTGTACATTCAAACAGTGAGACTGCAAAGAAGTTCAATGATCCAGTGACAACTTAGCAACATGGTTTTCAATCCCACACACTTAAACATACATGCAGCCATATCCTCTAGAGCACTTTCTTTTCTTCTTTTTACTTTTTAAGTCCATTATCTGTTTAGTTATATCCTGTTTCAGGTTGCTCAGTATCTTACTGACTTGTTTTGTTGTTGTTATATACTTTTAATCACCTTATATAATTCTGTTGCCTTGTTTTTGAGTTTCTCCTCATCCATGATCCATGGATCAGTTTTGGTGGAGTTGGGAGATTTTTGGAGGTATTTTGTTACTTCCTTATCTACTTTTTTTTTTTGAAGGTAGCAAAATACAACAGAATAAGACAGAACAAACCCATGTGACCACACTGCAATACAACTACCACAGAACCTCAGAGCAGGTCACCAGGACACAAGCAATGGGCTCAATAGTACAGCCCATTTTGTTCACATTAGCTGTTCTTTCAATCAAATAGAGGAAAATGGAAGGAAATATCAAACTTTTAAAAACAGAATATTGAATAAAGCAGTACCATTAATCAAAACTGAGCAAAACAGGGATAAAAATATTTGCCTTCAAAGAGATTGTAGAAGGAAATCCCCTTTACATGCCACACTTATACATTCATCCTCCAAAAAGATACTCAGACCGCCAGTGCCTACTTGCTAATGGGGGGGGATGGATCAATGTCTGATTCTTAGCCCTCAGGGCCCTGGCTGCTTAGAGGCCTGCCAGCAGGCTGCCTTATCTCTCAGCGCCCAAAGTTCCAACATGATGCAGAGCTTAGGAGTCACTGATAGTTCTTGCCCTGGTGTACCAGTGATTTGCCAGGCCACCAGCTGCTCACCAGGGCAGCAACTAGGCCACCTGTTCTCCAGCACCCAAAGTTCCAACATGATGCAGAGTTCAGGTATCGCTGATAGTTCCTGCCCCAGTGCACCAGCAACTTGCCAGGCCCCCAGCTGCTTACCAGGGTGGCCAGTAGGCTGCCTGTTCTCCCAGCACCCAAAGTTCCAACATGATGCAGAGCTTAGGAGTCGTCGATAGTTCTTGCCCTGGTATGCCAGTAGTTTGCCAGGCCACCAGCTGCTAACCAGGGCTGTGAGTAGGCCGCCTGTTCTCCAGCGCCCAAAGTTCCAACATGATGCAGAGTTCAGGTATCACTGATCGGATTATCTTAATTCAACACATTGCTTCTGAAAACTAAATTGGGCATCTGTTTTTCCATTAGAAGTAAGCCACCAAGACTGAGACCCAGTTCCTATGCCCTTCTTTCCCAGTCTCCTATTCCTTGGCCCTTCCCAGCCTGTCAGTTTCAGAGGTTATAGAAGATTATGAAACAGCCTGCAGAAAAGCCCATGAAATTCTTCCTGATCAGCATGTTGTCCTGCAAAACCCTTCAAGATGTTGAGAAAGTGTCAGCTCTACTTTGTACCGCCATACTGTGTAGACAATATGGTAGTGAAGCATTTCTAGCCAAGATAACTTGCTTAGGCAAGTGTATCTACTTTTCCTGACCCTGGCCATTTCAATGTTGATAACATCAGAGTTTGTAAAATCCTAGGCTCTCATGTCTTTTTCTTTTCAGTATTACGTGGTATGGTTCTTAAGAAGGAACATCTGTCAAAGATGCAAAAATTGCAGTGTACTCACGTCCTTTTGATGGCATGATAACAGAAACTAAGAGGACAGTACTGATAAAGTCAGATGGAGAATGTTGAATGTTAGTAAAGGAGAAGAAAGTCTCATGAGTGTATGAGTCAAAGCTGTTGCTGATACTGATGCAAATGCCATAGTAACAGGTGGTAAAGTGGCAGACATGGCACTTCATTATGTGAACAAATACGATACCATGTTGGTGAAGCTTAACTCAAAATGGGATCTTAGAACACTAGGTAAAACAGTTTATGTTGTGGCTTTTCCTAGATTGACTCTTCCCATCATTGAAGAAATGGGACACTGTGACAGTGTTTACCTGTCAGAAATTGAAGACATACAGGTGGTGGTGTCTAAACATGAAAAAAAAAAAGAAGATGGTGCCATTTGTATTGTATTTTGAGGCTCTACTGGCAATCTGATGGATGACATAGAAAGGGCAATAGATGATGTTGTTAACACTTTCAAAATTCTCACAATGGATCAACATTTTGTACCAGGAGGTGGAACAATAAAAATTGATTTGCTCAAACAGATCACATCATATGCAGAGACCTGCCCTGGACTTGAACAATATGCTATTGAGAAGTTTGCTGAGGCTTTTGAAGCTATCCCATTAGCACTGGCAGAGAACTCTGGAGTTAAGGCCAATGAAATAATTTCTAAGCCTGATGCAGTGCATCAATAGGGAAATAAAAATGTTGGGTTGGATATTGAGGCTTAAGTTCCTAATATAAAGGACATGCTGGAAGCTGGTGTTATAGATACTTATCTGGGAAAATACTGGGCTATTAAATTGGCTACTAATGCCACAGTCACTGTAATTAGAATTGATCAGATCATCATGGTGTAAGTAGCAGGTGGATCCAAGCATTCAAGTGAGAAGAAAGATTGGGATGATGACCAAAATGACTGCTGGTTTAGTTTTTACTGTAGATGAACACAGCATATGTAGGAGTACTCTAGGAATTACTGCTTTCGTACTTTCTTTAAATTAAGAGAGTATGTTTGTTTCCTCAGCTGAATGATATAATAAACATATTGATATGTTAAAGAAAAAAAAATGAGCCAGCAGAGGCAAGACCATAAAACACTAGTAAAAGAACCAGTCCACAGAGATGATTCAAGAATCACAAATATATGTGCAGTAAACCTCAGTGGTTTCATAAAGCAAGCACTACTCAATACAAGGGACATATAGACAACTGTTGAAGAATATATATATATATATATATATATATATATATATATACATATATATATACTGGAGATTGAACTCATGACCTCATTCTTGCCAGGCAAGCACTTAAACCACTGAGCTAAATCCCCAGCCCTAACTGTTCAAGAATATTGGGTGACTTTAATACTCCACTCTCACCATTGAAAAGGTCATTCAGAAAAAGAACTCAGCAAGGAAACATCAGAGTGAAACCATGTTACTGAGCACATCAAGTTAACAGGCATCAATGAATCATGCCTCCTAACAACTGCATAATCCACAATCTTTTCAGCAGCTTCTGGAGCTCTCTCCCAAACAGAACACAGTTTACACCATATAGCAAGTCATAACAAATGCAAAGAAATTCAAATAATGTACTGAACTTACTACATTAAAAACAAATGAAAAGAGGATTCAATGACATGGGAAACTGCAAACAAATGAAGATTGAACAACTTACTTTTGAATGATCAGTGATTCTTTTAAAAAAATGCAAGGGGAAAATAAAACATACTCCAATCTAAGGAAAATAGCAACACCAAGTACCAGAATTTCTGAAGACAGCAAACAGTTCTAAAGGGAAATTTGATGGCTATGAATGCTTACATCAAAAACACCAGATATCACAAAGAAATACCTAATGACATATCTCAATATGTTTGAAAAACACGAACAAAAGAAAACCAAATTCAACAGAAGGAAATAAATAATAAACATCCAAGCTTCAGTTAATGAGATAGAAGCTAAAAGAACAATATATGAATCAATGCAAAGAGTTGACTTGAAAAGATAAATAAAATTCATAAACTCTTAACCAAACTAGCCAAAAAAAAAGAAGATCCATGCCAATATATTAGAAATGGAAAAAGAGATGTTACAATAGATACTGCTGACATGCAGATTGTTAGGGATAATTTAGTAAATCTGTATTGCAGTAAATTGGACAATGTAGAAAAAATTGATAAAGTTCTAGACACATATGAGCTATCCAAATTGAATCAAATTCTATATCCTAAATAGACCTATTGCAAGTAAGAGATTTGAAGCAGCAATAATAAAAAAATTTCCAACAAAGAAGATGGATTCACTGTTGAATTACACCAATCTTTAAAAAAGAATCAACACTAAGACAAATGTTAATCAAATCATTCCATGAAATAGGAAAAGACACTTCCAAACTCATTCTATGAGGCCAATATTACCCTGTACAAAACTAGACAAGGACACACACACAAAGAGAAACTGTAGATCATCATCCTTTATGAACATAGATGCAAGTATCCTTAATAAAATATTCACAAACAGACTTTAGCAACACATTAAAATGATCAATAACTATAGTCAAGTTAGTTCCATCCCAGGAATACAAGGATGGCTCAACACAAACAATTTAATAAGTAAAATATACCATATAAAAAGACTCAAAGATAAAAAAAAAGCACGAGACCAATCCATTTGGTGCAGACAGAGTGTTTGAAAAAAAAAATCAACATTCCTTCATTACAAATGCTCTGAAGAACCTGGGTGTCAGTGCATCCTATATCAATAGAGTAAAGGATATGTACAACAAGCCCATATCCAACATCATATGAAACTGGAAAAAAAATGAAAGAATTCTTTTAAAATCCAAAAAGGAGACAAGGATGTCCTTTCTTCCATTCCTATTCATTATTGTACTTGAAAATTTAGCCAGACTAATTAGCAAGAGAAAAAAAAGGGTTGCAACTAGGAAAGGAAAAAGTCAAATCATCAATGGTTGCAGATGATATGATCTTATATGTAGATAAATTTAAAGACACTACCAAAAGACAGACCTGACAAGGGATTCACCAAAGTAGCAGTATAAAGCCAACATGCAAAAATTATAGCTTTTTTTTACTCTTCTGGGAAAGAAATCGAGAAAACTTGGAATAACCTAAGCAAAGTGAAAGAACTATATAATGAAAATGGTAAAACATTAAAGAAAGAAACTGAAGAAGGGGGGCAACCCACTCAGGATCCCCTTCTATCTCTCTTCAGGCAGAAGCTTTCTCTCAATAAATATATTCTACTCTCCATCTCTGTTGTTCCTAAAATTCATTCTTCAATTTTAGAGAACACGAACTTGCAGACAGAGTAGGTTGGGCATTTCACTCACCTATATCATTTGGAGGTCATCCACCAAGATCAGGGAATAGAGGTGAGAGTTTGCTTTTGTTTCATAGACTCTGGACTTGGACTCATTGAAGTAACAAATTTTTATGCTTCAAATTTTGCTTTGTTTTTTTCAGTTGTGTATAACTCATTGTGATATTTGCTTGCTATTTGCCCATTGTTTTTTAATTGCTTTGTCCCATATAGTTTTATTAGAATATTGTAAATTTAAGTTAAAACATGCAAAATTTACAATTTATGATATTTCTTTAATGGTATATTATTTTGTTCTTGCACAAGTTAAATTTAAATTGGTTGCTAAAGTTACTGATACTCTTTGCTTGACTGTATTTAGACCATAGCACTAGAGGAAAATAGTAGAACATCTTTGACAGGCTTTAATGTAAACTTCTATAAAATGGTTCTCGACAGTGTTAACACTTGAAGGACAGGTTTCACTGAGACAGACTGGCTCTGATCCTCTATACTCTAGAGGAAATGTCAGGCCTGTTCTGCTTCAGTCTCCTAACTTTGACTTTACCTCTACTCATTTCCCACTTTACACTTTCCTTATACAGGCATGTAAAGTCAGAAAAAACTAGGCTATCTTACATAAGCCCATAAAAAATGAGCATTTTACTAATGCCAAAGACAAGGAAGTCATCTTAGATAAAGGACACATACCCCATCTCTGGGTCAGATGAGACATGTATCAGAATTGTGCCTATCCAGGGGAACACACATGAGAGTCATGTCCTGGCTCAGTGTTCTAGGCAAATCTCCTTTGGAGATTAAATCTGAGACACAGTGGGAAGAACCAGCTTCCATGTGACAGTGGAAGAAGCTATCCCCAGAAGCAGCACACATAAGGGACCTAAACACATTAGAATGAGAAGGTTCTCAAGTTGTGGACTTTAAAACCTTTATTGTAAAGTCATAGAGCAGTAGGTAATGATATTGCTCAGGCTTTCTAACTATCCCTTATAAAATTTTAATAAACAGTGATTACTCTGCCAGCTAATTAATTGCTCTTCTAGCACCTGCTACCTTTAAAAGCAGAGGACAGGTTTCCCAGGCATCTGTTTGGTGAATCCTCATCTAAGCCAGTGGCCAATGGAGTCAATGAAAAGTTAAACAGACAGACTGCTGAATTCCTTTCTGGAGACTGATCTCTGGTTATCTGAGCCAATAGAAACTGAGAACTGAGGGTTCTCTGGTGGATACCCAAAAGTTCCCCAGTGAACTTTTGCTCATGATCACTGAAAATCTCCACTTTTATATTGTCCTTATTTCTAAACTTTTTAGTGGATTTTCAAAATCACTTAGACTACCTTCCCCCACCTTCAGAGATAAGGCTGAGGTAACTTTCAACATTTGTTCACACTACCTGCTGTGTAACAAGAAAGGGTTTGCATTTGTGCCTTACCTAGGTTAACTAAGAGTAAATAGGCTTTTGGTTTCTGTTGCCTAGAAAATTAGTATGCCTGCTAGGTGATAATTTATAAGTTTTACCTGTGAGCATCAACCATATAGAAATTTAAATAAAATGTAGCCATGTCCCTCCACTAGAAAAGATTGCTTGGGTAATTAGAGAACACAACAAAAGTTCATGAGCTATCAGGGAAGATAGGATTGCGCACCAGATCAAGGATGGATAGGCTGGTTGAATTTTATCTTCCATGCTATCCAGATGGCATCCATCTGCCAGGAGCAGAGTCAACCCAAGGGACACCTTGAGAGTATTATCAAATAGGAATAGTAAGGGACACCTTAGTTATCTCTTTTTTGCATAGTCAGATAGCTCAGTGTCAAAGTCTTTAGCATTACAGGGCTAAAGAGCTCAGTGGAGTTTCCTGAGTTCAATTCCTATTACAAAAAGATTCATAGTCTTACATATTGCTTTTACATTACAGACATGGGCAACTCAATGCCAAAGCCCCTAACTCCTCTGGAATGTATACTTAAGCACTGGAAGATGTTCCACCCTTCCATGTTGAAAAAGAGTCAATTGGCATTTCACTGCATGAGTGCCTGGCTTATCTACCCCTTAGAGCCAAAGTGGAACACAGAGGGAAGTATTAATTATGATACTCTTTTGCAACTAGAAGCATACTATAAAAAGGAGGAAAAATGGTCAGAGTTATCTTATGTTCAGATTTTCTATGCACTGAAAAGTACTCCTTATTTGTATTCTAAATGTAAAGGTGAGCCACAGAGAAACTCGACATCTCAGGCTGTTAAGGCACCTACTACCCCAGAACCTAAAATCTCACCTACCAAACCTTTGGAACCTGAGGATGAAATAGGCTTAATTAAATCTGCCCCCACCTTTGCAGAACCTGAGATTTCCCCCACTTGCCCTTCCAGCCTTGAGGATAAGGCTCCTAGACCAGCTGTAATCCAGGCCTCTACAGGACTATATCCATCCTTAGCTAGGTTTAAATATCCTCCTCAAGGGCAATATCCTTTACAGGAAGTACAGGGAAGATGTGGAACTTCCAGAATTCATGTTCCTTTCTCTCTTAGTGATCTATCTGAAACAAATAAAATCAGATCTTGGGATATTTTCAGATGACCCTGATAAGTACATTGAGGTCTTTAGAGAACTTACTCAGGTATATGAACTTGATTGGAAAGATGTGTGAGGGTCGAGACGCCCGCCGCGTGTAGGAAGACATCAACAGATGCCTTCTCATGCAATAGGCAAGGGGTCTTTATTGTCCAAACATGCGCGGGGCTCACTGAACATGCAGGAACAGAGAGCCCCGAGTTGAGCCAGAGCAGGGCTTTTAAGCTTTAGAACAAAGGAGGAGGGGTCTTTGCAAGCATGGTCACAGAAGCAGATGGCACTGGTTAGTTTAAATGGCTTTTTACATTTATTGGAGGAGACGACCATAGGGAGGTCTAGAGTTGGGTGGCAGAGGGCGTTTCCTAATATGAGCAGCAGATGTGTAGGAAAGGTACATTCTGTAATTCCTTGGTCAGGAGAGGGGGCTGTTTTTATCTCGCAACCCGGATTTCTAGTCAGCTCTATCCTTGTCCTTGTCTAACTTAGGCAGCTTTAAACTATAACAGCTCAATTCCCGGAATATTGGGAGGAGATGAGCAGCATAGACCATGCACTTTTAACTAGAGAAAATTCCTCTTACAGATGTAATGTTACTCTTAAATCAGACATTGACTTCTAGTGAGAAACAGGCAGCATTACAGGCTGCTATCACCTTTGGAGATGAATACTATATTGTTAATTTTAGAAGGCCAGAAAATCAAGAGCCAGGGGAACTACTAATTCCCACTGGAGCGCAAGCAGTCCCTATGCAAGATCCTTACTGGGCTAACAAGTTGGGTGGCTGGATTAGAAAACATTTCCAGACATGTGTTCTTGAAGGTTTAAGGAAAGTAAGAGCTACACCGTTCAATTATTTTAAGTTATCAGCTATTCAGCAAGAAAGTAATGAACACCCTTCTGCCTTCTTAGATCGATTACAAGAGGCATTGATAAAACATACTTCTTTAAATCTTGATTTGATAGAGGGACAAATTATCCTTAAAGATAAGTTTATTACACACTCAACCTCAGATATTAGAAAAAAGCTACAAAAGATGGCGTTGACTCCAGATAGTTCACTCAATACTTTAGTAAAAGTTGCCTCCTCAGTATTTTATAACCATGATGAGACAGAGATCAAGGAGAGAAAACAAACAGACTGAGAAAAAGCTGCTGCTTTTGCTGCTGCTTTAAGTGAAACAGACCCCAAGTCTGATCTCTGGGCTCCAAGAAGAGCTGAGCGACAATTACCTGCTATTGCTGCCACAAGCCAGGTCACCTTAAGGAGGACTGCACTCAGAAGCCCCCTGGGCCATGCCCCAACTGCAAAGGTGACCACTGGAGGTCGGATTTCCCTCTGAGGCCAAGGCCCCAGGGTTCAGACCCATCCTATCAGTTGGTCCAGCAGGACTAAAGGGTTCCAGGACACTCACTGCCCTCTCCCTCTGGCCGAACGGTCATCTCCACGGAGAAGCCCCCAGGTAATCATGACTATAGAGGGAAAAGAAACCAGCCTATGGCTGGATACTGGCGCAAGCTTCTCGGTCCTTCTTTTCAATCCTGGTCTTCCTTCTAGTCACCATACCTCAGTGAAAGGAGTCACTGGCGAGGAGGTAATTTGATATTTTTCACAACCCTTAGGCTGTAACTGGGATGATTTAAACCTGCTCAACAGCCTATAGGGTATCTGAGCCATGAATTAGACATTGTAGCTAAGGGAATGCCTGCTTGCCTCACAGCACTGGCAGCTGTGGCTCTCTTATTGCCAGAGGCAACCAAGCTGACTTTAGGCAAAGATCTCATTGTATATACACCTCACTATGTGGCAGGACTTCTTTCTTCTAAAGGAAGTCTATGGCTGTCTGATAACAGACTTCTTAAGTACCAGGCCCTACTTCTAGAAGGACCAGCTATACAAATAAAGACATGTTCTTCCTTAAATACCACCATCTTCTTGCAGAAACAGGAGGAAAAAATTGAGAATGATAAGCATGACTGAACAGGTAATTCTTCATAGGCATGCAGCTAGAAAAGACTTATGAAGACACCCCACTTACTTACCCAAATTTAACCCTCTTCAGTGATGGCAGCTCCTTCATGGCAAATGGAAAAAGAAAGGCAGGATATGCAGTGGTAACTTTACACCACCGTACTCTTGAAAGTGCCTCACTTACACCTGGGACCATTGCTCAGCTAGCAGAGCTCATAGCTCTGACCAGAGCCTTACAACTCAGTAAGGGGCAAAAGGTCAATATTCATACTGATTCTAAGTATGCTTTCCTAGTATTGCATGCTGATGCAGCCATATGGAAAGAAAGAAATTACCTAACAGCCAATAGACCTCTAAAAATATAAGGAGATAAATAATCTTTTATTACAGGCTGTCCTTCAAAATCAGATGGCATTAGATGTTCTAGTAGCAGCACAGGGGATCACTTGTGCAATTGTAAAAACTAAATGCTGTGTATACATTCTTGATTCTTCTGCTAGTATCTCAATAGCTATTCAAGATCTAGTTCCTCTTGGTGGAAATCTTTGTTAACTATACTCATAATTGTCTTATTAATTTTATTCTTTGGCCCACACATACTTAACTGTTTCTTTGGCTTTGTCTCCTCCAGACTTAAAGCTGTGCACGTACCCAAGATGAAAATGCCTGGTGTCTATTGAGGGCCTCTAGACAGGATCTCTGTGGAAGTACCTCTGACTGCCATTTAAATTCTGTGACCCTGTTCAGCCTGAAGCAGCTAGATTGGTCTTCTCCCCCTTTCCTCTCGCACAGGCAGTTCAGTTACTTCTTCAGGGAGGGGAATGTTACAGGCAGCTGAGTCAGTTAGAAATATTATAGGCAGTCAGACAGGGCTAGGCCCTGGAAGAATCTGGCACAGAGGACCAGATGTCTGATGACCTTGGAGGAGACACATACACCTCTTGCTGCAGGCCAGATCTCAAGACAAAGGATCAAACAAATGCATCTACATCCTGGAGACTGATATTCTAATTAGTTCCCTCTCACCCTGGAGCCACTATCCTGTCCCTCTAGGGTAAAGGTCACATCTCCAAGAATGCCTGCTTTCTAACATGACTTGCTTTCCCATTTGTCCCTAATGTGATCAATTTTACCTGAACAATTGATCTTATTGGCTAATTATAGTTATGTCTCACCTTATGCCCATCTGCCTTGTGAGTTCCCAGTCTTTCCCCACTTTGAATTCATGGCCTTACTCTATAAAAATCCCTGGAAAGGACTGAGTTGGGGGCAACCTGCCCGGGACCCCCTTCTGTCTCTCTTTAGACAGAAGCTTTCTCTCAATAAATATATTCTACTCTTAAAAAAAAAAAAGAAAGAAAGAAATTGAAGAAACTAACAGGAAGACCTGCCCTGTTTGTGGATTGATATAACTCCAACAATATTTTTCACAAAACTACACAAATTTATGTATAAGCACAAAAGACCCAGAATAGCCAAAGCAATTTTAAGCAAAAAAAAAAAGGCAATAGGCATTACAATATTCAATTTCAAGTTGTGCTACAAAACCAAAGCAACAAAGGCAGCATAGTAAGGGTAGAAAATTAGACACATAGATCAATGGACTAGAATACAGGAGAAAAAAGAAATGCATACAATTACAGGCATCTGATTCATGACAAAGAAGCCAGTCACATATGTTGGAGAAAAGACAGCCTCTTTAACAAATGATGCTGGTAAAAGTGGAGAAGATGGAAACCCTATTTTTCACCTGTGTAAAAATGAATTCAAACTGCATCAAAGACCTAAGTATAAAACTTGAAACTCTGAAATTGCTAGAAGAAAGCAAATTAGAAACACTTGAAACCATCAGTAAAAGACATACTTTGTAAAACTCCAAAAGCACAGGAAATAATATCAAGAATCAACAAATAGTTACTACACCAAAATAAAGTTTCTTTACAGCAAAGAAAACAACCAAAATGGAATAGACATCCTACAGACTGGGACAAAATCTTTGGCAACTACTCTTTGGACAAAGGATTAACATCTTGTACATAGAAAGAACTTAAAAATGTTACACACACAAAAAAAAGAATAAGAAGAAGAAGAAGAAGAAGAAGAAGAAGAAGAAGAAAGAAGAAAGAAAAAAAGGTACCAAGGCAGTAAAAGGGCAAGTGAATTGAACAGATGCTGCTGGAAGAAACATTACAAATTACCAATAAGTATTTGGAAAAAAAAATTGAGCTGGTCGTGGTGTTGCATGCCTGTAATCCTAGCTAGCACTCAGGAGGCTGAGGCAGGATGATTGCTGAGCATTCAGGTCAGCCTAAACTGTATAGTGAGACAAACAGACAAGCAAACAAATGCACAACATCTTTGGCCAAAAGGGAAGTGCAAATCAGTACAATGCTGAGATTCTTTGTCACCCTCCTCAGAATGGTTATTATTGCAAACACAAAAGACTGTGAATGCTGGTAAGGATGTGGGGTACAAAGAACTCATCTGCTCTGCTGCTATGAGTGTAAACTAGTGCTGCCACTATGGAAATCAGTATGGAGGTTTCTCAAAAAACAGAAACTAAACGTACCATGTGACCCAGTGATCTCTCCCTGTGGTACATACGTACTGGAATTTAAATCAATCAGCGTAGTATAGAGATACCTGCATAAGCTTATCTTTTGTAGCACAATTCATAATAGCAAAGCTATGGAACCAGACTAGATGCTTATCAATAGATAAGTAGATAAAGAAAATATGGTATGCATGCCCAGTGGGCATTATTCCACAGTATAGAATGAAATCACACAGGGAAAAAATGGAACTGGAGATCATCATGTTAGGCTAAATAAGCCAGAATCAGATGAATGATTATTGCATTGATTTCCCTATTATGTGGACTCTAAATTAAAATTAAAACAAATAGCATAATTAAGAATGGCATGCAAAGGGATGGGATAGAGATGGGGGAGATGAATAGAGAAGAGGGTAATTGAGGGATGGATGTGTTCAAGATATGTTATATGTATGTATAAAAATCCTACATTGAAACCTAATTTGTGAGATTAATAAATACTAGTAAAGAATATGTTAAAAACACTGACTGAGTTATGTACCAGTAAAATAGATATACTAAAAGCTTTTGTGATTTATATATATGAAGAAAACCAAACAACAAGTATGGAGAAATGATGAAGAAAACAATGAATGGGAGTGATGGAAGCTAAGAAGGAAAGAAGACAGAAAAAGAAGAAAAGAGAAGAGAAGGGAAGAGCAAAGCAAAGGAAAGCAAAGTAGGTAGGTCTCTGTAATAATAACACAAGACAAATCAATACAATTTTATGGAACATGACTGAGAAGTAGCTTCATGAATAAATTGTCACTTTATCATCAGGGGCACCAAAATCAACAAACTTCAAAGAGAAAAACCTAGTTGAATCTTTCCATTACACATGCTGGAAAGCTGAAGGCAAGATAAATTGATTCACTTCAACTTATTAAAATTCAACTTTTTTCAGTGGGAAAAGCTGGTACCGTGGTGACAGTCTGAAATCATTCACAATGTCTAAAACAAGCAGAGATTTTTTTCTTTGCAACATGCTAGAAAATGCGAGTGAAAATAAACAAGATAATGTTGAAGAATAAGCAATTAATGGAAGTATAAATATACATATCCATGAAAGATATGGACAGTGGTTAAGCCTTAAAATAATCTCAGAATGATACAATTTACACTAAAAGTGATGGGAACAAGATATTTTACTGGTATTGGAAAAGACTGAAGGAAGATGGTGTCAGATCTTGGTAGGAATGTCCTACAGTATGTGTGTAAAGAAATCCATCTTTTCCTGAGAGTATTCTGAAGGAGTCAGCAAAATTTTGCTTATTACCCCATGATTCACTTAAGCCACTCTTCACAAAATATTTCTCACAGGTTTTTGCAGGATTTGATTGGGCTCAATATTACTTTTAATATTGTTCCTGGGATATGGAAATAATTTAGGTCTTCATTTCAAGAAAATGAACAAGTAAATATTTATTTGATAGTATTGAATGTATGCAGCAACATGAATAAATTTTGACAGTATAATACTGATAAAAATTTAAAAACTCTAAGATCTATGGCAGAGCACTATGAAAATGTAAAGCTTCCTATCTTTCCCAATCTGAACTAGGAAACATCCTTATCATTCCTTTATTATTTGGTTAAACTATGCATTACTTTTTGGAAAAGAAACCAATGCAATACAATGTGTACTGTCATCGTGAAATCAGATGCTACAGAGCAGAATCTCCACTAAGGATAATTGGCAATACAGTGCTTTTGGATGTCAGAGGTGAAGAGGAAGAGATTGGTGCAGAGATCTGTGGGGTAGAGGAAGAAATGCTGCTCAATATCCTACAATTCCCAAGAGAGTTCTCATAACAAAGAATCATCCCACTTAAATGTCCACATTGCCACTATTGAGAAATCTTGCTTCATAGAATGATATCATCATTCATGTTACATCATGTTAAATTCTAAAGAGCTCTCCAGGAAAAATTCTAACAAATCTTCCTACATTTGTTTTACAGAAAGATTATGGTATTAAACATATGCATATAATTGTCCATTCATTCATTCATTCATTCATCTGCCTGTTTTCATTCACACAACCAATGTGCACTGAATGGGTGCACACTAAGAATCACATAACATAGTCCAAAGTCAAGGAAGAGCACAATGCAGTCACAACTTTTACTCACTGGTAAGATATGTTAAGAAGAGTTCTAGTAGAATATGACAAATGCTGTAAAAAAAAAAAAAAAGTACAAGAAACTCACACAGAAGAGAGAGTAAGTATAAATGGCTATACCATGTTAAATACCATAATATGATAAATCATCAAGTATTTATTATACTAAACTAATGTAAGTTACATATATACCTAAAGGTTTATATTTCCAGCAAGGTCACTATTTTAACTTTTTTTGTGTGTAATTTCTTAATTCATGCTCTGTTCTGAAAAATCTGTAGTGTCTTGTTTCTTAACATACTACAGAGAACCATCGACACAATGACAAATGCCATCAACAAACCGGAGGGCCCAGACTGTGTGTAGTTGCAGCCCAAGAACAAGCAACTCGTACATTAAAGGACTTGGAGAATCAAAGGAAGGAAAAGTGTTATTTTATGTGTTAAAAGAGGAGAAAATGGCCCCTAATATATTCAATATGTGCCTCTTTGGATTTGGAAAGTTCCTGCTAAGAGAACAGACTCTTTCCTACTTACTTCAAAAGCTGATTATGAAAGTTTTTCTGCTCCAAAAATCTCCTCCATTCTGTTTCATTTCTTTATGAAATTTCTAGAAAACAAATGTGAAAATTGTTACTCAAATTTATAAGTAAAGCCATTCATTCATTAAAAAAAAAAAAACCGTGAGATACATTTGCCACTTAGAAGAGAGTTTTGTGGTAGGATCTGTTGCCTTCTACAGGTAGAACCAGGTCTATGTAAGGAATCTCTGGGAAGGAAATGGCCCAGAAAGTGTAGGTGGGAGCTGGACCAGAAGCCAGAAGGGACTCCATGGTTCCAGGATCTCGTTACCCAGAAATCTCTCAGTGATCCTGCCACAAGTCAGGCTAGTACTGACTTAGAAGAGTTTTCTGAGTCTGAGGCCCTTCCTGCTCCTCTGTAATCCTGTGAAGAGTCACTTCCCAAGTGTTCCTTAGTGCCTCATTTGCGATGCCAAGCTCATGGGTGCTCTGCTGTTTGTGGCTCGTAAAGAAAAAGCCAGCTCAAAGTAGTATAAAATATGGACTCAAAGGTTGTCTTTGTGTGTCATAAACTACCAGACAGTGTCAATAAAATGTTGACAATTTTTACATAACACAGGCATGGAAACAACTGGTTATGTGATTTCTTTTTTTCCTTATCAAGAAAGCCTGGAATGTTATATCAATTTTCTTCAAATTACTAAACATGAATTTAGGGGGAAGAAAAAGTCCCAAGGAAGAAAATTATGCCTAAGAACTAGAGAAATTGCTCTTCTAAGTTAATTTCTAAAGAGTTTTCATAGAATGCAAGGTATAAGATAAAGCATGAAACATTCTAGAATATCCCATTTGCAGAAAGAAAAGGAAATAGGTAAGCAGTCCTCTTAGCCAAAAGACAGAAAGGAAAGCAAATAATTTTCTCATTCTCAATCAAATTTACAAGCTATACAAAACCTACCATGCATAACCCCAGGATATTACATAAACTAGGTGTTCAAGTCATCACTCTGAAATTCTTACAAACCATAGCATGGAAGCCAAAAGGAAACAAATCATTCTTGTTCTAGATCAGTACCTTCTGAATCAAGCTTTTCCTTCCTTCCTTCCTTCCCTCCTTCCTTTCTTTTTTCTTTCCTTCCTTTCCTTCCTTCTATTCTTGCTTCTTTTTTCTTTAAATGCTTATTTTCCTTGAATTTGGAAATGATATATTTTTTGCTGTAAAAAAATAGAAACACAAATAATGAACAAAAAAATTAAAAAGGTATTGCTATCACCCAAGACTTTAATTATATTCTCTCCCAAACATTTTCATCTTAGCATTCCACTAAAGAATCAGACAGAAGTCTAATTCTACAGTTCTGCTCTGTGAATCTGTGCCATGGGAAGCATGTGCCTTTTGTCATCTACAGGAACACTGGGAAGCCCAACAAAGTACTCCTGTCAGCTTTCTCCCTGGAAGAGGGAGTGAGAAAAGAGGAGGGAGGAGAATGATCAATAATGTGGCAGAGATGTTAGTATTTATATAACCTCCAGCATTGGGATTATGGGGTCTTCAAAAAACTCTGATGATTCTCTACTTTATCTGCTCACTGTTTCTTAAATTGCATCTAAGAACAAAAATATTGTAGGTTCTTGTGCTAAATGTTAAAGAAGTACTGGCTCTTGCATACTAGGAAATGGAATAAGGATAGTGTGTGTGTGTGTGTGTGTGTGTCCGTCTGTCTGCTTTGCTTACTTCTTGGACAGTGATAATAATAGTAGTAAGACTGAGCCAATCATGGTGGTACATGTCCATAAGCACAACATTCTGAAAGGTTGAAACAGGAGAATTCCACATTCTAACCCAGCCCTTGCAAGTTAGTGACTTAGTGAGACTCTGTATCAGCATACAAAATTTAATAAAGGCCTGAGGATATAGCTCAGTGTGAAAGCCCTGGTTCCATCCCTGGTACTACAAACAATAAAGATAGTATATTATCTGTTTCTTACATGCCATGTACTATATTTTATTACACAACTCCCCAAATCTACTTTACAGATAAGAGAACTAAGAAGAAAGGGAAGGTAGAACCAACAGGTACAAAAATGTGACCAAAGCCAGGTGATCTGGTGTCAAGATTCCAGCACAGTACCACATTTCTACCACTCTCTTCAACAACTCTGTTGACCCAATTATTTAATAAGATCTCTCAAGATATAAATTGCCAAAAAATGTTTAATACTATTTAATTATTAAGAAGTTATGTGCCATTTTCTAAGTGTTCTCTATGGAAATCAAGTGAAAACTGAAAGGGCAACTGGTACTGACTAATGTTATCCTCTTGAAACAGTTACTTTCTTCTACTCAGTGATGGAGTGTGATGCCATATCTGGTCTAAGTTAGTCTCATTTCATCTTTCTATCATATTTTAAATAGACACATTGTCATGGATTTAAATTATGGTAATGCTTAATCCACTGGCCATTCAAACATGGCTATAGATCCTAAAGACATTGGTCACATATAAACAAAGAAAAACGTATGTATAAACTGGGCATGCAGCTCATGCCTGTAATCCCAGTATTCTGAGAGGCTGAGGCAGAAGGACTGCAAATTAGAGCCAGGCCTGGGCAGTTTAGCAAGATCTTATCTCCAAATTTAAAGATGCTGGAGCTGTAGATCAGTGTGAAAGCTCTTGTTTCAGTCCTCAGTGCTCAAAAACAAAACAAAACTCCAGGGAGTATTACCTTGTGAACTTACACTTGGAAATCCTTTGGAAGTGCTCCAGTTCCAGGTAATTTGAACAGTTAGTGAGAAAAAAACAACACAAAGCAGGGCATTATTTTTAACCAGTATGATATTTAGTTTTCCAAAATGAAAAACACCATGGAGTTGAGTGCACAGCAGCATGATTATGTTTAACAGTGTTCATTTGTACACTAAAAAATAAAAACATGGGCAATTTATGTTATACATCTTTTACCAAATAAAAACCTATTTAAAATTTAAAAAGCACTGGCCTCTGATCAGCACTTCCTTATGACATTTTCTTTCCCATCATGAGCCTTCCTGTTATTGAGCTGAACTCAGCTATGGGAAGAGTGAGTTTCTATCATAATTATTCCAGCTTTTAAGAAATTTTAGTAGCCCATCTGTCTGTTATCAACTTGTAGAGGTTTTTATAGTAGCTATAAATATTGAAGAATTATTTGTTTTTAGTGACACTGGATAAAACGGATGTCCTCTCACTATGATTTCATTTTCTGACCAGAACTTGTTCCGCATTTCTCTAGGACTCGTCATAGTGAATGCAGGCTTGATCATCAGCTCTGCCGAGCATTCCTTCCATTATCTTTCACTCTAGCTTCCAATGAGGAGAAGACTTAAAATCTAACGCCTACTGCTTGGCAAGTCACAAAGGGACTTGAATGATTTCCCGGGGCTCATTAGGAACTAAAGCCAGTCATTTCTCAGTGGACACTGGACTGTTTCTTGGTCAGTGGCAGTTCTCTGGCTAAGCGTACTCTGCACTTTCTAATCAGAAGCCAATTTTGACAGATCACAGGCGTCCTTTACAAGCCAACCTCTGGGTAGGTGACTACAGAGGCTATGGAAGCCCTTAGTCTCAGAAGTCTCCACTAGCCCTCTCTAGCACAGAAAAAGACCCATGTAGAATTCAAAAATATATGTTCTACATGAAAACATACTTAGCAAGTTAATCAAAACCCAGTGTCATTATGGTTCCTTCTACTGGGCAATGTTTCCTTTGGCTTTAATCTAAGAAATGGTTGCCCAAGATAGGATCTCCATCCTTCTATGAGTCAAATTCACTTGTATCGTTGATCCTAGACTTTGACCAGTTTGAAAAAGCCAAAGCTGAAAACAAAGAATCTACAATAACCCAGCACTCTCTCAGAATGCAGACTGGAAACACGTGCACCAGCAGAAGCTTTGCTGACCCGGCTTCTCCTTTGAGAATTTGGCTTGCTGTTGAGGGTCCGTTTTCAGTGAGGTGAATGAAGAGTTGGCAGTCTGGCTCTTACTTACTGTAATTGAGTCAGACGATTTAAATTGCCTCCCAGTTACTGAAAATGTAAACCACATACAGCGTATGTAGGTCACAGCATTCCAGTGGTGTGTGTCCAGCACGGTGACTTAATGCCTGGATATAGTGGACTCTTGGGTCAGAGCAGTAGAGCATGCTGCCTCAGCAAATCCACAAGCACACAGCCAGGGCACCACCACCATCTGCAGCTTTGGAAGATTGCCTGGAATCGGTGCTCCAGCACGTGGATTTACTTAAACAGAACAATGTGTCTGCTTATCATTGTGCTGTAATACTTGGATAGCTTTCCTTAAAATCTTAACATGAACCGTGTTTTAAAAATTCCTTCTTTACATAAACTCATCCCAAAAAACCTGTAGACATCTTCCCCAAACCAAAACTGTACTCAAAAGATGTGGGGAAAAAAAAAAAAAAAGCATTTTTATGTCAACCAAGTAACTGAAAGGAGACTGACCAATGTCCCTGCCTCAGTTTGTGATGGTACACAGACTTTGGAGAAAGTAGAATTAGGGACATTAGTGGAACTGGGGAAAAGTGGTGAGTCATGTATAGAGTTAACCTGATTTAATATAAATACTGGGGCAGTCAACTGATTATCTTAATATAGGAGGTAATAAGGCAGAAATGAGTTCTAAAATCAATCTTACTTTTACAGCAGTGGCTGTTTTTTCATCTTGTCTTCTACATGGAGCACAGACAATGGTGTGTTCAGAGTTTCACTTAAAACAAATCCCTCATTTTATATTTGGATTTTCTTTGGCAAATCTTCAAACTTCCAACATTTTGACATTTGGCTCTATCATAAAGAGTTATGTGCTAAAGAAAGCAATTTTCCAGTCTAAAACAAGCAGTATGATGAAGAAACATTCGAGTATGTGTGCCCGCGTGTCTGCCTTAGCCTGGGTGGCCTGCTGTGATGCCATCACTCTAGATCCTCACTTTAACCCTCAGCCCATCTTTAGCATCTCACACTCACAGAATTATAATATGTTTTTCATGAGGAACTACAGTTTGTCCTCTGGGTTTACTCTCTTGGTAGCCCAGTTTCTATTTGGGATATTTTGCTTCTGAGTTTATCTTCAGCAGAACTCAGTCTTCTCTCTGGTGAAAAGAGAAGGAATAAACCTGAAAACCTGACTTTTTTCTGACAACAACTTCTGTTGCTTCCTGGATGGGTGTCACATAGGGTGAGAAAGTTCCCAATTTCAGAACAGGACATTCCAGCCAGTTCTGCCTCCTGAGCTGTCCCAAAGCAAGTCTTCTTGTGATGTGATCTCTTTCACTCAGAACTTGGAACCAAAAGTACCTTCTGCACTATTTCCAAGTTCATGTCTTGACACAATGATGAAGGAAAATGCATTGCTAACCGTGAAAATAGCCATCACACCAAGTCCTGTTCTTAACAAGTTATTTATAGGTTAACTCTGTAAGGTATCCATTGTATATGGAGATAAAGCTTGGTTGTTTAGGAAAACTTATCAACTGAGCAGTGATTACATTTTTGGCAAACTGCTAAAGATATAGAAAGATAGACAGATAGATAGATAACATGAAATCTTAGAACATGTATTATTAAAACATATGTTAAATTCTATTGAGTCTGTTACTCTTGTTTTTAAAATTCTTTGTCACATAGAAGCTCTATATAGCCAACATAAGCTGGGCATACAAATATAATCAACAATAAAATTATTACCTACATTATAATCCTGAAAAATTAGTTAAAAATTCTTTTAGATAGAGGAATTTTAAAAGATGTTAAGATACCAGATAAATTTAACCAGAAATCTCCAAACTTGTATTATTCACAAATATCACATATAACTGCAGTTTTAAAAATTGTCATAAATATGCAAATTCTTATGCTTATTCCCATTGAGAAACACGTTACCAAGTTAAAGATATAACATTATAATACAGCATTTATGAGAAAATTTGATGAGCAAAAATAAGACTTCTTTAAAAGATGTCAATCATTTTTTCCCAAAATTGTAAGACAATGTAATACTATCAAAATTCAAATGGAATATGTTAAGTGAAAATGAAAACAGAATATATAAAATGCACCTGGACAGCCCCATTTTTCCCCATTCTTTAAGAATATATTCAGAGGCAATCACCATCGCTCCAGTGCTGGGTCTGTCATGGTGCTGGAAGAGAAGCAGGGAATGCTATGCCTTTGATGGTAGCAAACACCAAAGGCAGGCCGTAGAATGTACTTGGAAAGTCAGTGACAAAGCCAAGTTCATCAAGAGGAAAGCAGGTGTAGAACTGATGTGGAAGCAGTGGGAGAGAAATCTATATCATGTTCCAAGCCTCAAGCCAGAAACCCCAATATCCAATGAGTCAACACTGGTTGGAAACAATACCAAAAGGGGTCTGGAGAAAGTTCCAGAAGACTTGCTGTTTCTCACCACTGGTCCTATCAGAACACCGCCTGTGAATTGGTTACTAGGAAAAATAACTTGAAGGATCAGAAAATAAGGGGGTGATGGCCTCTATCCTTTTTAAAGTACAGCTATGATAATTTTACAAGCATTATAGTGCAAGGGAAAAAAGAATTTAGGATGCAGTCTTAATAAAAAGCAAAATATAGTTTCACAATTTGTCTTCACTCAAAGCCATTATTGAAAGAAATGACTAGCAATATGGCTAACTAATCTACATAGCTCATGTATCTATGTTATCATGAAATAAACTACAGTTTGAAGGAATAAATAATTAACTATATTTCCAAAGAAAATAAAGAAATTTGCTAGAAATTTTTTAAGCCAACACCTCTTTAGAAATTCCCTCCAGTATATACCATTCTTGATGCTTGGGATGTGGAAATAAAAAATAATTGTAAAGAGCCCTGTGTGCCTGGTATGGATACAATGTTGGAGAGAGATGTGCAGTAAACCAATGAACAGTAAAGTCAGCACTATGTGTAGGAAGACAAGAGTGCAAAAGCATGAAACAGAGGCATCTTAGTAACAAAGGCCCTGTGGTGAGCACATCCTTGGAGACAGATAGGCCTTTGCCATGATTGGAGTGAAGGAGTGAGGGCCGGCGGGGAAGGAGTGAAAGATGAGATGGTGCACAGAATGACACAAGGTCAAGGCAGACCAGAGGCCACTGGAGGCCACTGTGAGGACGTGAGCCTTTTTTTCAGAGTGAAACAGGAATCCACTGGAGGGTTTTAAATGGAAGGGTAACATTATTAAGCTTATGTTAAGTGGAAAAACAGTCCCTCTCTCCTCCGTTTATTGTGGTAACAACAGACCATAAGGAAACAAATGTGGATGTTGTTTAGAATGATGTAGGTAGGAGATGCTGTTACAAAACATTCTGTTTATAGATTTGAAAGTAAGAGCTAGTGGAATTTGAGGAAAAACACAATGAGGATTTTGAGAGATAGAGAGCCTAAGATAATGTGAATTTTTGGCCAGAGCAACTGGAAAGACAGAGATGTAATTTACTGAGATGGGAAATCTGTGGGAGGAACATTTGGGGTAAGATTAATGGTTCACATTTATACATGTTAGCTTAGCATCCTGATACAATATCTGAGTAGAGATCTCGAGAGGGTCGTTAGATACAGTCTGGAGTTTGGGAAAAAGGTCTGAGCTGGAGATACAAGTAGTAAAACTTTCAGAATATCATGAAATGTGAAGGCAAATACAGGTGAGAACAGTACTAAGGACTGAACCTTGGAGCAGAGCTTGAGGAGGAAAAATCATCAAAGGAGACTGAAAAAAGATCAACACATGAAGCAGGAGGCAAATCAGGAGCGTGCATGTGTCTTAGAGCTGAAGAGTCAGGACTTGCTTTGAAGAGGAAGGGGTCCATTGACCCACATGCTCTGAGATGGGGACAGAAAGTTGTGTGTGTGTTTAGGAGCAAAAGGGGTGGTCACAGGAAATGTCTTCTTAAAATGACTGAAATAGAAGCTTCATTGGAGTGGACCCAAGAGGAGGTAAAGTAAGAGCACTCCAATATAGTGCATATAAACAATTTTTTGAGATATTTTACAATGAAAAGGAACAGAGACATGAAAAGTGTCTGAAGGGCATATGGATTCAGGAGCAGAATTTTTGTTCAATTGGCTGTTTAAATGAGAAGAAATTACAACACATTGTAATTGCCCTCTGTGGGAAGAGGGAAAAATTAATGATACAGAGGCAAGAAGGAAAGTTAGTAAGTAGGTGAAAACGGGTGTATTCTAATATAAAAGAGGATCAAAACTTGTTAAGCCAAGACATGAGGGAGAGTAAGCATGGAGGCACGAATAAGAGTAAAGAGACAGGGCATGCTAACTAATATTTAATTAGTTATGGTAAATAGTTTCCATTTATGTCTACAAAGTTTCCTCCAATAATACTATTTCCATGAAATTTTTTATGCCAACAGGTTGAATCTTGTGTGGTGAAGTTTTACTGTCAGTTCATTTGGCTTGAAAATCGCAGGAAGGATTAGTAGAACATTCTAGGTGTATTTGGGTGTGTCGTTAGAGATGTGGCATTGAGGTCTATATTTGTTCCCTCCACCGTTCTCTGGCATGGTCTCTGCTCTGTGTCTCAAATTCTAGAAGTAGAGCAGCTTTTCTTTGCTTGGGTTCTTCCACCATGAGCTGGTTTTGGAACCAGCTGACCAGGGACTGATCCTCTGAAATCATGAGTCAAATTAAACCTCTCCTCCCATAAATTACAGGTGTCAGGTAATTCTCTTCTTCTTTCTTTGATTAATAGAATATAATGGAGATGATGCTTTGTGATTTCTAAGCCCAAACTTGAAGAAATTGGCCACTTCTGTTCCTATCTTTATAGAACTCAGCGGTTAACTGCTAAAACGTCCTGGCTATTGAATGCTCAGGAAACGTGCAGAACCAGGACAATGAGACAATGCCCTTATGGAATCCCAGCCAAACATGGTGCCCAGAAAGATGATTCCATCTGTCAGATACAATGTGGAAAAACTGCCTTGCTGAGCTCAAATTGTAGACCCATCAAAAGTAAGAAAAATAGATTTATTTTTGCTGTTGATTTTCTCTTAAAGTTTTAAAACATTTTGTAATACTGAGCATTATCTAAGGCCTCATGCATGCTAAATAAATGCCTTCACCCTGAGCTCTATCCCTAGCCTCTAAAACAATTTTATTTTGAGACAGTTTTGCTAAGTTCCCAGTCTGCCCTCAAATCTTCTTTGTAGCTGGGATTATAGGGTGCACCACTGTGCCCAGCTTATTGTTGCTTTAAGATGCTAAATTGGAATATGCTTTTAGGCATAAATCATTAACTGACACATTAATAAACATTTGGCACTGGTTTGTTTTAAAGACAAGGTCTCGCTCTATTGCCAAAGTCTTGAACTTGTAGGTTCAAGCAATCCTCCTGCCTCAGCCTCCCAAGAAGCTGAGCCAATAATGTGCTCCACGTTCCACTCAGAGTAATATTTTTAAAATAATATTTGACTCAAAGTTAGTATTTTTAGAATTTTTTATCTTTCACTAGTACATGTTTCTAACATATAAGGATTACATTCCTCGTGGAAAGTTGGAATATGTACGTCATGTCTTATTGCGTGCTTTAACCCCCTCTCTCTTTCCATCAGTTAATCTGCTTCACACATGAGAAAGATCTGTCTCCTTGCTTCTTATCATCTTCCTTTATTTTGCTCTTCATTTGTATTTTTGGTTCCTCATATAGGAGAAACCACATAACAGTTAAACATGCTGATTTGTTTAATGGTCTCATGCTTTTCTATAAATGACTTGCGTTTATCCTTTTTGTGGCAGAGCAGTACTCATCTGTGTAAAACTTCACATTTCTAAATTTATCTAACCACCTGTTGATGGGTATATAGACCTCTTCCAGGCTTTAGCTATTGTGAATTATGCTGCTATACACATGGGTATGTGTGTATCATTGTCATATGATGCCTTTAACTCTTGTGCAAATATACATAGAAGGGGAACAGCTCTGTCATAGAATTTCTAATTTTAGCTTTTGAGTAATATTCATGCTGATTTCCATAATAGTTGTACTACTTTACATTTCCTCTGGCAATGTAAAAGTGTTTTTTTCCTACTTCAGACTCATCAGCATTTGTTATTATTTGATTTCTTAATGATATTCATTCTGGAGTCAGACAGAACCTTAACGTGGTTTTAATCTGTATTTCTCTAATGGCCAGAACTGATGAACACGTTTCCATCTATTTAGTGGCTTCATATAACTATTCTTCTGAGAAGTGTCTATACATTTCGTATGCTTGTTTCTTGTTTGGGTCTTTTCTTTTGGGGAATATAATATTTTTTAAACTTATATATATACTAAATGTAATGCATCTAGCTGTCTGAAGCTCAGCAGGAAATTTTTTTCCCATTCTGTAGGTTGCCTCTTTACTCTGTTGGTTATTTCCTTTGCTGTGAAGAAGCTTTTGATGTGATACCATGTGCTGACTTTTGATGTTATTTCTTGTGTAACTGGGGTTCTGCTCAGAAAGTCCTTTCCTAGGTTGATATATTCAAGACTTTTACCTATTTTATATCCAGCAGAGTAAGTACTTCTGTTTTAACATTTAGATCTCCAATGCACTTCAAGTTTGTTTGAGTGCATTATGAGAGATCTGAGTCTAAATTTAACCTGTATGTGGATAACAAAATTTCCCAGTCCCAGTTATTAATGAGGCTGTCTTTTCTCCAGTGTATGTTTTGATCTCTTTCTAAGATCAAATAGTTGAATGTGCCTGGGGTTATTTGTGCATCCTTTATTCTGTTCCATTGATCCATGTCTGGTTTTGTGCCAGTACTATGCTGTTTTTAATCACTGTAGCTTTGTAGTATAACTTCAAGTAAGGCATTGTGATGTCTTCTGTTTTGTTCTTGTTACCTGGGATTGCTTTGCTATCTTGGCTCTCTTCCAATTCCATGTGAATTTTGTTTTCTTTAGTTCTATGAGGAATGGTGTTGAGATTTTGATTGGGACAGCATTAAATCTGTGTATCAGGTTTGGAAGTATAGCCATTTTGATTGTATTGGTTCTGTCAACCTTTTCCATCTCATTTTTCAATGATGTCCTTTTCAATCTCATTTTTCAGAAATCTGTAGTTTTCTTTGTATAGGTCTTTGATTTCCTTAGGTCAATGCCTAATTAGTTTTCTTGATGCTATTGTGAATAGTATCATTTTTCTAATTCTTACCCAATGAGCTAATTATTGATGTACAGGAATGCTATTGGCTTTTGTGTGTTGATTTTGTATCCTACTACAACGCTCAATTTGGTTACTAATTATAGAAGTCTTTTGGTGGAACTTTTGGCATCCTCTGTGTAGAGGATCATATCTTCTACAAATAATAATTAGTAACAATAATAATTTAACTTTTTCTTATCCGACACACACCCCTTGTATTTATTTTTTTTTTCTTGCCTAATTGCCCTTGCACTTGTCTTTGTTGCTGTTTGGAACAGGAGTGGTGATGGGGGACATCCTTGGCTAGTTCATGAGTTTAGAGGGAAAACTTTCAGCTTCTCCCCATTTAATAAGATGTTGGTCAATAGTTTGTCATAAATAAAGTCCTTCTATACTGTTTGTCAGTACCTTGATGAGGATTTTTGTGTTTATGGTTCCTCAAAGACACTGACTTGCAATACCTTTAGTTTTCTGATGGAATCCTTGTCTAGTTTTGGATCAGTTTTCTGATTGAATCGTTGTCTGGTTTTGGAATTTAGATGTAATGCTAACATCTAAATAATATTAGGAGTATTCTTTTCCTTAAAATCTGATAAAAGAAATCGAGGAGTAAGGTATAGACATTAGGTCTTTTCTGAAGTTCTTGTAGAATTCAGCAGTGAATCTACTGGGTCCTGGGCTTTTTTCTATTGGTAAGGTTTTCAGTACTGCTTCATCTTTATTGCTTATTATTGGATTATGTATGATTTTTATACATTTTAGGTCAGTTTTGTAACACCTATGAATCTAGGAATCTATCCATTTTTTCTGAATTCTCCAATTTATTGATGCAGAGGTTTGCAAAGTAGTTACAAATACTCTTTGGCATTTTCTTGGTGTCCCTTTTGATTTCTCCTTTTTCATTTCTAATTGCATTGATTTGTATCTTTTCTTTCCTTTTTTATAAGATTGCCTGAGTTTGTCTATTTTGTTTATTCTTTCAGATCTTCAACTCATTGATTACTTTTTAGTCTCAATTATATCGATTTCTTCTCTGATCTTTATAATTTCTTTCCTTGTACTAGATTTAGAGTTGGATTGTTGTTGTTTCTCTGGGAACATTAGGTACAGTGTTAGATGATTTACTTGAGTTCACTCTTTTTTTTTTTTAATGGGCATTCACAGCTATACAGTGATGAACTTCCCTCTTAGGACTGCTTTCATTAAGTTCCATAAGTTCTGCTATGTATTGGAATTAACATTTAGTTCTAAGAACTGTCCTATTTCTTCCTTGATTTATCCTCGATTTCTTCTGTAACACATTGATTGTTCAAGGGGGTGTTGTCTAGTTCCCATGTGTCCTCATAATTTCTGTAGTTTCTTTTACCATTGACTTCTAGTTTCATCTGATATTATGCATGGCATACTTTTGACTCTTTCACATTTACTTAGACATGCTTTATTGGCTAGTGTGTGGTCTATTTTTGGAGAAAGTCTCACATGTTGCTTAGGAGAATGTGTATTCTGTTGTTGGGTGGAACACTATGCAGATATTCATTAAGTACATTTGTTCAAAAGTTTTGTTTAACTCTGACATTTCTTTGTTGATTTTTTTTTTTGTCTAGTTGATCTATTTGTAACAGTGGGGCATTGAGATCCATTATTCCTGTGTTGGTGTTTATTTTTTTTGTTATTTTCAATAAGACTTGTTTTATGAAGTTGGGTATGTCTTTGTTTGGTGTATATATGTTAATAATTATTTCCTATTGTTTTTGAATTACTTTCTTAACCAATATATTAACTTCTGCTCATGAACTTGCTTTGTTTTATGACTTTAGGGAAGGTGGTAGCTGTGTTGGTGTTTGTGGGGAAAGATAGCTATGGTCATATTTATCAACTGACTTAGAGCTGGCAAATGGAAGCAAAATTATGCAAAATGCTCCTGCCTGTGAATTGAATTGTTTGTCAGTAGAAGTATTTTTGAAGCAAGGTATTGTATACAGATCTTCTTTACCTCTTCTAAGTAAGTATGTTTTAAAGGCTAATTTCTCTGAAAAAACAGCAGCTACTTTTGCTCATTTGGAGGTTCCTATGACGTGGAATATTGTTTCCTACCTTTAGTTTTTGGTCTATGAATTTCACTTTGGGTTAAAATTGTTTCTTATAGATAGTACATTATTGGGCTTTGTTTCATGGTTCATCCTGCCAGTCTGTGTTTTGGCTGGTGAATTGAGATCACTCACATTGAAAGTTATTACCAAAAGGAGTTGGCTTACTCTACGCTTTACATTATCTCCTTCTTGCTAACTCCCTTTGTTTTCCTTCTACTTAACCGCTCAACCTACCTTTTATATCCATTCCATCAGGCCTTTGGTCATCATTAGCTTCACTGTCTTTTCCTAGGATTTCCTTGAAAATTTGGAGGAGTGCTGGTTTGGTGGTCATGAATTTTTTAGGTGTTTTTTATTGTGGAATTATCTTATTCCTCCATCCATTTTGAAAGGTAACTCTGCAGAATATAGTAATTAGGGTTGAAAATTGTTTTTATTTTCAGGGTTTGAAACTCTGCACTCCACCCTCTCCTGGCCTTTAGGTTTGTGTTGATAACTCTGCTATAATTTTAATGGGTTTACTTTCTTAAATGATTTGTTGCTTTTCTCTAACAGCTTTTAACACTCTGCCCTTGTTTTGGACTTCTGTTATTTTGATTATGATCATAGGGAAGAGTTTTCTTTCTCATCATTGCTATTTGGGGTTCTCTATGACCCATTTATTTCTATGTTGAATTGTATCCCATATATGGAAAGTTGCCTGCTATTATATCAGGAACCAGGTTTTTTATGCCTTTCTGATGCCTTTTTGTTCTTTTATGACTTTTGTGCCTTCCGTGTCTTCTGATTTTTCAGTAATTTTAATTAATATTAGATTTCTCTTCTTTACATCATCTAGAAGTTGTTGAATCCATTTTTTCATGTTCTTTTGTTGATTTTAAGGTATTTATCTTTAATTAGTTACTGACAGCTCTGTCTTCTAGTTCTAATAGTCAAGCCTCAGACTGATCACTTTTGTTGTCGATAATTTTGATAAAATTTTTGACCTCTTAGATTTCTGTTTGGTGCTTTTTTATGGATTTTAATTCTTTTCTATGCTGTTCATTTATGTTTAAAATATTTACTTTAGTTCAGTGAGTTTTTATTAGTCTTTTCTGTAGAGTCACTGATCATTTTGCTTATTAGGTCAATTATTTCTTTAGTGTGTCTTCTTTGAGCTCATCAAGCATTTTAGCTTCTTACTGATCTGTTTTGTTATCGCTTTTGTTACCTTTTCACATAATTTGTCTTTTGATTTTCCTTCCTCTAATATATAGATCAGCTTTAGAGGAATGGGAAGTTTTTGGAAGCAGTTTGTTGTTTTGAAATTACTATTTTTTTTTTAATCTGGGACTTCAAAATTGATTATTATGACAAAATTTTCCTAATATAGAGCCCTCTTTAGTTGATGTCTGCTCTTCCGCATGCTCCCTGGATTTGTCTAACTATGGGCCTTTGCCTCTGTCCCAGGACCAACCATTTCTCTTTATTTGTGAAGGGAGATTGCAGTGTATTTGCCACAGTACCCAGTTCTCCAGGAATGGGTCACAGTGTTTTTAATGACAAAAGGGCAATCCAGATATTGACATCCAAGGCAAAACAAGTTTTAGCAATAACAATGTCACCTCACCTATAGTAATAAAATTACTGACAATAACAGCATGAAAAACTAACGGGAAAATGGCAAACCCTAATAACAAGCAAGATGCCAATTTAACCACAGAAGAGCTCTAAGGTTATATTATGAACTCTAAGATAATATAAGCATTGACCTATATTAAACACATGCTAAATTGAACTAATTTCCCTCCACTAACAGAACAGGATTTAATAATTACAGCATAGAGTTAAATTGCTATCTAACGATTCATAAAGCTTTATATTTGTACTAGTAAAGTTAGAAGGGATAGAGAACCAGAAAATCAAAAGAAATAAGATTTGAAGTTTTTCAATGGGGAAAGATGAGAAAAAGGAGAAAGAAATGAAAAGGGAGCCTATTTAAAAATATAAGAAAATTAAGAGTACTAGCAAATAGTCACAGAAAAAAAAACAAACAAGAAAATGATTTTAAAAAAAGAAAATCAGAGAAAAAAATGCTGGAAATCAGAGAATTGTGGGAAGGAAGACAAAAAGTTAGAAAAGGAAGGGAAAAGTGAGAGAGAAAAGACAAAACTAAGAACTTCCCATCCAAATCTTTTCTCCCTGAGTTTTTGCTTCATCTATGATCTGGTTAGTTGATTAGTTGATTGATTCTTGCCTCTGCTGCCCCATGACAAGGGGAAGCAAAACATACAGCCAGTGTGTACTTAGTGTACTTGTACCTGAACTTAGTGTATGGCTATGGCCAGGTGGCAGGGGAGACTTCACTGACTTAAACATAAGAATAGAAAGGTGTTAGGAATTCAAAGAGGAGAAAAGATATGAGCTTTATTTTATATTCTTTTCACAAAGTAGAATAAATTATGACAAAATTATATGATTGTTGAGAAGCACAGGGAGAAATTTAAAGGGATGATATTCAGTATGTCTTTTAGTTTATTTTCAGCTTTTTTTTTTTATTTGACATGGGTCTCAATATAGTGCTCAGGCTGTCCTCAAATGTCTTAGTTCAAGAAAATCTGCCTCATCTTCTACAGTAACTGGGACCACATGAACACAACACTGACTCAGATCTTAGATTGGATTTTCCAAAGCAAACATGGTACAGTGGATGAAAGGATGTTGAAGTTACACAATAATATTAGAATGCATGACCACTGGATGCCACTTGAAGAACAAACAAATTCTACATTTTCAAACTACCATTCTACTAATTTCACTTTATCAACCCACGTAGAACTCTACAGGGAAAGAATCTTTGCATGTATTTCTCTGGCTTCCTCCACAATAATTGTTATCTTTCTTGTAAGAAAACAAGGAATTTGAAAGTAAAATCTTTATTATGTAGCATTTGAAGAGACATTATGCAGTCAGTTTTACTAATTACCCTGGGCTGTAAACTGTTAAGAGAGCTTTGTAGTCCTTGATTGAACATAGCATAGGGCTATGCAAGATAATCAAGAAGAGTATTTCAATGAATGAATGAATAAATAAATATATCTTTTAGTTCTATTGAAGGTTTGGAAATGATTGTTTAGTGGGAAGGAAAGATTAATCAAATGTGAACAGAGCTGTGTGCTCAAGTTAAGCAGGATATTTGGCTCACAGTTCAGTCTCAAATATAGGTATGTTGAATGAATTAACAAGTGATCCGTCTCATAAAGCTCACATCCTCATGAAGTGAAGGAAAAATAATTTCTTCTAACATCTGCTTTCCAAGTCATCTTCATGAACAACTGTAAAACTTCAACTAACATAGTTTTTCTGATCTACACAAACAGTCTGGAATCCTAGCTTTTCACTAAACCCTATTACTTTGGGATCAAGAAATTGAGTAAAAGTCCTCACTTTTAAATTCACATTTACTATATTCACTGCAGTATTTTAGTACTTTATTACTAAAATATAGGTTCTTGGTTTTCTTTGACATTGTGTGAGCTACTGTAAGTCATACAACTTCTTTTGAAATGTTTTATGTTGTGCAATCATAAGTCTGGCTTGTTTTGAAGTGTTAAGCCATGCTGACTTAAAGAGAACATTTATTATGGTGTGAATGGATAGAGACTTCATTTCATTCCAGAAAATGAGTAAAAGTCTACTAATGTACCTCCACTTCAGAAAGATTCCAGTTTTATGTTCCAGCCAAAAAGGACATTAAGATTCTGGAGATAAATGTCATCTTCTCAAAGCAAAGAGCGCTCAATCAACAGAAAAATAGACAACCCTTGTGCTCACATTGTAAGACCGTACTCCATTTTCCACCAAAATGTACTTTCTTCAGAGAATTACCATTATCTGACATTTCCATTATTTTCCCAAGACAGTATTACATTTACTTACATACTGTGTAATAGTGAAGAAAGTGTTCATTGTATAGCTACCAACATATGAAACATGATTTAGCCCAGTGATTCCAAAACCCAGTCATACAAATTACCATTAATGTGGTTTTAAATAACAATTTCCCACCACAAAAATTCTAATTCTGGAGGATTGGGAAAGTCTCAGGTGGATTTATTTGTAAAAATCTACCCAGATGATTCTTCTCTAGCCAGTCTGTCGCCCGTTTGTGGGCAGGCCTTTCACAAATCACGAATGTATCGAACGGAAATGCATGGCAGTTGGTGCCTGCTTGTGTGACTCTATACAGAGGATGACAATATTTTTTCTCTGCACTAAAATAGTTGTAGTTATGATTGTTGCTATCACACACAAAATGATTGATGCCTTTTCCAACATTCATTTTACAAATATTAACAATCACCCTCTGCAGCCAGTGGGTTTATATTCATTTTGCATGCAATAAACCTCTCAGGAATCCAAGAATTTTACTTGTGAATAGTTCTAAATCAGGAGTAGTACAGTTGCTTTCCTTTTTAAGTTGTCATTCTGTACAGTACATGCTCTTCCCTCAGCATCCAACGGATTCCTGATTCCTCACTCAGGAGTCAGGTGAGTGAGGTGTATTTTAATTTCACTGTGGTGAGAAATTCACATGCATACTTTGAGAAGCCACATTCAATGTTATACCCTATGTTTTATTCAGGGAAAATCTGTTTCTTTTATAATATAACCAACATAGAGAAAAGCTGAATGAAATGTTTGTATTATAGGAATACCCAGAAGAAAATCAGTTCTTCTGGGAATCACATATCAGAATGATGTGTCAGAATTGGTGGGGTTGGAGAACCATTAGTGTCCTGTGTACTAAAAGGGATTGGTTAATAAACATCAGCCAATATCGATCATGTGATTCTGCTTGTCTGTTAAATCTTAAGGAATGGGCTTTATCATCTTTCACAACTGCTTTCCATGACTCATTTCTTCCTTTTTCTGATGCCACCTCCCAACTCCAGTAGTCTTTTTTCTTTACTGCAGCTTCCAGCTAGATCTTCAGAATACACTGTTTTCCCCACAGTTCAGAATTCTTAGGATGATGAAGTTGCTGCTGCTCTGGAGGAGCTGACCTTTGACTTTTGCATATTGACTTTCAAAATCATAATTGTACAAGCTCTTCACTCTTCCTTTCCAAAGTAATTGTACTTTTTGTTTTGAAACCATTTACTCTGAAGGTTAATTCATAAATTTGTAACAAATATGAAATAAAGATTTAGTGAATTATATGCAATGTCAAACACTTATTGTATTTGACTTTTGGAAAATGTTAAACCCCTACAAAGTAACTGAGTTTTGATTGCCGAGAATTTTCATTACCGTGGTCATTGGTTTAAAAATTTTTCAAGACTGATCAAGACAGTCAGACACAGATATTTTATATTTGAATTTCAGCTGCTATCATGTTTCTTTTATTTTCCACTTTGGAAGCAAAGACAAATGATTCTGAATACAGATAAGAGAAAATGATGATATATTTCCAAGTCTAAATACTCTTCTTTGGTTTTTGTTTGCTCATATTTTTTTCCAGACAAGGTCTTGCTATGTAATGCAGGCTGGTCTTGAACTCACTTATGTAGTCCATGCTGGCCTCAAAGTCAGGGCAGTTCTCTTGCCTCATCCCCCTGAGTGCTGGGACTACAGGCATGCACCACCACTCCCTGCATAAGTACTCTTCTTTGTATACTCTGGTGTATAATCAACTTCAGTATGAAACTTGTTCTTATGGAGAACAAAATTAAATCAAGCCAATAAACCTTTAATATGTCTTTGAAGCCAGATTTCTTCCCAGTATCTGAACCAGATCCAAGGGACAAGGTCAGTGATGATTAATAAAATGCAGGAGGGGGAGACTACTTGTCTGTTGTTGCCAGCACTCAAATTATGACCACAGTTCCATTGAGAGGTTAAAAATAGCCAAGCAGCATTTCTTTTATTTTTTATGTTGCTCAGAGCCAAGTCAAATGGCTCCCATACCTAAAATGAGGATGACAAGTTTCGTGTGGGAATGGAAATACTGATCAAATGAAAATGAATTTTGAACTGTTAACTTCTGTACTGACAGGGAACATCAGGATGGTTAGCTCCATTGACTCTTTTTATGTGTGTGATGACATTCCCTGCAACGGCAGTTGTACCTTCAATGTACTCTGAAGGACTACATATGAGTAGCATATGAGGTTATGAAAGTGACCCTCATAAAAACTAAAGCTAAATAAAGACTAGCTTCATCTATGACTTGTATCATGGATAAGGAACTGTATTCCAAATATATCGCATTCTATCTGCATGCTAACCATGTTTAATAGGCATTTTATTCAATATAAAATGATCCATATTTTAAAATTATAGAAATCTAGAACTGTCTCAATCTTTTAAAAATTGGCTAATGCAATTTTTCTTAGCAGGAAAATGAGTTCTAATGAGATTGATTGATCTGCTCACTGTCACAAAGCAAATGAGCCTCAAATTCAACACTGGCAGACAGACGCTCTGATTGAGCAGACACCTGTGGAATCTAGTCTGTTGCCAGCCCAAAGGCAAGTGGTGTGAAACCTGTCCTATAATTTCTTGTTATCACTTTCAGAGAGCTAAAGGACTAAGCAGGTCATTGTAAGAAAGAACATCAAGACAGAAAAAGGGTTCATAGGACTGAGGCAAAAAGTAGCTGAAAGCACCTGGAGGAGACAACAGATTACCTAAACTGCACAGAGCAGAGGGTGGGTGGAAGGATGTCTCGTGGAAGAGAATGTCCTTCATGCCGGGAGCGTCTAGGGAATTACAGTCCTCTCCACACTCTGAAGAAGTGAGCAAAGAGCAGGGGCAGATAAGACTGGACCATGGACAGGTTCTCGAGCCATGCCAGATTCAGAAAATTTCTGAAGGCAAATGAGACATTGTCGGGCTTCTAGCAGATTAATAACTATCTGATTTGCATGTTAGGAACAACTGTCAGGCTAGAATGTGATTACTGGACTGGAGGAAGGGAGAGAGTGGGGGCTAGAACAATGCTTCTTCTATCGCAAAATAAAGGGCCTTTGTGGAAATCAGAATAGACACTACTTCCTGTTGGAAAACTGTGACAATATACAGAATGTTTCAGAACAAGACTCTCTATTGCCATTTGCCAGAAAATTATTGCTGCGGATATAGAAATTTATGTGATGTGATGTGGCACTCTTGTCCAGTGATAGCTTTCTTGATCAGCTCTGACCACACACAGCTTCTGGGAAACCCAAAGTGTACTATGATTAGTTCTGTAGAGCACTTACAAATTCATAAGCCTCTTTCATAGACATTATTTCATTTACTTTTCCCCATAATTCTGCTAAACAGAAAAAAAGTAGTATTTTTTGCTCTCGCTTTATGGTTATAAAAATTAAGTCTCAACTAAGCTAAGGGACTTGCCTATCACCAGGTTGGGGCAGTAAACCCGATATCCAGTCACTGCTGTTTTAACCTCTAACCATTATCCTTTATAACTCTTTGTGGTTTCCTTGGCCATAAAAAGTAAAATCTCAAAAATGTAAAATGTACTAGCTTCTTAAATACAATTAGCAAGCACCTAGCAACACTACAGGGGCAGGCTAAGGAGGGCAAAAGATGATAACTTTTCCTTCCTCTAAAGCAGAAATCTAGTTTAGAAACCATGTCATAGAATTTTCTTCTACTAATTAGATTTTGGGCATGGGGGCAGGGGGTTGGCTTTGCTATTTGTTCATGGTTCACAAAGGCAGTTTATGTTCCTAACCTTTGAAAATCCAAGCTATATTTTTATCATTGATCTTTTATTCTTATTCAGTTTATGTTTTTAAAATAGACATAAAGAAGAAAGTGGATCATAATTACAAGTAAATGTCCAAATTATGAACTAATTAAAATACAAATGTGTCAATATAGCCATAAAAATCAAAATATGCAATGCATTTCACATTTGCCTCTTTATATATGAAATTTTATTATAAAAAATACTTGGGTCTTGCTTTACAACCTGCCTGCATTTTTTAAAGACATTACTGAGAACAAAATATCAAGTGTACTTGGTGAACAGATGTCTTCCATAACCAAGAGAGGAAGGGAAATTAGTAATGTCAGTCTGATGAAGTGTCTCACAGCCAGGCAGCAATCAGGACGGGCTCCTGCCATTGAGTCAGCAAGGCTGAGCAGCAGGACTCCCTCTCGGTAACCACGCTCCAGACATGCAATTAGAGTTGCCTGAAGAATTGATTTTGCCTGGAGAATTCATTTAACACGGGCCCAGAATGAAGAGAGGTGGGGCAGTGCCATGCTCTAAGCTCAGACCCCAGACTTGACCCAGGCTGTGGTGCTGTCCTCCAGCTGAGCTGCTGGGTGACATGGAGTGAGATTCTTCACTTCCCTGTGCCTCACAAGGTGATTATGAGAATTACATAAGGAGATAGGTGTTTCCTATACCAGTTCCTGGCATATAGTAAGTACAAGGAAATAGTATTTTTTAAAATTTTTTTTATTTAGAGAACAAATGAAACAGAAAGAGGATAGAAATAATAAAAATTTTCAAAACTAAAATAAAAAAAAAAACAAAAACCAGTAAGAAATCACTAGTTGACAATTACATATTTTCCTCCAAAAGTAGTTGTTCAAGTTACAAAAGTAAAGCATACAAAGTGGACATTTAAACAGTGAGACTGCAATCAGTTCTGTTCATCTATCCAACAAAAAACTTAGTATTATAGTCATCAATCCTACACATTCAAACACACATGCAGTTATATCCTTTAGAATTCTTTCCTTTCCCTTCTCTTTTTTTTACAATAACTATAATCAATTCTCATAAATTGTTTAGAAGTTCTACACATGTGTAAGTCTCTACATGCATTCCTAGCCTTTCTGTATTAGAGGGAAAAACAAATAGAAACAAGTCAACAATATAAATCCCTAGAGAAACACGAAATGAGAAGGACATATAAAACCACAATACTAGGTGATCTATGGTTGTCACCATGTTGTCTCTTGTTATTTTCAATAAAATTGTCTATATCATCAGGCAAAGTATAATTAAACATAGCAGTACATAGCACTATTAATAAAAACCAAACATTGGAGACATTATAGAACTTCAAAGGCAGTTAATAATCAAACCAGAATGGGTATCTTATTGAATCATGCCATCCCCAGAGTAGTTGCCCCTACTCCCAGATTTGACACCCTCAAGCATACCAGATTTGAATAAAATCAGTCAAGACAAAACAGTGATATAGCCAATCTTCTCTGCCTCATCTCTGCTATGATATTTTTCTGTCATTGTTGTTTACTTTACTCCTTCATTCCACTGTCTTGCCCCTTTCATTGAGGCCTTTCTGCCATTGCTCCTGGAATCCTGGTGATTTTCTTCTCTCTCTCTAGAATGTCCTTCAGTATTCTTTGCAGGGTTGGATTGGTGGTCACAAACTCCCCCAGTTTCTGTTTGTCATGGAAATATCTTGTCTCTCCATTAATTTTGAGAGACAGTTTTGCAGGGTACATCAATCTGGGTTGGAGGTTATTTTCTTTCAGGGCTTGGAATATTTCACTCCAAGCTCTTCTTGATTTGATAGTTTCCATCGAGAAGTCCACTGTGATTTTGATGAGTTTTCCTTTATAGGTAATCTGTTTCTTTTCTCTGACTGCTTTTAATATTCTGTTCTTGTGATGGATTTCTGGGATCCTGACTATTACATGTCTGGGTGTAGATCTCTTTTGGTTGTAGCTGGCTGGAGTTCTGTATGCCTCATATATCTGAACATCACTTCCTATGCTTGGGAAGTTTTCCTTAATTATTTCTGTGAATAGCCTTTTTATTTCATTTATATTTGTCCCTGCTTCTTCATTCACATTTTTTATTCTTAAGTTATAAATCCTCTTATCATCTTCTAGCTTTTGCATCGTTACTTCCTGGTTCCTTGTTATTTTTAAGAGATCCTTCCTTTCATGATCATACATTGCAAACCTATCTCCAAGTTTTAAAAGTCTGTCTTTAGTTTCTTTTAAGAAGTTATTCCAGCTTTCAGTGGAGTTTTTAATTTCCTGATATTCTTTTTGGATCTGTTTCATTTATTCTAGATTTTGTTTATATTCTTCATCAAAGACTTCTTTCCTTTTTCTTGGTTCCTCCATTCTTCCATTTGTGACTTCTTGAGGAGTACCCAATGTTTCTTTTATTAATCTTCTTATATCTTGCTTCACCTGAGTTAGAATTTCAGATTTAAATTTGTCAATGAGGTCATGGAAGTATTTCTTTATTTCCAGTGAGGCCATGTCTGATACTGCATGTCCACTGCCCTCAATCTCCTCTGTACTCACCCCTTCTGGGGTTATTTTCCCTGGGTCAGTGTTTGAAGGCCTTTTGCTGTTTCTTTGTCTTGTTATGCTTCTGATTTCCCTCAGACAGGTGAAAGATAGAGGTGTGCAGACCTTTAAGTACTGCCTTAAGTCCCTCTGCTGCTTACTGGCTAGGGCAGTGCTGCCTTCCCCTGGCTGCTGTTGACCTGTGAGTTGCACGCAGGGGTGGCGGTGTGGGCCGGCCCCTCCCCTCTCAACCAGTGGGTGACTTCAGCACATTAGACTGTGACCTGCGGATGTCATAGGTTTAGACAGCCTCATTCTTGGCTATTGGGTCCCAATCAGGACCATGTCCCAGCCCAAACAGATCCCACTAATCCACTTTGGGCCAGGAGCTGCCAACTGAAGCCACCTTAGCTGTTGATTCAAACCTGAGTTGCCCAAATCCAATATGTCATCCTGCCAGTGATTTTGCTCTGGGGAATCCAGTTCCCAGCACTCACCAAAGTCCATGCAGCTCTTCTCACCATCTCTACTCCCTGTGGCAGTGTCTTCTCCCACTAAGGATCTCAAGTTCAGCAACCCCTGCTCTTGACAGGGCTGCAACCCCAGCTCAATCGTGAGTCTCTGGACTCCAAGATGCACCCAGCACAGCTACCGGAGTATGCCCAGTTCTAGCCCTCCATCAATGCTTGTTCCTTTTCTTTTTTTAACTTTATTTTTTTCCTTTTTCCTCAGTTTCTTCCTGGTTGGTGAGAATTCCTCTCCTTTTGTCCGGTCCTCTCCATGGTGTCAGATTCCAGCATTTGAGTTGTTTTTCTCAGACAGGCTCTCTAACTTGCTACATCTCAATCAGCCATCTTGGATCTCTTCTCCAGTATATTTTTATTGCTACAATTTGAAGAGTTATCAAATATCATAGTTTCTGTTCAGTCATGAAGACCAGGTTAGTGCTAAAAGCTTTATGCAAATATTTAGGTAATGCTAGAATAGGGCCAGGTGAAACCTGGATCATTATTTTCAGTTTTCTTTCTCTTTCATAAATCTTCTTTACATTCCCCTCCTATGACTAAATGCCAGTACTGAGCCTCTCTAATTATCTCCAAAATGAGGAATATAGAACAATACAATGAAAGTCTTATGGCTGCTCAAAAGGCAAGCATAAGTGAGACTGGGCACATTCTGACTACATGGTGGGGGGTTACTGGTGAGAAAACTATCAGATAAGCAACTCTTGCCTGAGTCTGTCTGATTTATGTGTCACACAGCATCATCAGGCTAACTCTGAATGATGTCCCTTACATCATGTGAAAAATTGCTCAAAATACCTGATCACTATGGGCCGTTGTTTTTTGGTACAAAAACATGTGAAAATATTCCAGTGAGCAATGTTTAAAACATCAAGACAAAGATTAAAGCAATATATGTGTACTGGTTTGTGTGCTCATATTCTCCACTAAATTTGCAATTCTCAAAACAAAGAACTATTTAATTTTTAAAAAGATGTTTACTTAGAAATAAACAGTAAATGAATTCTTTTTTTATTAAATAGCATAATTACTCAATAACATTCTTGCTATCTCAAAAGTGAAATAAACATAGGTTTGCAATGGTGTAAATCTCATATTTCTGGAAATTGAGGGATATGTAGCTGTGAACTTTATACTATAATTTAAAACAGACTGGAAGATGCTATAATTTTCCATAGATAGTCATTTAATACTTCCACAGAAATACCATTCTTCTTAGATTTCAAATGCTTTAAATTTTGTAATGTATCATAGTTTTGCAATAAAATATTTATAAAAAAGTTATTTCACAATTTTTCTGTGTCTGGGGGAAAAAAGAACTTTTTAAAAAATCTAAGTTGCAGTGTTTAGGCATCATTTAATTATAAGCAAATGAAAATCCAAACCAAATTGGTTTTAGCCAAAATAGAATTTATTGCCCCACCTAACCAAGAAGTTCAGGAATAAATCTAACTTTGGTCAAACTTAACTAGCTTTGAATGATATCATCAGGACTTGGTTTTCCTCTGCTAACTCTTGGCACTACCTTTTACTTGTTGACGATAATTATTCTTCCATTCTTAGGAGAGGTTGACTTCATGCATGTAAACTGGCCGCCACACCTCCAGCGCTTTACGTATCAGGTTTCTATTATGTAATAAGGAAAGTCTGCCTCTCTCAAAACTAAAATACAAGACCAGGGATGGAGTCTTGGCAGCCGCAATTGACTCATGTGGATCTTGACTATCCTTAGACTAATCAGTGATGCCAGAGCAGGGCGTGCACTGTGGTGGGTACTTTGATGGGCTGGACTAAAAGCAAACCCTCCCTCTCTGGGGATGGGGAACCTTAGCTGTGCTAAATAAAGCACATGACTAACAAGGGCAAAGGGATGGTTTTCTGGGAGAGAATGGAAGGGCCCTGAATAATCTCACAAGAAAGGGACTTCACTGAGTTTCATCACCCTTTTATGAACGGTACATAGCACAGTGTCTGGGAATTAGCAAAGATCAATATAAAATAATAATAACATGCTCTATTTCTAGTCAGAAGAATAATGGCGGCTTACAGTAAAAATGCCATTGTTCTGCAGTATTTCTGTCTGATGTCCTCCCCTTCCTGAGACTTGCCCACACTGATGATTGTGCCCCTCAAGGTTCTGCTTCTGACAACTCTGCACACGGTTGGAAGTTCCTAGTTTTCATTACCATGGCCATAGAGTGGTCTTGCTCTTTCCTGTCTGCCACCTACAAGATACAATAGCCTTTTAATTAGTTTTCCTACCCCTCCTCCTTCTCTTCACTTCTGCAATGTTATGATAATAATTTGATTTAAAGAACAGTTTGAGTATGGGCACTTCTCAGCTAATAATATGCAGTCATTCTCTATTGCCCTGAGTAAAGTTGAAGCTTGTTAGCATTCAATTAAAATCCCTAAACTAGTATTCATTGTCTTTTCATCTTGTTTTCAAAGGTAACTATAAATGCTTAAGAACAGAGGATCATATTGTTTTTATATTGTTTGGTTTTATGCCTTTCTAGATCCTATATTATGGGTTTTATATGCAAGAAGGTATCGATAGCTAAATATATATATATATATATATATATATATATATATATATATATATATATATATACCATAATTAACATACAATAGCATTGCTGAAATGTCATCTTTCTGGGATAATAAATAGCAAAGAGATTGGCATTGAGTAGAGGGTTCCTTTTTATGTGTCTTAGTGCAACTCATTCTGAAGATCACATTGTACTTCTTAGTAACTTTCATAGAAATTCCCTCCAAATTGGCTTGATGATGATGAATATTCATACAAAGAGAAAAAAAACAGCATTTCCATCTTAGTTTTGTAACTCTTCTCAGTTACATCATCTTCTCACCTTAGTGCATGGATTATTATCTGCTACCTTTTTCTAGGAATGGGTTGGTTAGGGGTTGAACTGTCAGTGGAGCCCAGGTCCTTGAGGAGGTTAGACAAACTCTCTAAGCTGGACCTCAGTCCTATCTGCCACCGTTTTAAAAAATATGTAACTATGTAACTCATAGAAAAAGAAATGTAGCCTATCAATAAAATAGACTGAATAAATACAAGAAATTCACATTAAGAAACTAATCAATAAGTATCTCTTAAATTGATCATATTAGCTAAGATTAAAAGATTGTTAGTGATCTGACTGACAAATAGGTAGGAAAGGTAAGATTCTTGTACACCATGAGTGAGATGGAATCATCATGGTAGCTACCCACACATGACATGCACATTCTGATTTCATATACAGTTATTGGTATGTTCTGATTCTTGAAAAAGGCTTGAACTTTATATGGTTTTAATAAGGAAGTCCCTAAGGAGAAACTAGTATTTTTATGCTGTTTGAATTGTTACAAATTACAGAAGAAAGGCAAATTTTTATAAAGTTCTTTTCTGTATACTATCTTCCTCTTCTCTGCACCCATTTTTCTGTCTCAGTCACAAGCTGCTAGATCTCATGACCTTGTGCTTGCCAGGCAGGCACTTATGCTGCTAAGCTAAATCCCCAGCCCAGCTTAAAATTTCTTGATGGACATCAGATTTGATTAGATGAAAGAAAATGAAAATTCCCCTCCCTCACCGAATAAGTATGGAAGAAGAAGAGGTACATAATTCCCTAAGACTTCGGAATCTGGACCGTGGGCTCTCACCTGGTGTTAGAAACTGCAAAACCCCTGAAGAGAATGGCTGGTCAGGATTGGGAGTTAATGACAGGTGGTCTGAAAGTAACCATGGAGCAGAAATGCCTGATGACAAGGTTTTCTCCAGTGTCTTACTGCTTTCTAAGATCCTAGAAACTTAACACTGAGACTCGAGAATGGATGACATTAAATTTCTCTCTATTTAGGGACAAATATGCTAAAAATTGACATTATATGTATTTAAAAATTTAGAAAAACTCTTATTCCTTTGACTCATCTATCTTAATTCAAGCAATTTATTCTACATGTATTCTGTGATACTTACATAAAAATACATGCAGCATTATTTGTAATATTTTTAAAAAACTGGAAGCAAACCTAATTCCTATTCCCTGGGAACTGGGAATTAATATAACTGAGCCATGTAATCAACTAGAGTATGAGTTGAATTTAGAGGAATGAAAGATGCATGCGTGTGAGGGTGGCAATACTGGTAAATACAAGGAACTCGCCAAAAATATTAAGTGAAATAAAACAATGCACAAAAGATCCATAAGATAAAGCATAATTTTGTTTAATAATAAGAGATGGGAGTGGAGCTGCTGTGTGGTTGGAGAACTTTGCATCCTTTTATTTGAATTTTCACCATACACATACATTAATTTATGACACCAACATATTAGTATGTTCTAAACACCAGATAATTTTTTATTTATTTTCTTAAAAGATGCAGACATTCTTAGTATTCAAAAGTCCTTCTGCTCATGAATATAAAGAATTACGATTTTTAGCAATAAGGTTCTTGAAGCTGCCTTTTAAAATTATTTCTACCTACATATATAAAAGTCACAGTAATTAAATTGGTCATTTTCAGATTTGTGCCTTAGGCTTGTGACTTTCCTTTTGTTTGAACAAAGAGAATTCTGTTTTCCTTGAAGTGTGAAATAATTGAAAACACAATTTTGAGCTTAAGTCAGTTCCATACTCTTTCATGCAATATAAAGTCAAATATGCTGCCATGGTGCCTTGTCACACTGTGTTATTCTTCAAGGGAACATTAGGTGGTTTTGACATTGTTGTCAAATATAAATGTTTAAATTTTAAACATAGATATGCTAGGGTTTTAAAAAGTAATTAACCCATTTTGTTTAATAAATATGTCTATAAGATGGTTGACTACAGAAAACCAACTAATGGGAGATATACCTTTATTCCTGAAAAGAATAAATCATTTTAAGGTACAGTAGTCCCCCCTCACTTTGGCATCTCACTTTCCAGCGTTTGTTGTCAGTGGTACAGGAAATTTCAAAGATAAGAAAGACAAGCAATTCATAAGTTTTAAACTGCGTGCCATCCAAGTATCACAATGAACTCCTACTCTGGATACTAAGCATTCCTTTGTCCAGCGTATCTGCACTGCACGTGCTACCTTCGCATTCATCACCAGGAAGCCCTGAATCACCAGATCAATTGTCACAGTGCTTGTGTGTTAGGAAACATTATTTTGCTTCATGATTGCCCCAAAGTACAAGAGTGATTGTGCTGGCAATTTGGGTATGTCAAAAGAAGTCATAGATGCTACTTTAAGAGAAAAATGAAAGTTCTCCACTGAATAAGGAAAGAATAACATGTATGCTGAGTTTGCTAAAATGTATGGTAGAATTTTCCATCTGGGAAGAAGGAGAAGAAATGTATGCTAGAAATTTGGGTTACTGCATCTTAAACCGCAAGTGTGTGGTCAATGCCAAGTTAAAGTGGGAAAGACATCAAATTTATGTACATATATATGTATAGAAGAAAATATGGCTATATATAGTGCTCACTACTATCCATGACTTCAGGCATTTACTGCAAATTCTAGAAGGTGTTCTTTACAGATGAGACAGAGAATTTCTATTGGAATTGAAGGCTAACTTAGCCAAGCAAAAAGATAAGTTTACCTTAAATAGAGTTCATCGTGTTTTTCCTAGAATGGAGAAGCCCAAAGTACCAAGCCCAGGCCTCAGGCTAGTGGTGGTTCCTGCAAACACATGATCAATGGTGTAAGTACTATGGCCTCAGATAGAATCCTATTATGACAAAGGAGGTTTCAGTAATAATATACAGTTAGTGTTAAAATTTTATACATTAATACCACTGGATAACTAGAAAGTATCAGAGCATATATTTATAGAAAAGGTTCATTCCAGTGATAACTTCCCAGTCTCCCTGTTTCCTGATGGTAAGTACATGTGTGACATACAATGTTTCCTTCAAATCGGCAGGCATGTACTCTGGTGGAGAGCTAATATAACTTCCAGGTTTGAAGGTGCAAACCTACATGATCAACAATGTGTAATCTAATGAAGCACAATACAATCTGCAAATCCTAAATGTTATATTATAGAATTTTGAATAGTTCATCTTTGTGAAAGATTGATGTACAGGTTTTAAATAAAATTACTTGTTTCCATTGGCTTTTGCTGTTTTGTAAGAAAAACACAATGTTGTAAATCTATATAGAATATTCTGTAGTCATGCAGATTGGTTTTATATTAAAATTTCCCACTGTGGTACTATTTCAAATGCTCTGTTGTGTTTCCCTCATAAATATATTTTTATTATCTTACATAAATTAATCTTGTGCTCAGAAAATATTGCTTAACACAAAAATGAATTATGGAGCATCTTACCTGTTTTTTGCTTTGAAGAAAATTTTGTTAATCATAAAAAATCTCTGAAAATTGAGAATGAGAAATGCCATGTACTCTGCAACCTGATTCTTTGAGCCGCTAGGAATTGCCTGTCCTTCTCTCGCTTTTCACTTAACTTTGTGTAAAAGTTACCTGACATGTCTCCTTGTAGCAGTCCGTTTTACCTTACTTTTAAAGTGCCAGCTCCAAAATCCAAACTCTCAACAAACCAACATTTTATTTATGAAAACTGTTGTTTGAACTGAGACTAGATCAGCCTAGAATACTAATAAATATGTCATACTGTTTCCCTTGAATGACTAGGATTTCTTTTAGAGGAAAATAGTATATATGTATGAGATATATTTGAATGCAATTTCCACAGTGACATGAAGAAAAATAATTGGACATAAAGTTGTATTCATTCTTTTAGAGATAATTTGCTCCTTTGGTTGTGAAGCATGTTATTTTAAGTAAAAAAAAATCCTTCAAAATGAAGGAATAATATTACTGGCGCCAAATATTGCAGGATATATAAATACTTGAGTAAATCCTTATGAGAAGAAGAAATGTTTTCAAGTCTTTAACTTTTCAGAACAGAAAGAGTGTTTATTCTGGCACTGAAGATAAACCACCTATGTCTCATTTTTCATGAGCTCTCAAAAGATGAAGCCAAAGGGCAAAAATGTATACTAAAGTTCCCTGCTGAGAAATGGAAAAAAAGGGAGAAGAAACTCAACAATAATGGAAATATTAAGTCTGCGTATTTAATAATTCTTCACTATGCCAACCAAGAAGTAAGAAGTATAAATACTTGGTCATATTCACTTCTTGTATTTCATTTATTGCCTACTTTTAAAAGCACCAGACAGCCTGGCTTATACTTTATCCATGTGATTGGCAGGGTGGTTTTGCATTAAGGCCAACTCTAGTGAAATGAAATCTTTATCTTCAGGTTCTCTCCTCTGAATCATATCACTAGAGAGAAGAAAAAAAACAACTGTGGACAAATCTCACCGTTTTCATTCATGAATCGTATCTACTATAACCCCATATTATAGCTAGAATCTAATGTTTATAATACCCATGACAAATTTTGATCCTTTCACTAAACAGTGGGATAAATTTTTATATCTTAAGATGTTGTAGTTGTTTGCTGTGAACCAGTTGTTACTAACCAATATTTATCTAATTCTTTGTAGCATATTTTTTTGAGCTATTTCACTCTAACTAAGTCTTTAGGTGGCATCTAATGCAGTTTTATATAGATTTATAGATAGAACCTTTATAGGGGATTCTCATAATTCCTGAAGGAATGTTTCACTACATAGATATATAATATTTTAAGAAAATTATAATATTTTAAGAAAACAGAAATACCATGCGATCATTGAAAAGTGTTTCCAAAAAATTTTTAATAGTTTGAAATAATACATTTTTAAGGAAATTACAGTGTTGTCAAATAAAAGGCCAGCAAAATAATTTTAAATGCCTGTGAACTTAACTTTCACATGCTAAATGAATAACAATGCTATAAAAATGTTTCATAATATCACTCTGTTGTGCATGTAGGACTATGGCAAATTTCCCTAGTTCCGTGCATCCCCAAACGTTCTACTCTTCCTCATTATTATTTTTTCTATAGATTTACTATCTAATTTTTCTCATAGTCAGAGATATGCTGTAGACTTTCCCTCCTTCCAAAAAATATCAAATATAGTCTATCATTTTATCTCAGAAACCTTCATTTCTAAATGTTTCTTGTATCTTAATCGTTCCATCTCCTGTCTTGCTGGCAATACCCTAAATCAGTCTTATACTATCTCTGTGAAATAGCCTCCTTTCCAATTTTTTTTACAAGTATCTTTCATGATATCTTCTAGGAAATTTACTTCACATGAAATTACAACCATACAACTCTCTTTAAAGGGTGCTGCATTCCCTACACAATCAAGTTCCTTAGCATAACACAAAATAAACCCACTGTGACCTTAGCCCCAACCATGTTCAGTTTTCTCTTGGCCTTTTCATCTTGACTATATAAGTAGGCAATAAATGAAATACAAGAAGTGAATATGACACATTTTGCTATTTCATAATTTATGAATTAGTTCAAGTTCTTTTCCTGCTCAACATACTCTGAAGCAGCTTTTTGCTACTGCAGCTAGCAAGTGGGGTAGCTTATCTGTTACCCTGTAGAACTAAAAAGGCCCCCAAGCCTTATGTGTCTGGAAGGTGACTGGATAATGGGAGCAGCTTAGCTCCCTGGATCAGTGATGCCATGTGGTCTGTAAGGACAGTTCACTGGGGATGTGACCTAGAAAGGTCCATCTTCCTCCCCACTGCCTCTCAAATTTCTCTGCTGCCTGCTGCCACAGTGGGAGTGCTTTCCATTCATTCAGGCCCTTCTATCTTGCTGTTTCTGTGTTCAAGCCTGTCAAACATGGACTGAAACTTATGAACTGTGAGCCAAAATTAATCTTTCCTCCTATCAGTTGTAGGTGCTGTGTATTGTGTATCAGCAATGAGAAATGACTAAGACATTATCCCTTCTGGAAACTTCTCTATCAGGCCCAAGTAGACTAAGCATCTTTCCCATAACCTCTGGTCTTCTCAGTTAACCAAAACTCTATATACTGATTTATTTACCTCAGATGTTTTTCTACATTATATCCTAGGAGTGGAGGCTTTAAGAAATGCAAAATTCATTCATCCTAGTTCTGAGGGTATTGAATACGTGTTGGTTCTGAATGAAGGTACTGAATATGGGTTGGCACTAAATAGCAGGCACTGCATACGCATTGGATCAAACTGAACTTATAGTTATTCATAAAATTAAATTTAGATTCTTTATCCTGCTCTAGGAAGTTAATGCTGAAATGGAATATGTTATGTAGGTGTTGAATATTGGAACTGGGCAGTGCTATCACTTACTTGGTTTGATATAAAAACCTTGATAAATTAATTTTGCTGTTTCTCTTATTCCATCCTAAAGAAATTGTATCTTGAAGTTCCTTAGACATAAGAAGTCAAAGCAAATGTGTTCCTCTTCAAAACTTCAGGGTTATAAAGTAGGCCACTATGATATTTCCTCAATTAACTGGGCACAGGGTCAAACATTGTCTCAGTGTTCTGTAGCTCCTGTGGCTTGGAAGCTTCCTCTAGAGGCATCGTATTTTCCGAACACTTACCTAAGAGGACATACCTAAGGTTTGGAAGTCAGTAGAGAATGTCCATTTCTGAGAAATTTCCTGCATTTTGTGGTTCTGGTCAGGATGGTGGAAGGCACTGTGTGGTACATCTGCTTGGTCTGGTCCCACGGTGAGCACAAGGAGATCCCTGAGACCTGGGTTTCAGGCCGATTAACCACAGGCTCTGGGAAAAACAAACCCTCCCCTGGCTTTTGGTTTACTCCTCTGTGATGTGTCAGAGAAGAGGACAGTCCCAGTGCAAGCAAGGCTGCCTGCTATAGTTCGGAGAACCACCCAGTGGGCACACAGACCACCGAGCTCTCCCTGTAAGCACATTTTCAGCTGCTTTTTGAAAAGCCTTGTCAGAAATTAAATCTATCACCGCAGCATTTTCTAATGTGAGTGAAGTCACAGTCCCAAACTATCTACACGAGAGAGTTGGTGGCCTGTGGTTCTCCGTTCCTTCTGTCTTCCTCTTGAGCACGTCTGTGCACTCCACAATGCAGACATTTTCTGATGCATCACACAATTAGTCTCAACAGTGGCTTGGTAATAAGTTGGAACTGGAATGAGCTTCTAGGTAAAGGTTTTGGTAAACTGGTTATATAGAGGGCTTCCTTCAAAGTTTTAGGCAATTGTTTTTCACACATCCCTTCTTATTCAACCCAAGCCAGCATGCAGAAAATGACAGGTGGCCACTGTAGGGAGAATTCACTGCTGAAACAAGAGCCAGCTTCCCCTCTAATAGTTCCTGTGCTCCTTCACTTTACAGAGTGGCACCACAAAGCCATTTCTGAAAGGAGGCTAAAAAGGACAGAAAGAGAGGATTGATGTGATTATCTTTTTGTTGTGATTTATATCTTGATTCTTTTCAGGGCAGCTGACAGTAGTTGTGATGGTCCACAGGGATAGCAAACAAGGAAAATGAAATGCAAGGAGAACTACAAGGAAAAAGAAATAGAGGACAGAACAGAGGAAAAGGAAAGAACTTGGGTAAATCAAGCTGACTGTCATTTTACATATTTACTAAGTACATGATATTCTCTCATTTCCATTTCACACTTAAAGAAATGTGTATCAGAAAAGTTAAGTAACTTACTCAGCTTTGAACAGCCACAGCTACGTCCAGCTTTGAGTCAAAGTTTGAATGTCAGCTTTCGCAAGTATACCCCCAGCTCCTTGCAAAGTGTCTGCACCATGAAAAGACCCCAGAACACATGACTGTGCTGTTTCATCTTTTTGAAAACAATTTACAGTTTATTATCCTTTCCACATCAACCAAATGTTAAGTGCCCCATGCTTACATATATTAAATATGCAAGTGTTTTCAAGATTAGTAATTCAAAAAACGCTTTTGAAAGTTACTAAAAGCATTTGGAAATTCTTCAAAGAACTAGGTTAAATATAATCATTTTCACTTGGCTCTGAAATATATTAATTCATGATCAAACATTGTTCTTTAGAATTACAATAAAAGGGCTTAAAAGTGTTTAAACTTTTTGTACTACTACCTTGGAAAAAAGAAATCAAATGAAATTCTCCCTAAAATGTCAGCATTTTAAAATCGTGTGAGACTGTGTTATAAGAAAAAAAAATATTGCCAGTGGTTTTTCTGCATGAGAATAATATTAAAATGGAATGTATTAATCAGTCATGCATAGTTATAGAGATAAATGAATAATAAATTTATTATAAATAATATAATAATATAAAATAACAATCCATTCCCATATAATTATCTATGTGATATTTTAATAAGCACATAGGTAACTTGGTAAGTTAGCAAGTACTTACAAGAGGTAGCCATAGGGTCCAACTTTGCTATTTGGCAATCTAATCAACTTCCTAGAAATTTTTAGATTATAGAAATTTGACGGGACTTTAGAAAAGAAGAAACATATAAGGTTGGTAGTCAAAATCATTTAAAATTATACAGTTTAACCCTTGATGATTTGATAAAATTAACAAACAAAAATGTCTTACTAAACCATGTTATGCAGTTCACCTAACTCAACACAGTAGCATGGAAAAGCAGCTTTCGGGAATGGAGCTTTGCCCTGGAATGGAAGCCTCCTAAGCACATCTGGATGGTCTGTGTCACATTCTGAGGCTCCGAGAACTCTGGACTCACAAAGGTGGTGTGCTTCTGCCTAGCAGGCCTGTCACCTCTCTTGTTTGTCTAATGACTAATTGGGGAATGTTTGTAAGGCCTAGCCATCATGTACTTCCTGGAGGGAAGATTCAAGAAATAGATGAATCAAGAGAGAATGATATTTTTGATGGTTTTCATTATAGAATGAACACAGGAATAGGAAAAATCAGAAAAGAAAAAATACATCTTCTGGAATAAGGAGTTAGTAAACTCTTCTGTAAAGAGTAGGATAGTAAATATTTTCAGGCCAAGCAGTCCCTCCTATAACTATTCAAACCATGTCACTGTCACATGAATGTAGACACACAGAAAATATTTGAATGTGTGAACATGGCAGCTTTCTAATATAAATTTATTTATGGACATGGAAATTTCATTGTTGATGAAGTTAATGAGTTACAAATAATATTTTGATTAGTTTGAGCCATTAAAAATGTAAAAACAACCATTCTTATCTCACAGGTAGCAGGCTTGATTTGACTTGCCCACCCTGTTGTAGCTGGATGACTGGCTTTTTATTTAGATGAAAAATAAGGTTCAGAACCAGTGTTTGCCTGTGTCTACACACCACATTGCAATGTCTGTGGTGAGCATAGCCAAGGCCAATCACTGTCGGCTCTGTCTTGAGCAGCACAAGGACAAGGATACATTGAGTACAAGGAAGCAGCAGTTAGTAAAAGCAGAGAGAGAGAGAGAGAGAGAGAGAGAGAGAGAGAGAGATAGAGACAGAGACAGAGAGAGAGAGAGAGAGAGACAGAGAATAATCTGTTACCATCTGGCTGGTGAGTTCGTCTCCTAGACCAGAAAGGTTACAATGTAGAGAGTCAAAATTGCACTGAGCAAATTTACTGTGAAGCAAAAGTAGAAACCGGCGTTTATTATAGAGCAAAAGCAAAAATATCCCCAGATTATTGAGCCCAGGAGGGGCCTCAGATTGCCAGAGACCTTTTGTCTAGGGATTTATATTCACAAAAACGGCTGTGTCTCAGCCAAGTTGAAATCAACCTGTGAAGTGATGAGCAGGAAATTTTTGGCTTAGAATTGGGCCCATAGGACCTTGGTGTATGTAGGGGGTGTACTTTTGTAAACTCAGTTAATCGTGGCTTTAAACAAAATAAACATTCTTTAGAGAGATATGAGTGTCATATTTCTAGGCAGTAAAATCTCACCAATCCAATAAGGCTTTTGTTTGTTGATTTTTCCAGTGTCTTGGCCTTGGCCATTCTGTCCTTCACTAACACTTCCTGCCTTCTTTGCCTTAGCCTCTTCCTCACTGTCTTTTACTCTCTTTGTTAGGACCCTCCCCACAATCCCCTCCCCTCAGAGGTAAGTGGTACTCTGAGAATTCACCCTCACACAGCACCCTGTTCATCTTCAACATTTTTGAATACATACCATGTTTCACTGAAACTGTTTAGATCCCTGTTGGGAGCCTATTGTTGGGTTAGGAAAACATGTTACTGGATAGTTCCCTCAGAAGTGGTTTTCCAATCAGAAATGTTTCAGGTTCTTTTTATCTTGAGCGAAGAATTGGACAAGACAAGCCAAAAGTGGTACTAAAATTTATTTGAAAGGTGCAAAGTGAATGGATACGGAAAGAAAAAAAAAAACCCAGCTCTGAAGAGCAAATTTGGGTCAGATAAAGTGTAAAGGAGGGTAAAAGCAAAACTAAAAGAATTATGGGGTCCTAGTGTTGCCTTGGGATCTTGTAATTGACAAGTCCAGCTCATTTCCAAAGCCAGTTTTTCCACACCCTATCCCCTATATCAAAATGACACCCGAACCTTACAGAAAGGCCAACCACACCAGCATGGAGGGCTTGTGGTTCATTTCCTCAGGTCTCTTGCTATCTCTTAGCTTCAGAACTGTCTGGGGTCTTCATAGGAAACATCTATCTTCTTCAAGAGCCTAAAAATTCAGGGAAGAGAAAGGCTTCACATACTGAGCACATCTAGCAGACAGTAGCAATCTTTATATTCTTGATACATTGAACTGAATTAACTGAAAGTTAGAAATCAAAGGAAACCTAGCAAAACCTACCCAGTCTATTCAGGGTGAACAAATTCAGTTACTTCACAATACTAATTCTGAAGTAGGAAGATAAAATAATAATATAAACTAGCATACAGAAGAAACTCTTGTTTCCTTGACTCTCTAGAGAGCCACATGAAATGCTTCAAGGGAACTTGACAGCTACCACGTTAAAAACACATCACTTAAATTCAGCTCTGTGTTTTAAATAGACCTTTGTAAAGTTGCTAGTTCTATATAAAGTTTTCATAAACTGTGGCTGATGTATAAAGAACAACATAGGAACGAGGCCTAGTGATGTAAGCCTCCTTCAGTTTGTTTTCTGCCACTGAACCCAATTAGGAGCAGATGGTTTGGGGACCAGATGAGGTTTCAAAAAGAGATGCCAGGCCTTCCAAAGTGCACACTGAACTTTTTCCACAAAGACAAGTGTCAATTAGTAAGATGTTATAGTCACTGCCATTACACATGGCAATAGAATTACCTTGAAAGTGAAGCAATTCATTTTTATAGACTGACATCATTTTGAATTTGGGAAAATTATAGTGACCCAAAACTTTATAGGTACTTGGTCATGTTTTTATACTCTCTGGTTTACAGGGACTGACTGCTTCTTTACAAACTCATGTTAGTTCTTTAGTTTCAAGGCAAATTAATGTTTCATTAAATTTGCAAAATAAAGTGTAGAGTTGAGTCACTTATTCTATTATATATTCCATTCTGCCTGCCCCATCATCCCAACACATCTTTATACAAGCAAAAAGACCATTATCTAAGTCACGGTGTTCAATTTTGTATGCTTCACTGTCTCAGCTTTAGAACATTGTTTGGTAATTGCTTATCAGAGGGTTTTATGGCAGCAGCCATGTGAAATTGCACCATTGTATTCTTTATCTGTGTTTGGAGCCCAGGTAAAATAATCTCAGAGTGGCTCTGACCACCAGTCACTCACTGACCAGGTCAGGGAGACTGACGCTGCTATGGATTCATCACAAAAGACTGAAATCTACTGAGCACTAAATGTATTAGAGGCAGAAAAAATTAGGATCAGGTTGGCATAGATCCAAGGGAATACCAGCCTTACCATCTTCCCCAGTGTCCTTCGAGGAGAGGACTATTCCTGACACCCTGACAGAGCAGTCTGCATTCCCTAATTCTCATTAAGTGCACCAACTGCATTGCTTGCCTCCTTTCTTTTATTTGTGTCATCCTTCAACCAAGTCCCTGAAACTCTACACCTCACATTCCCATCCTCTTTGGGATCTTAGAACCTGAGCCTGCCAAATGCCCACAGTAGTTACTACTTTAATGCAGAGTTTGCAGACTTAATTCAGCAGAGGTTAGGGCATTGTTGAATATGCTGGTTGGTTGTAACAGAGCCTCTGGATTGGGCACACTCTCCCTCTTCTGAATAAAGCTGTAAGTTGTTCATGTATGCTCTGTGGAAATGTGAGCCCAATGAGAACTGAGTTTTAGTATTTACATTGATTATGTGACAGTATTTAAGTGTATAAGCATTACCAGCTTATTGAAACTAATATGGGCATTACACATCTTTGCTTGAGGACAGGCTGAGGCTTTCTTTATGCACTTGGTAAATTCATATAAATTTGTGTGTGTGTGTGTATAAATTTTTGAGCATTTTACATTTGCTATATAAGTATTATAAAGTTTTATTTAATTAAACCATTGCTTGATAACACAGATTAGATTTTCTTCTTTATCCAGATAGGATAAACTACTTAATTATAACTGTATCTACGTTTTAACTTCACAACCAAAGTAAAGTTGCTTAGTAGACTAATTCTTTTTAAAATGAAAATTAAACGTTTACAAATTAAAGATTAAAATTGAAAAAGAATAATAAAAATATTCAATAAAATTTTACATTAATAGAGATACCTGTTTTTGACCTAAAAGGAGACTTTGTTATAGGACTCAGATAAGAGAGGAGAAAATTTTGCATATTACAAAGAATTACAGAAATGTGTGTTGTTGTGAAAAAATTCACAGAAACTCTTGTATTTCCATAACAATGTAAGTAATTTCTGACAACTTTATATGTTCACTTGTTAATAGTTGATCATTAATTCTATTTCTGGTCTATAGTTGGTAATATGATATGAAAATAATATCTCCAACAGAAATTACTTTTATTCCTTTAACTTTTCTCCTCTGTGTACTGATTTCCTTTTAAAATTTTTTTTTCTTTTTTGTGTGGAGAGTCTATTCTTTGAAGAAGACAAAGAGATATAATCTGATTATCCCCAAGGAGTTTCATCAGTATATTTTACATAACCTTTGTTTACCCTAGTGGTACACTTCCTCAACACAAAGCTTTCGGGGGAAAGTTGTTGAAAATGAATAACTTCCTCAAGGGAAATAATTAAGGTTATTTAAACAAAAGTCAAATTTTTATACTGCAGTGAGAATGGCAATTATAAGGAAAACACATTTTTCTTCATAACTTCAATGAAAAGTTTTATAACAAAAAAAGAAAAGTGAAAATTAAATATTTTTTCCTCAAGAAATAAAAAGTTTCAAACCATTTGCCATGTCAAGGACAGTTCTGTTTTGCAGTAAGAGGGATCATTTTCTAGCGCAGATTAGTTTTTCTTCTTCCCCTTTTCTCCCTGAGAAAAGCATTTCTAGTATACACTGAGTGAGCTACACCGGAATGACAAAAATTAACTTAAACCTCCTGTCCACATTCCTATTTGAGTTCCACGGCTAGTCTTGTCCATCTCCATGTCACAAAGGCAAGTCAAATCCCTGCTGCCAAGTCTTAGTAAAAAGTAGCAGGCCAAGTAAAAGTGAAACAGTACGAAATTCTTTCATGAGTGACCAGGAGCAGAGCTAATAGAGGAAGTGTGTTTGGGTGGAGGACAGGCTGGCCAAGAAGGAAAAGAGAGACAGACTGAAGCTTCTATGTATGCAGTTAGTTGTAAGACTTCTTCTGGGAGACTCATTTGTTTTTTTGTTTTTGGAGGGGCATATTCCAATGGATTTAGGATCTGAAAAAATATTTCCAAAAACCAAATTGCTGTTTAGTGTTCATATTGTGATTTTCCTTATCAAGCTTATTTATTTAGTCTGGATTATTTGCGTCAAAGAATTAATCAAAGAGATTAAACAAGCAAAATGTCATGCTTAGGAAGGAAGCAGCCTTTCAGTTAAACACATCCACACATTTTTTATTTTATTATCTTGCTGGTGACATCAATGACTTGCCAACACTTGAGGGGCTTGTTTCTCATCACTCTGAAGGTATGAGGGATTTGTTTTCTGCCACTGCTCATTTTGTTCTGAAGTTTTCATGTTGACCCTTTATTTTCACCTTAGATAGCTTCTGTTTCCTACTCAGAGCCCGTGGACCTGCTCAAGGCCAGGGAGGCAAGAGCAAGGGACAAGGGAACATAGTCGGCTGAAGCTGGAATAGGAGTGGAAGTTGAAGTGGGTTCAAGACTGCAAAATATTCCCGATGGTTGGAGCCTAGAGATAAGGTAAAGCCAAGCCAAGAGGAGCTGAGGACCTTACTACACAGTACTGAACTTTGTCCCATGACCAGTGGAATGGTTGTAATCAGAGGACTCTCATATTGGATTTTCCTGTCATACACCTCTTAACTTCAAGTGAGGTAAAAGATAATACAAATTTTATGTTAAATTGGTACCACAGACTAGAACACAGGACTGTGGCAGGGCAGGTAACTGACTTTTCTTTCCTATATACACCTCAAATGTCCCTGCTTTGAAAGCAGTAAATAGAAATTTTAATCTTCCTCTGACAACTGTCCCCTCAAAACCACTAGGCCTCAGCTGGCAAATCTGCAAGCTAGTAGGGGACCGAGTGGATTCTTTACAATGGGAAGAAATGATAAAGGGACCCAGAAACACATTTACTTTAATCAGATGCAACCAAAAATTTATAAAGAACCTATTTTGTCCTTGATGCAATGAAATGCCAGGACAAGTTAAAATGCATAAAATTATATCCAAATTTATTTTCCAAAATATTATAGGCCCCACATGAATGTATGTACTATTAACTTTTCAGTGAAAGAAAAATAGTGGTTTATGAAATAGCCAAGAGCAGCACACAGGAAAGGAAAAATATTTTTATTCTCATTACCTACATTTTCAGTTGCTTGAGTAGCTATAAAACATTTATTCATCAATTAATCAACAATCAGTTGGACAGGAAAAATGTTGTGAATGTCAAATATGCCAGGCATTGCAATCGGAGCTACAAATATCAGGAAAAACATAGCAATGTCTTTACCTCTGTGAATGCGTAGATGATGAGATGGTTCTTGCACTTGTAAGACTTAAAGTGTCAGTGACAACATCAACTATTTTTGTGGAACTTTTCATTTCACAAAGTGTTTTAATAAAAGTCATTTTGTTCAGCTTTTGTAGCAACACTTTTATGAAATTAATCAAATCTTTTGAGATTTATGGTTTATACTCATAACTGTCTCTTAAATCTTGGTCTTCACGCCAAAGGCTATATTCTGGCACACCAAACAAGAGGCACCTTGCAGCACAAATAGGCATTTTAGTGTTACTTTTCCACTAAGCACAGAAACCATTACAGTTTAAAAAATCCATTCTTAGGAGCAATGGAGGAGTTTTTGGGATGACGGAACTAAAGGTCACTTGAAAAGATAGGACAGAGCTTAGTCAGCTTGTTCTGTTCTGTGTGAGCTAGTATTTTAGGTTTTGCAGGCCACACAATCTCTTTCACATAAAATATGAAAGTAGCTGTAGCTATGGGTAATGAACAGGAGCACTTGTGTTCCAAGAAAATTTTATTTACAAGAACGGGAGTTGGGTTAGACTTGGAGGCTGAGTCAATCTGCCATATTTTGTGATCCATCAGTGGCTGGGGAATTAGAAACATTTGGAAAGCTCTTCAAGACACAGAGATATACTCCAAGCATTCAATACAAAGGAAGTAGATGATAGAGAAGTTTATTTTGAAAAAACCCTATGATAAATTATTTTCAAATACTTATGTTGTAAAACATTAGAGTAAAATGAATTGCACAGACGATAGCTGTGGAGAGCAGTTGTTTAACTAGTCAGCATTTACCCTAGACATCCTGTCCATGTTTTAATATATTCCAGAGGTCAATTTCACACAGTTACCCTGTAATTCTTCTTGAATCAGCCAACCCGTTTTTTTCACAATCCTGGGCCACAGTCAAAGTGACCATATGGAATTGCATTTTAATTCCATGATCTCAGTCTCACATAATCCTATTTTTATTTTGTTGTTCAGTTTTATTTTTTGATGCCTTCAACACAGAACTTATAAATCCATTTTCAATCTTTGAAGTCTTTAATAATACTCATAAATTTAAAGATCTTAAGGCTTTCTTAAGGTCTCTTTTCTATTTTCTTTTGTACTTGCTAAAATATAGTTGACTTTCTTATCTTGCAGATTTCATAGATACAAAACAAGAAATGCAGGTGGGCTACTCAAAGCTTTAATTTTCTATGAGGTCAACAAAAGTAATTGGATAGAAAAGACAGATAATATTTTTCTGACATTGAGAAGTAATTGAGACATCACAAACAGAAGACATATATTATCAAATAAGTCTTGATTCCAGAAATTTTCCAATGTAAGAAAATTGAAAGAGGTATTTTTCAACAATGAAAAATGGAGGATTTAGTTGGCAGGAACCTCAAAATACTTAATACCCAAGGTATAAAAGCTGCAGTTCACACATCTCTGAAGGTACCAGGCATCACAAAGCATGAGGGAATGTGAAAGTGACACGGGAGTCAATTTCCCAGGTCTTCCTTTCCTCAGATTCTCTCCTGAGCCTGACTTGCCCACTATATATCCATGCTGAAGGCTTGTTCAGGACCAGGATGCTGAGCACATGATTTTCAGAATAGCACAAGATCCTATGTTTCATTTAATCCTCTGTGTCACCATTTTGAAACTCGTAATAACTTTTAAACAAATATCTTTGCATTTCATTTTTTTAGTGACTTCTTCTACCCCACCACCATAAGTAGCTGGTCCTACACTCAAGCTTCACTCTGGCTTATTATAACTCTTTCTCTTGGTAGCTCACTTTCCAGGCTAGAAAAGAAAATTGTGCTTTTCACTTATCAGTCTCCCTAAAATACTTTTTCCTGGAAGAAGGAAGTGGAGGACATCATAGCCTTCTGGTTGCTAATGAACAGAAAATTTAAAACATTGTTTAAATCCTAAGCAAGATATCTTGTGTTGTTCTATACAGGTATGACACTATCCAAGATTGTATTATTTGTGTAGATATTTTGAATTCTTAGAGCCAATGAGTTTTTGTTCTTGCCCTTACTGATTTCAGCCTTGGGTTGCAGTCAAAGCAGGCTCCGAAGGGACCCACACACAGGCATATACACACACATGCACATGCACACACACACACGCACTCATGCACACATGCACACACAAATACCTTGGGTGAAGCAGAGCAAGCCGTGCTGAAGGTTAGCAGCACTCAGTGCTGCAGGTTGCTGCTCTGGGCTGGAATTCCAGCCTTACCCATTTATCCCACTTCCTCCGGTTAACTTTCTATTTAGTTATTTTTGAATTCTAGTTCCAGTTGCCCTGAGATTGAGCACTTAACTACAAAAGAAAGACGAAATTGGGTTTTTTGGTATTTTGGGTAGTGAAGTTTTATATATATGAAAGGTAGGAAAACAAACAGGCTCTGCAGAGCAAGTTTGTTCCAAGTAAAAATAAGAAAAAGTAAATTTTACAGCATGAGAGCAGACTACTAGGAAGCAAGAACACAGTAGCAGAAACTGCATATTTTTAGAAAGTATTTAAAACAGATTTAGCTAACATTGATACTTGGTAAGTACATCTTGAGCAATTAGATTTTATAGAGCTATTTTCCATACATTGACTGTAGTATATCTGAAGTTCCAATGTCTTTTAATAAAAAATAATTATCAAAAATGTATTAGGTACCAGACATTTTTCTAGCAGTTTAAGATATATATATATATATATATATATATATATATATATGATCAAAAACCTGCAAAAGATAGATATACCTGCCTTTGCATGAAGTTTTTATGCTGTCAGAGAATATAAATAAATAAACAAAAAAGGAAGTTAAACAAACCCCCTAAATTATGTTGTCTGTTAAAGGTGGCAAAGGAAAACAAGACATCAAAGATAAAATAGGACAAAGACAGGATTAGGCATAAAAGTTAAGAAGGAGCTGCAATGTTAAAGCTGTCATATTTCATTCAGAAGATCTGTCATACAAAACATAAAATAATTTCTTTAAAATGTTATTTTGCTGCATTCAGGAAACATATTTTACCCAAAAAAGAAATTCATAGAGTACAAGTCAAAGGATGGAATACAATTCTCCATGCCATAAGAACCCAGGAAAAAAGCAAGGGTAGCTAGTCTATTTGCAGAGAATGCAAATATTAAGCCAAAACTGATCAAAAGAGAGAGAGGTCACCACATACTTGTTAATAAAAAACTACAAGAAAAGTAGATAATAAACAGGAATATATATGTGCCTCAGAGGTGCAGCCGATTATGTAAAACCAATATTAACAGACATGAAAAACCAAATAAGTGGTTTAAATACCCATTCTCACAAACAGAACAACTAGGCAAAAATCAACAAAGAAATGTCAGAATTAAACCAAACGTAACAAACGGAGTTGGTAAATGTCTACACAGTGTCCCACTCCAAAACATGGGCATACATTCTTCTCAGTTACACATAGGATATTATCCAAGATATATCCACTATTAGCCCACAAAACATGCTTAAGTAATTGTAGAGGGATTAAAGTCATCCAGTGCATACTATATCACCATAGCACAATGAAACTGGAAATCAGAGATAAAGGAAGTCACAAAAACTACATAAACACATGGAAATTAAACTATACCCTTCTGAACAACCAGTAGGTCATAGAGAAATTAAAGATGAAATTAAACAGTACATGTAACTAAATGATAGTATTGATAGAACATACTGAAACTTATGAGATAAAATGAAAGCAGTCCTAGAAGGGAAATTTATACCTATGAACTTTCACATCAGGAAAACTGAACAAGCTCAAATAAATGACCTAATATTGAACCTCAAATTTGTAAAAAATGAAGAAATCGAACCCAAAGTTCTTATGAGGGAGGAGATCACAAAGATAAAACAGATATTACTGCAATAGTGACTAAGAAAACAATACAAAAATCATCGAATTGAAAAATTGATTATTTTAAAGAATAAAATTGATAAACTCTTACCCAATTTCATCAAAAAGAAGGAAAAAATACAAATACAAGCAATTAGGAATGAAAAGAGGGAAATCACAATGGATCCTAGAAGATCATCATTGCCGACAATGAGAACCTATATTCTAATACGATGGAAAGCACAGAAGGAAAGAACAGATTCCTAGACACAACTGAATTGTCAAAACGAAATCAAGAAGATATACAAATTCTAAATAACCCAATATCAATCAATAAAATTGAAAATGGAATTAAAAATTTACCAACAAAGAAAAGCCCAGGCCCTGATGGACTCACTGTTAATTTCTCAAGAAATTTAGACAAAAGCCAATGCCACTAATGATGAAACTCTTTAAGGAAACTGAAAAAGTAAATAATATTTCCAAAATCATTCCTTGAAGTTAGTATTACCCTGATTCCAAAACCAGAAAAGAACTCAACTAAAAAAGATAATTACAGGTCAATCTCCCTAATGAACATAGATGCAAAAATCCTCAATTATACACTGGCAAGCAGAAAATATCAAATTATTGAGAAGATTATACACAATGACCAAGTAGGTTTTATCCCAGGGATAGTTAGCATATACAAATCAATAAATGTAATACACCATATTAACAAAGCAAAAGACAAAAATCACATGATCAGGTGCAGAAAAAAAAACTGACATAATCCAACACCCCTTCATAACAAAACCCCTACAGAAAATTGGAATAGATGGTCTTTACCTCAATATGATAAAAGCCATCTATGACAGACCAACAGCCAATATCATATACTAAATGGTCAAAAACAAAAATTCTGCTCTAAAATCATGAACAAGACAAAGATGTTCACTGTTACCACTCTTATTCAATATAGTTGTGGAAACAAGCAGAACAATAAGATAAGAGAAAGAAATAAAAGAGAAAGAGAAGAAAGGAAGGAAGGAAGGAAGGAAGGAAGGAAGGAAGGAAGGAAGGAAAGAAAGAAAGGAAGGAAGGAAGGAAGAAAGAAAGAAAGAAAGAAAGAAAGAAAGAAAGAAAGAAAGAAAGAAAGAAAGAAAGAAAGAAAGAGGGCTGGAGGTTTAGCTCTGTGGCATAAGTGCCTGCTTGGCAAATGTGAGGTCATGAGTTTGATCCCCAGCACAAAAAAAAAAGAAAGGAAAGAAAGAAAGAAGTTAAATTATAATCATTTGTAGATGATATGATACTCTACCTAAAAGATCTCCAAAACTCCAACAAAATATATGTAGATTTAATAACAAATTTCAGTTAAGTGTCTGGTTACAAAGTTGACACTCAAAAATCAATAGCATTCCTGTACACAACAAACTTACAAAGAGAGAAATTAGAGAAGCCACTCCCTTTAAAATAGCATTCAAAAAATAAAATATTTTGGAATCAACTTAACACAGGACTTGAAAATAAAAGCATTCTGGAAATGGAGATTAAAGAGGATATCAGAAAATTGAAAGATATCCCTTGTTTATGGATAGGGAGAACCAACATAGTGAAAAACAGCCCTGCTTCCATCGCTATTATACAGATTTAATGCAATCCCATTCAAAACACCACTAACACAAACCACAGAATTATAGAAAACATTCCAAAAGTTCATTTGGACCCAGAAGAGACCTACAATAGCAAACAATTCTGGGCAACAAAAGGCAAGTCAGGGGGCATCACAATCTCAGACCTGAAACTATAATACAAAGAGACTGTGATAAAATAAGCATGATATTGGGGGGTAAAAACAGATCTCAGTGTCAGTGGAACAGAACAGAAAATGCCAATGCAACTGCAAACACACTCAGCCACCTTTTAACAAAGGAGCCAAACATGTTCACTGGAAGAAAGATAACTAGGCAAAAATAATTGGTGTTGGAAAAACTGGCTGTCCACATGCAAAAAAACTGAAACTAGACTCTTGTTTATCACTATGCCCTAAACTAAGGTCAAAATGGATCAAAGATCTAAATATTAAAACAGAAACACTAAATTATTGGAAGAGAAAATAGGTAGAAATCTTGAAGACATAGGTGTAGGCAGAGAATTCATGAACAAAACCCAGACCACCCAGAAAATACTGTGAAGAATCTACAAATGGGATCTCACCTTATTAAAAAGCTTTTGCACAACAAAAGAAAGCACCCAGAAGAATGAAAAGACAACCTACAGAGTAGGAAAAAATTATAGCCAGCTGTTCCTCAAAGGACTTCTAGCTAGAACATATAAAGAATTGAAAAAAATCAGTCCCCAAAAATTCAAAGACCCAATCCAAAAATGGTCATCTGAGATGAATTTGTACTTCTCAGATGAAGAAATACAAATAACAAATAAATATATGAAAAAAAAATTCAACATTCTTGGTCATCCAAGAGACGAAAATTAAAACAACACTTAAGACTCCATCTCACTCCAGAAAGAATGGCTACCATCAAAACTCAACCAATAGGGCCAGAGATTTGGCTCAGCAGTGTAAGCACCTGCTTGACCAGCGTGAGGTTGTGAGTTTGATCCCTGGTACAAAAAAAAGAAAGAAAGAAAGGAAAGGAAAGGAAAGGAAAGGAAAGGAAAGGAAAGGAAAGGAAAGGAAAGGAAAGGAAAGGAAAGGAAAGGAAAGGAATCAACCAATAACAAACACTGAAGGGACTATGGGAAAAAAAATGTACACTTCTACATTGTTGGTAGGATTGTAGACTTGTGCAACCACTGTGGAAATCAGTGTGGAGAAACCTTAAACATCTAGGATTAAAGGTCTCATTCCATCCAGCTATTCCCCTTCTGAGTATCTTCCTAGAAGAAATAAAAACATTGTGTCACAGTGATACATGTTCCGTCATGTTTATAGCAGTACAATTTATAATAGCTAAATTTTGGGAACAACCCAATGCCCATCAACAAAGGAATGGATGAAACACATGAGGCTTTTTTAGTATACATGTAATGGGGTACTACTCAAACATAAAGAAGGATAAAGGTAAATGGATATAACTCAAGACCATACACACAAGTGAAATAAAACAGACCCACATGTGTAAATATCATATTGTCTCACTAGTGTGATAAATTGAACCAGTGAATAAGATCCAAAATGTGCAGTAGATAATTGTGCATTGGGAAGAAACAGTTCAAAAGAAAAGAGAAACTTATGATGGAGGAAAGGGAAAAAGAAGGGAGGAAGGATGTAAGATAGGATCCTTATACAGCTAGTTTCTGTTAGTTCATTCAAAAGAAAAGTTTGTGCTAATATTGTTTGGACAATATTTCATGCCTATATATTGTACTCTGAGTAACATCTATATGAAGATAACAATATGCAATGCGTTAATTATCGTTACTCTATTAGCCTGTTTTGAAACTGTTTTATTTTTTAAATTTTTTTCTCTATAAAGCAAAATAAAATAATATAAATATTACTTTGGTTAATTTGCTCTAAAATCCATGATATTTACATTTTATCAACTGTTTTTGAACATATGGTGTGAAATGTGGGACCTATACATGAAGAGTACTACCATAATTAATTTCTGTGCAAGGTCATATTAATGCCTTTTGTTAACATAGTTCAAAGATGAAAACTACTATGTAACAAAACCTTTTGCAAATCGTTTTTCAATTGACAAAGAATTTGAACAAAAACCCAATTCATAACTGCTTCATAGGCCATCATAAGTAGGTTTTGGTAGGAGACTGAACTGTTTTTGGCACTGTAATATAGTAAAGCCTTCAGTTACAAGAATAATTCCTTCTGGATCATGCTTGTAATCCAAAGCACTTGTTCACCAAAGCTAATTTTCCCACAGGAATTAGTGGAAACGCAGATGTTTTGTTTTAAAATCCAAAAACATTTATATAAAGTGATTACAATATTGTAAAATAATTCAAAGTAATAAGATAATACAAAATATTTGAAAAATAAATCATAGCTTTCATTTACCTTTGAAATCCTTTGTGGTTGGTACAAGGGAAACAGAAAGATGCCGCTAAAGTGACAGTAGGATGATTTTTGCTATTACTAGTGGAATCATGGCTATGTATTGACCCAACAGAATCTTTTTATTTGCAAGAAAATTTAATAAGCAACCTAACCAATGACACTTGCTTCTGCCTCCTCTTGAGGATTTTGGAGAAATGTGACATTGCATTGTTTTTACACATTTACAAGCTCATTGCTTGTGCAGCCTGTTCAGGGGAGCTTTTCTACAAAATTTTCCACTATTTCCCACATTCTACAAATCTCTATAATCTCCTTTAAAGTGAGGGATTGCCCTTCCTTTTTCTCCCCATAACCATGGGGAGAAAACCCATGGAGGAAATGAAATCTCGTCCATAACCTCTTGGTGTTGGGAGAGGATTGTCCACAATCTCACAGCAAGAGAGAGTAGGACCATTGGCTCTGTGGCGATCAAGTGATGTTAGGTATCACATACTACTTGTATTACAAGCTGTCACTCATTTAAAATTGATTAGAAATGTTTGTTCATCTCTTGGAATAGTTGCAGAACAAGTTATTTGCAATCCAAGATTTTACTGTACAGAGATTAAGATGACTGAGTGGCACTGTCAAAAACAGTCTTGCCATCCTTACGCAGCCACTGATATGAACAATGTTTAATACACTCCCATCTGTCACTTAACTATGCATCGCTCTCCCTGTCTATGAAAACTACAAACAAGGATAGAGTTGATGTTAAATCTTATTTGGTGTTAGAAATAATCATTGATAGATTTTAAAAGCCTAATTTATTCTATTAAAATACATACTGAATTTTGCGATTTGCATGTAGCAATTATAAAAGTTTACATGTATATTTTTAGTTTTGGTTAATTTTATAACAGATATAGTTGTAGGACTTTTTAACATGGTAAACATGTTTATTATTTAAGATGCATGGTCAACAGTAATTAAAAATTTTAAATTTATTCATTTTTGTCTTGTAAAAATGTAAGAAAGGAAATCAATAAGAGTTATAGAGTTATGAAATCATATTACAATTACAATCTGTGAGGGTGGAATGCAAACACTAACTCTGGACATTTTTACAGAGATAATATATCTAACTGTTAAAGAAGAGATGATGAGCATCAAACTCCTTTACTTATATTGTTTCATTGAGAAAAGTTGCATATTATCTTATAATAATATTATTTAAAATATTATAAATTGTTGATAAATTATACTCACCTCATTTATATAATGACTAACTGAACTCACAAGATAATTGTGTAATAGCTTATATAATTATTATAGTATAAAAGTTATTTTTTAGATTTATAAATTATAGATAAAATATATACACTATATAATTTGCAGTTATATCCAGTTATGTTGAAAAGTTTTAATGGCAAATGAGTATAAAGTGACAACTTTTAAAAGTTGTTCTAGGAGAAACAAAAATTTTGACTACCACTTTTGTAATTGTAAGTCACCAATTTACAAATTGTTCTCAATTTACAAATGAGAAAAGACCTTTAAAAATACCGTATGTTACAATGCCTTACATTTCACAGGTGAAATGTGCTGTTTGACGCAGAAAACAGCTGAGAGAGAGACAGAGACAGAGAGAAAGAGAGAGACAGAGAGAGAGAGAGCTCTGTAAAGAACAATGTTTTGGTGGCAGCCCACCCTGGTTGGAATCTGATCAATGGTTTGTTGAATCTCGCTGAACTCAGATGTCATCTGAAGACAGATGTGGAAAGGAGGTGATTTTTAGCTCAAAAATCAATAAAAATATTAATAGAGAATAAGTGCACTATATAAGGTTCATTAAACACTGGTGTACACACACACACACACATTCAGACATACTATATTCAACACAAAACTCAAACACTAAGCAGTGTAATTCTAGAATTAAACTAAATTTCCTTAACTAAAATCTTGTGAAACACTTAGTTTTGGATAAGAAAAAAACTATTTTCATCCTGTATCTGTCCAGAGCTTAAATCTCTGTGGTTTATTGATACTTATCTGTCACTATGTCAATTCACACTTACCTTAGAAAAAATTTCTTATAGCAGAGTAAAGAAATTAATTAATGTACCTAGATTTCTGATAGTTCTCTAATGTTTATAATTTGAATCTAAGATTGTCACTTTGTACTGATAGTTCTGATTGGTTCTCTTCCTAACTAGAGATGACACATATCCTTAAAATTCACTGAGTATGGCAAGATTCCCTTTGACTCTCCATAGATATTTCAACATCATTATTAGGTGGTACATGACTACTTTAGCTGTTCAGCCATACCAGGATTCATTCTTTGTTTCTGTCTTTCTCTCAGTCTGAAGTTTTTTCTGCAGAACCAAATAGTCAATCTAAAAGATAAAAAGACTATTTCAAAACTCTGAGTTGTAAAATGAGCACCCTTCCTGGGATGCAGGTTATAGAGACTGAACTGTTCTCAGAAGTGGAGCTGTGCTGGCTAGGTGTGAAGGTTAGGATGTAATACCAATTTGACTGGCTTGGGAGCTACCCACAGCATTAGTAAACACTTCTGGGTGTGGCTGGGTGAACCATGGAGGCACAATCTGGGGGTCTGTGTCTGGTTTCTTGCTCTTTCTCTGTTGCTGCTTCCCAACTGCCATTAATCAAGCAGTTTTGCTCAACTACGTCCTTCTGCCATATGCCCCTGCCTTGGAAACAGTTGACTGAATCCTCTGACCATGAGGGCAAAATTAAATCCTTCCATTTTTAGATTGTGTATGGTTACTGTGTCTTAGCAATGGGAAAACTGACTAAGGCACTGAGGGTGAGGAGGAGGGTTCCCAGAGTATGGAGATACAGAAATTCTGGAGTAAAAAAGTGAATCGATCAAGTGGTCTTTGGTGGTAGGGCATGAGTGTGTCAGGCCTGGCAGAAAAACAGTGTGACACAAAATACGGATACCAACAGAGGGAAGGTAGATATGGAGCTGAAAGTAGGAAGAGACCTCCTGGGGGACTGTAGACACCAGGACCTTCCCCAGGAAACCTGCAGGTTGCTTATGATGGGAGGCAGTTGGTAAACTGAACTAAGGACCAGCCCAAGACAAGAGATGCTTACAAAAATTTACTTCCATTAAACCAGAGTCAGTGACTTTACGTCATCTTTTTCTGTTGCACTGTCAGATACTATTATTATATCTCTGCCAATGTAAATTTTTCCATGGGCTTATCAGTGACAGATCTCTCTGTGTGTGTATGTGTGTGAATTTGTGTTTGTACTTGACCTGTGACACAGCCAGGGAGGTTCAGAGTTACCTCAGTAGACTTTGGAAAGGCTTTTTAAAAGATTATTATCAATGAACCAGAAACAGGGTGGAGGAAATATTCAAAACATGTTTAAATTCCATGATCTTAGATAATACAAGTTTAATCTCAGTCCTTTGGGGATTTGGGAGTTTGTATTTGGAAACTCTACAGTGAAAATTGGAACATTATTATTTTGCTGTTCTCTGACATAGACTGAGCCATAATGTGATTTGGCGATACTTTCATTCATTTCTAGTTCACAAGTCTTTTCCTTTTGGAGAAGTGTAACTATTTCATGAAATTCTCAACCCTCAACTTCACATTCTACTTTATAACAAGAATTAAATCCATTAAACTTGATTTTATTCAGCAAGTACTTGTCAAGGACAGACTATATGTCACCATTTATGCTAGGTATTAGGATAGGTGATTAGAAGACACCAGTAAACAAACTGTTATGAAAAATCTGAGTTAATCCTGGCTAATTAGACAAGAAGAAATTTCTAGTGAAAGTCTAGGAAGCATGTTCTCCTTTGACAAGAGCCAAGGGCACTGCCAAGGAAATGCTCTTGGCTTATCTTCCCTCTGTCCTGGCTTTGGATTCTATTGCTTGAAGTCAGATGGTGGTGAGGCCAAGATAACGCCTACAGGCACCAATGAGAGCTAAGGATGGAAAAGCCCTGCATCCTTGTGAGCAGTCCTGATGAGTGTCACCAGCCACCACACTGAATACCTCTGGACATCTCATAAGCAGGTGTTTTGTGTTCTTGTAACTTAAGCTACTGTTCATTAGTTTCCTGTCATGTGTAACCTAAGGCATCCTGAAGAAAAAACCATAAAGATCTTTGAAAAGTCACCTAGTTATGTCTTTTTAAACAAAAACATATACTCCCATCCCATCTCTAATGAAATTTGCAGGTCTACAGGGAACCTTCTGGCCACAGGAGGCCAGTGTGACTGGGAAGGATGCTCCAGACAGAGGTAAAAGGACATGGAGAGATGGGAGGAGAAGACAGAATGAGAAACTGTGAGAAAGTCGTGGATCAGAAAAAAAAATATGAAAAGTCCAAAGAGACTGAGTGACCACCTGTTCGAATCCTTACAGGAGCCCTTTGTTTCCCTTTCGGACAGCCCCAAACCCTTGGCTGACCTTCAGTCTTCCTGTTATGATGGTCAACAATGCCAGCAGAATTAAATCAGCATGGTACTGAGCATAGATGGTCCACCTGAGGAAAGTTACCAGCATAAATAGAGACTTGGAGAAAAAGAGCCAGGCATTGTGGGTTTCTTTAAATGTTGCTGTTTGGCCTGTTGATTCTCCTGGAGGAGCTTGTCATGACTAGCTTCCCCAGTGTGAGTTTGACCATTGTCATCGGAGGAGCTCAGAACCTTGTTGGTGAGAGTGGCAGTGGTTAACTTTGGGGAAGCTCTGGTCCTTACATAATGCATCGCTTTCTGGCACTGGAGGGGAAGACATGTGCCATTTAATCTCTGGGACAAACTCATCATGTAGGCTTTCTGGCATGTGCTCGAATATTCTTATTGTCAGAGGAGCTTGGGACCTCCATGTCACTGAGGATGGCTGTGGTACTTTTCAGGGTATCCCTGGTCTTTATTATGAGCATGACTTCTCGGCTCCAGTGTAAAACCCTCAACCTAATTAGCACAGCTCCTTCACCCCACTGGCATAGACTTTCTAGCTTCCACCGCTGACCTTTGGGCCTTCCCAGCACAGATCCATAAAAGAGACTGGCTTCTTGTGGGCTCTCGACCTCCAGTTGGACTTGTGGGAGGCACTGTCATGAGCTCTGGGCCTTCATCTGGACTCATGCTGGATATTGCTGTGGGATCTAGGCCCTTGGCTGAACATTCTGAGTCTTTAGTATTGTAGATAGATTTCCTGTACTTTCTTGTGTTAACTCTGGGAACCGTTCTGTGTCCTGACTTTAACTGTTCTCCTCACAACCCCTGACTACAACACTTCTGTTCCATGGCCCTGCAGCACCTGCTACTCGATCTTAGCCACCTTCTCCCTTGCTCCATTTTCTCAGACAGCCTCAGCCTATACCACTCCTCTGTGTGTGCTGTCCCTTCTGGCTGGAACACTCTCCTAATGTGCATTGGTGGGCTTTGCTTGCTCTTGCTTTCTTTACTTTCTATTGCAACATCACCTTCACATTGAGGCTGTACATAAGCACTCTGTATGAATAATTAATTCCTATAACCCCCTCTGCAGAACTTCATGAACCACAGAACTTTATTCTGTTACTATCCAATATGTTATAGGTTTACATATTTATGTGTAGTTATTATTCTTAAGAAAAAGAATTCACCTATTTTGTCTCATTGATACATCCTTACATCTAGATGGACTTTGTTTCATTGCTGGGTTCCCTAGGACTCCTCTGGTCTTTATCAGCAACTTTAAAAAATACATGTTGAACAATGAGCAAGTCAGCAAAGGGGAGAGAAGTCACTCAGATTTGAAATCACCTGTGAAAAACATATGTGATCTCCTTTAGCTTGCTTCTTTCTTTCATTTGGTTTTGAAAAATCATCAAGTCTTCATTCTTCTCTTCTGTCAGAATCACAGTGGGTATGAAGAAGCTTTGAATAGTATAAAAGATTCAGGTTTATGTTGAAGTATTACAGAAAGGAAATGACTCATAAATTCACATTTTTGAAGGTAAATGTCCCTTCACTGTAGAGAATGGATTTGGAGTGACTGAGAGTATAGATAAGAAAACTCAGAGGAGTCTATTACAAGGCTTCAAATGAGAAATTATTCAGATTTGAGTTTAAAATGACAAAATTGAGGGAAGACAGCTGATTTCTACCTTGACTGATTGTAAGGGAAAGATCCAGCATGAGGAGCAGATAAGAGCTGTGAAAGAACATCATTGGTGATGCTCCCAAGCTTATTCTGAGGGTGGGGTGAGCAGTTTACCCAGGAAGCTTAGGGAAAGGAGATCAAGTCTCAGCAAGTGAATTCCATGGGGTCAGTCTGGGGCTTGTTTCTCCTGAGGTACCTGTAGAAGCAGAGGCAGCTGGATGTATGGATCAGCCTCTCACAGAAAAGCAAATGCTAGCATCTATTGAGTATGAAGAGAAAGACTTTACAGGTGAGGATAAAAATTGAACAGAGCATCACAGAGAAACCCAGAAGACAAAAAAACACTACTGCATTTGACAATCCTGAGAGTGCTGGTGGCACTTGACAGAGCCATTTCAGTAAACTGACAAAGGTAGAAGCCAAATTCCACTTAACTGAAGAATTGTAGTAATAATAGTTACCATTTGTGCATATTGTTTGAGTGCCAGATTATTTTTTAGGTTTGCCTGAATATAAATGCCTTTAGCCCTCAGACTTGCTCAAAGAATTGGATAATGCTATCATCATTACCCTATTCTCTCTCCTTCTCCCTCTTTCTTTTTCTCTCTCCCTCTCCTTTTCCCTCTCTCTTCCTTTTCCTCTTCCTCTTTCTCTTCTCCCTCTCCCTTTCCCTCTCTCTCTGCCTCTCCCTCTGCCTCTCTTGTTCCCCTCCCTCTCCCTTCCCTCTGTGCATGTTGTGGAAACTGAACTCACAGCCTTCACAATGAGATATATTCTCAGATCTTTTTATTTTTTATTTTGAGACAGGATATCCTTAAGTTGCCCCGAGTGGATTTAAACTTGGAACCCACTTGCTTCATTCTCTCAGAGTGCTGGAATTACAGGCATGTGCCACCATGTCCCATTTTGTCTTCTTCATTTTTCTTATTAGGGAAATAAAGCACAAAGAAGACAGTAAATCACCCAAGATCACACATCACTGGAAAAGTAACAGAATGAAGATTTTCACCAGTTCACCTGTGCCTGGAACTCATATTAACTATTAGACTCTGCTACTTCTGATGAATGAGAAATAATAGTGGCAACAGCCAATGTGTGTATCTCTTTCAAATATTTAAAATAAGAGGTTGAGACAAAAAATTATAACTACTCTAATGAGAGAGACAAGATCAAAGGAACATTTTATAGGTTTAGTAAAAAAAAAAATGTGTGACTAGTCCCACTAAAGTAAGAGAACTAAACAGGAGAAAAGATCAGATGTGAAAAGGAAAACAGAACAGAGGCATGAGATTTCAGGGCTTACTATGAAAACTTGATAATGAAGAAGTAGTCATGAAGAAAATATAGAAAGAATTAATTCGTGTGTTCTGGATGCCATGAAACATGCACAGATATGTCTACTAAATCAACTCTCACAGTGACTTCAAGGCAAAAATTTATGTCTCCTATTTTACTAAAAAATAGTAGTGAGCAAGAGTGAATTAACGTAGCAAGAGGATGGCAGGACCCAGATTTCGACTCCAAGTTCCATGCTTCTGTTCTACAAAAGTCTGCTTCACCACGAAGCAAAACAATATTCCAAAGTTAATGTGGGATAAAATAATCTCACTTTGATCTTTGACCACCAAATACCATCACCTTTCAAAACTCGAAAGCACTATCAGCTTTGCCTCTAACTTTAAAATGACCCTTAAAGGTACTCATTTTTAAAAGAGAAATAATTTTTAAGTGAATTTATCCCTTTCTCAAAATGTTTGGCAGATATGTAAAAATATTTAGCTACTTATATATAAGTACTTCTCTCATATTAACTATGAATGCAAAGAGAAGAATTATTCAAGAAAATTTCAACCAATTAATCTAATATTTATACCGTTAAATACTATTTTCTCTAGAAGAGGTGTTTGCATTGAGTGGATCGTTCGTGTCAGTTTCTGGATTACATTTAGCGATTCATCTCAGTGACATATACTAGCAGTGAAGTGTTTTGGGTGTATCAGCATTTACATAGAATGTAAAATTAGACAACTAATTGCTTCCTTCTATCTGTACTGCCAAAATTTGTACCAACAGTTTTAACAATCATTTTAAGTGAAACATTTTCACTTTTCCTATGTTTGTGTTTGTAATAGAAAATATACATCTTTCTATTATCTAAAACTTATACATCCTCGCTGATTCTAAAATTAACTTCTCTTGCTACTGCTGCTTTTCAGTGCTTCAGTATTTGCTACAAACCCATGGGCCACAGGCTACATTTGAACAACCAGGCCCCACATCAACTTCTCAGTAGAGAAGGCGACGTTGCTAATGGCTACTACAACCCATGTGTCTTTGAATGAGTCCAAAATGTGTCTTCGATTGGGTCACAGCCACTGTCATCTGATGAGGCTCGAAAACCAAGATGAGGAAATCAAACTGTCACCCTGGATTGGTTGAACTAAATTCAGGCCACTCCAAAGCCTGCCTTTTGTGCTTTGTGCACCTGATGCATGTTCTTCATCAACAAAAGAAAACCTTCCCAGCCATCTGGGCAGGGCCTAGATATTCACTTTTTTCCCGACCGGTTCTGATTTTCACAACTCATTATTCCTCAGGAAATTCTTCAGACAAAAAGTTGACAGGAGATGATTCATAATTGAAGAAGCCAAGATGGGTAGAGAGTGGAGGCTCAGAGTGAAGGAGCTTTGGAGTTGGAAAAGGCAACACCACCATTTGATGCCAGTGTTAGTTCAAGACATTAGCTAATATTCCTCTTTTATCTATTAAATGGAGATAATTACACCAAAACTTTAAAAATGTTGCCATGACTAGTTGAAATAGTAATCATCTAATATGGCTCTAGAGGATGTGTGTGTGTCAGGGAATGATTTTCAGTCCTTCCCCAGACTGCCACGGTGCTAGTGTGCTGCCAATCGCAATACCAGGTGACCCCCACAGAGCTCTGTGGTTTGTTCTCCTACTTGGACAAGAGCACTCCTAATTCTATTAAAAGCTTTTCTTTCTTTTTCAAACTCTTTTACCTTTTGCTGCTTCCTCTCACGCCAGTGTCTCAGCACCCTAGGAATGCTGAGGGTCCAGTCTTTGCTATCATGACTGTTGCTGCTGGTTCCAATCCCTCAGCCACTTTATGCTCTTTGACACAGAGAGATGACTCTCCCCCTTCACTCTGCCTTAACAAGTGCCTTAACTTTGCATAGTTGCCACTAAGAGTCATGAAAAGTGCTTGTTTTTGTCACCTTTAACCCCTGGTGCTCTGCCACCATGATGAGAACACGAGTAGCCTGCTGAAGGGTGATAAGGACACGAACGACAGCAGAGTTACACAAGATGCCCTGGCTAAGCCCGGTCTATATCACTAACATGAAGACCTGTCATGAATAACTGCTTCTACTTTAAGCCAGAATTTTAGGGGTATTTGTTATGGGATACTATTTTGACTACAGATAACTAATGAACTGTCAAAGTTCAACATTTTATCAACTACTAAAAGTGTCCTACACAAACCTTCACTGCTTCCTACTGAGAGAATTTCTTATGACTTTTCCATTAAAAACTGCTTGCTCTGCTCTGCTGTGCTCTGAAGAAATCAAGATCTTCAAGAAATTGAAGCAAGTCTTTGGTGCTACACTCTCCTCCTCCAACTCTTTCCCTCTTGAGAGCCAAATGGGAGAATTGATTCAGGCTAATAACCATTGTTTTTTTATGTAAAAACTCAGCTCAAGCACTTTTCCAATCCTTTTTGCAGTAGGATGACAAGGCATGGTAGAAACTTTCTTGTTAAAATTTTGTCAACCGGCTGGTCTTTAATTGTATGCACCACTTAGCAATGGAGATAAATTCTAATGCATACAGTGTTGGATGATTTTGGCCCAGATGCACAATTCTCATTTATTTGGGGGAAAATGAGAAAAGCTTGAGAACATATTTCTGTTTCATGCTACTTGAACCATCCTTTACCCTTTCTACCTGTGGCATCATTCACCCATGACCACCAAAGTAATTCTACAGCTACCTTAAGAATACTTACGAATTTTATCCCTTTGTTCCAATTATGATTGTTTTTTTGTCAGATTTTCTTTTATTAAAGTCAATATAGGTTCACTTACTAGGTGAAAAAAAGAATCTCCCTATATTTTTCTTTAAAAACAAAATGGTGATGATGGTTCATGTCTGTCACACCATCATTTGGGAATATGAGGCAGGAGAATTGTCACAAGTTTGAGGCCAATCTGTGCTATATAATGAGTTCAAGATCCGCCTGGACTATTCAGCTAGAGCCTGTCTCAAAGAAACAAAAAACCAAAAAAAACAGCAACAACAAGAATGAAGATTAATATCCTCTAGACCAATAGAACACTTCAGGTCATTTTTCACTGGTTTAGTAAGCAGAATGGTTTGTTTAAGGCCTTGAGTACGATAGGAAAATCCATATACCAATTATCACAATATCGAAGAATAAAAAATTAAACTTGAAAGTTCACAGGCTCCATCCTCAATGAAACAATCTGGCAAGTGTCTTAAACAAATGCCTTACTCTCAGAATCTTGGTAAAATGAGGTGGAAGATAGGCCAAGATCAAAACTGACACCAAAGTTTTGGTTTCTAATTCTTTTTTTCTTTCTTTCTTTCTTTCTTTCTTTCTTTCTTTCTTTCTTTCTTTCTCCTGAGCTTCCGGTGTTTGATTTATTAAGTTGAACAAACAAGAAGATGAATAATAAATAACCTGTATTCCTTATTTCCTCAATCACTCGCAGTGCCGATTTCCCTCTCTCCACCTCACTTCGTTTTTTCTCTTTCTTTTCTTTCCCTCAAACAAATGAGCTTTCTCTCAAAAACTGCCTCTGCTACTGTTGTGGTTAATCTCTGTACTTTGCTTTTGGGAACATAAAGAGAAATGCCAGACCAGATGACTCAGGGAGAAGTCTCCTGGTCTCACATAGTGTAAGCAATAGGATACTATTAAGGAGAGTTCATTTTGCCAAAGAGGGAACCAGAATAATGTGCTGATAATATTTTCCACTATCAAGTGCAATACCATGAGGACAAGTAAATGATGAATACGAGCATGAAAATGTCCTTAATGACTTTATTTGTGGAAGGAACACAGGAGCAGGGTGTCATAATCTGGCTAGAAGCTCTGCGCACATTTAAACACTAAGAAAAAAATGTGAACTTGGTCGAAGGAATGAAACCAAATGAGGAAATATGTACTTAGGAGACCTGTGCTTTTCATTAGTGAAACTATGCCCTTGAGTTCTGTCAACGAAATTTTAAATGTATCATTGAGTATTTGAATTTTTGCCATTGTTGCAAAGAATGCTCCATCTGGGAAACTCAACAATTCCTGAACTCCCTTGATCTCAGTCTCCCCTTTTCATGCTTGAGAAACAACATTTCCCTCTTGGGTGGAGACACGAGGGACAAGGAATGGGGAGGAACAGCAAGTGCTGGCATAGAGGGACAGGGTGAAGACAAATGAAAGATGAAGGAACAAGAGTTTCCATATACAAGCCTTGTTTTCACCAGGATTTCCACTAGCTAAGAAAAAGTATCACTCACTATACATTGAGATTGACTTCACAAATAGAAAACAGTCACAATTTAATGATTTTTTTGCCTAAAATTTAGCTAATACACGTTTTTATGAGAGATTTTTACATCAAAATTCCACAGTTTAAGTTTTGTCATAACTGCTACGAATCTATGTTATTAATAATATCAACTCAGATTATTATTTGTTATTGGCAATCTTACTTTTCCTTTGTAAACTTGAAATATATTCTTAATTTCAAATCTAAAGGGAAAATCTCTAGAATTGTAATGTCTTCCTAGGGACATCTAGGGTGGCTAAGAGGGGGTTAGCAGTAGCTTCCTCCTCACATCTTAGTTTATGATGAAGTCCTCAGCTTACCCTCTTACAAAATTATGAGGTAAGACTGGACCATTTTGTATACTTTCCTTTGAAATGTAATGGTTTTATGAAAGTGTAACAACATTCTTCTCCTTTTTGCTTCCCCACCACAATGTGAGTATTTCTGTGTGGAAATGTTAGCCTCTAGCAGTTGCCAAAACAGAACCGAGTTGCTATTCTCAGATGGGGCTTCGGTTTTTTGGTAGGGATAGTCTCAGAATAATCTCAAGTTCATTGTGGGCTGATACGGGACTAAAAGAGTAAACAATAAGGCCCCTGCTTTACCAGTTCCCCATGAAGGCAAAAGTCCTGGGTTATGGTTGTACTTCTAGAGTGGAAGAGAAAGACCATGTCTAGATATTTTGCTTAGAATTCCCAGGGAATGTGTGAAATTACCTGAAGAATGGGCAAGATACATGTTTCAAAAAGAAAAACAACAAGTAGTTCACAGGGGACATGAACATTCTATGGGCAGTTAGTCTTCCTAGACTATTTGGCCCCAGAGTCCAAACCCTTGAAGAAAAAACACTCTTCTGCCAAAAAGCACAGTTCCCCAAGCTTTGATTATCTGCTTTTAGAGGAAGCTTTCTCTCAGTACACTTAGAGGGTCAAGCCGGCCAGACAGGACTGAGCAGACAGATGCTCCCGTCATAGCCTTCTATCCCAGTGACTACGCTTCCTCATCATAACATGAAGTGGGGAAATGCATTCGTGTGTGTGACCTGAGAACTCAGACTGAAATCTCCAAGCTACAATAAAAGTTTAAAAACTATTTTTCTCCTCTGCTCTGTATGAAACTTAACCTCACATTCAGGCTGCTGAGACATTAGGTCCATTGAACTTTTTCCCATGGGCCCAAATCCGGAAAATCACCTCAAAAACCAAGGGCTTATTAGAGAAAAGGTGACATAAAGATGAGTCACATGGGTTTGAGGTCAGACTTGAGACTGAATCCTGACTCCTCTGTTTACATGGATAAGAATTTAAACTTCCCAAGCCTCCTCTTTCCCGTATAGTTAAGGTGAATACTTCACAAGACAGAGATAAAGAAGCAGGGAAGGATTTACTACAAAACCTGGTAATAAGAGATGGTATGCACTCCCCAACATGATAAGGCCAAACCTGTCTGTGTAACAAATAATAGATACTACAGCAAGGATTGACAAATTTTTTTCTTGAAAGGCCAAGATTGTAAATGTTTTCATTTTTTCAGTTTCTATAATAAATACCCAACTTTTGTTGTACTGCAAAAGTAGCCATTGACAATTAAAAAATGAATATATGTGGCTCTTTTCCAATGCAATTTTATTTAAGAAAAAACACAACCCATACTGGCTCTGTCTCATAGAGGAAAATAGCAGATTACTTTTAAGATGATGGGGATCACAGTATAAACATATCTCTGAAAGTCTTGGAATGAATTACACCAGAGCATAGGGAATTTCTAAATCCCCAATTTACTAAGCAAACCCTTTGAATTCTTGTCACTTCTACTTACAAGTGAGTCCTTGTGAGGAACAACATTTACCATTTTATTTAGTCTGCTCATCACTTTGGATGAGTAGGTTGCAAGTAGAATCAGCTGCTGTTTAAATCAAATGCAGGGATTATCAGGAAGGTCTGAAATTCAGAAGTTCAACTGAGGTGTAATCTCATCAAGATACTTCGGCAAGCTAAACCCACAGCACAAAGGCCACTCAAATTTTGTAGTTGAAAGTCATTAAGGATGTGAAATCTGTCTATCTGTATGTAAAATTCATTAGTGTCTGCCTTGATTGAGTACATGAAAACTTCAGATATTTGAATGAGGCAGTAAAACTAACTACTTTCCCATAAAGACATGTTAGTCATGGTAAACAGAAAGGAGAAGGTTTTTCTGGATAGGAGTAAAGTATCAATTACAAGAAGTATTTTGTTGTTGTTTTGGAAGAGTTAAAGGGGAGGTTACTTTCAAAGCCATATCACAAAACATAGCAAATGAACTGTTCTTGTTTGTTGAGTATGTCTCTTTGAAATGCATTAGTAAGGCATAATAGAGGTGGTGTGGTATTTATGGTCCCCAAGTTACCTCTTGTCTTTCTCATGATCCTTTCCAGCACCTTCATTTCCTTAAAGTCATTTGTTACCTACAGTCTTACCTGTAAATAGGTCCTATTATTCTTGCCATGGTACACTGGAAGTGTTGATATTATTCTTCATTCTATTTATTCTTTGTATATGGCAAAACTTGCTTCAGTTTGCAACAAGAGAGTGGGACACTGAACGCCACATCAGACTTCCCCTGGAAGCTTTCTTCTACTAAAGATGTGCACACCAGCGATTTGGAGAAGAGCTAACCCACAGCAGCAATTCAGTAGTATTACTGACAATGGAGAATGGTTAATTCAGTCTGTAGACTGATTAATTAGTGCTACAAATTTAAAATAACTTCATTATAAATTTTTCCTGAATTTCTCCCTAATTATTAAATTATATTTTGGAACTGACATAGGTTAAAAAGTAGCCTTCTCCATATACATTTTAACTTTTCTTTTCCTACCTGGAATACAGTAAGAATATCATTCACTAAGATTAAATTAACTGTCAAGTTTTAAAAACTAGTACATCTAACAAGAACATCCTTACTTAAAACTTTCATAAAAACAGTGATAGCTGTAGTGGTCAGTTTTCCCATTGCTAGGAGAAGTTGCCTGACATATACAACTTTAAAAAGTGTTTATTCGGCCTGTGGTTTTGAAGGTGTCAATCCAACAGTATCTGGCCTACTGTTCCCAAGCTAAGGAGAGCCAGAATGTCTTGGTGGAGGTGAAGTAGAAGGAAAAGACATGTGACCCTTCCCTTGCCCCTGTCAGTCATGAAAAGGCATAGCCTCCCCAAATCCAGGCTCTGCTGTTGCCTCTCAAGGAAACAGTCTACTAAGATTAACTATCACAAGATTCAGCGTTGTTATGATGGGACTTCCCCCTTGCAAATTTTGAGAGCAAAAGGACATTTCAATGTGAAATTGAAAGGCTACAAAAAGCACTTAGTTCCAAGAGTAACTCTGCCTGTGTGTGTGTGTGTGTGTGTGTGTGTGTGTTATGGTTGATACACAGTGTCAATTTGAGAAGCTTAGAAGTTTAACTGAGAGACTCAGCAGGGAGGCAGGATCCTTACTTTGTAAATATCCTCATCCTGTGGGAGAGATGAGGGCACAGAGATTTTGTGAGTGCTAGACCCACCCTGGATGGAGGGGGGATGGCCTATGTACAATATAAAGGAGGAAAACAGGCTTGTTCCTCCCTTTTTCACTCTGGCTGGTGCCTTGAAGTGTTCCCCCAGTGTCTCAGAGTCAGCTGATTATGGACTGAAACCTCTACAAACAGTGAACTAAATAAACCTTTCTTTTCTTCATTGTGGGTGTCAGGTGCTTTGTCCCAGTAATGAGAGAAAAGTAACCAAAACATAATTTGGTACTGGGAGTGAGGTTGTTGCTATGACTGTACCTTACCCACCATGTGGTTCAAGAGCCTTTGGGAATGGCTTGTGGGATGAGTTTGGAAAGGTTTTGAAAGGTCACCTGAAAGATTGGCACTGGAATATCTTAGGTTGTTCTGCATGGGAGATTCTGGTCAGAGCTAAGGAGACCAGAAGGCAGATAGAAAGCCTACCAGTAAAGACTAGGCTTTGGAGGTTTCTGCTGGGAAGAAGGACTACATTGATTGTTAGACTTCAAATGGTGTGTGTTATGGCTTGGCAGAAAGTTTGTCTGCATTTTTCCTGGGTTCAGAGAATTTTCCTGAGACTTAGATTAAGCGCAATGGACTAATTAACCAGGCAGAAGAAATCTCAAAGCAGTCAAATGTTGTGGTGGTGGGATGGCTATTGTTAGGGGTTTTAGCCAGATTTATATTGTGAATCAAGAACAAAGGACCCAGTAGGATGATTTAAATTATGCATTTGGCAAAAAAGCTGTGAACTGCAAAGATAGAGCTGAGATCTCGACTGCTCAGAAAGAACAGAAGAATTAAAAACATAGCCTTCAAGCATCACAGGAAGAGGCAGTAGGTCTCCATGCTCTGGAGCCTCAAAACAGCAAAAGTGAAAGATTTTGATAGGAGGAGAAAACTGCAGAACACCACGTTCCAGAATTGTAGCAGAGATCACATGACATTCCAAAATGGCAGTGGCTGACTCAGGTTCCAGAATGGCAGTGACGTAGAGAATTTGTTCCTCACAATCAACTTCAGAGTACTCAGTGATCCAGGCACTCAAACCCTACAGCCAAGAGAGAGGAAAGGCTGGCTATTGCTCCAGCTAGCAGCAGATGTTGGCAGCATCCATATGGTGCTTTTTTTTTTAATCAAACCATAGAAGATATTTTATTGGATCTTGTCATCTTTTTTTGTAAAGGGTAGAGATAATACAGAATGTAAAGCATGTAAAGGGTAGAGATAATACAGAATTCCAAAAAAAAAGATAGGCAATAAGAAATCACCAGTTAATAAATTACATATTATCCTCCTAGAAATAGTTGTTCAAGCCACAAAATTAAAGCATACAAAGTAGATAGTCAAACAGTGAGAGTGTGAACAGCTACGCATGCATGAATCTCCATGTGTACTTCCATCCTGTATTAGAGGGAAAAACAAAACTTAGCAAGACAAAACAAAACAAATTCCTATAAAAACATGAAACCAAAAAGTCGTATAAAACCACAGTACAAGGTGATCTACAATGATTACTGTGTTGTTTCTTATTATCTTCAATAGAATGTCTATATCATCAGTCATAATTGAATATAACAGTATAATTGAGTATAGCAGTAAATTACAATATTAGTAAAATAAAACATTGTAGACAGTATAAAACTTCAAAGGCAGGTAATAATCAAACCATAGTGGATATTCTAGTGGATCTTGTCATCTTAGGTGCAGTTGCCTATACTCTCAGACTTGATACTATCAATCATAACAGCTTTGAATAAAATCTATCAATACAAAACAGCAATCCAACAAACCAGATTCGATTATGATCAGTCATGGTAAAACTGTAGGTTTTACAGAGCTTTAGATTATGTTAATAGGAAATTAAGGATGATTACTGTACTATATCCTGTTATTTTCAGAATTACTGTCTGTGCCCTCAAATCTAGTACAGGTAGAATGACTGGAACAGAATATAATACATCTAAGCAGAGTAGTGTGAGTAATGTGGGTTTTAAATCCTGGTGCACTATTAACAATATAGCATATCAAGGCCATCTATGTTAGAGTTTCTAGTTATCCTTCTCTGCCTCATTTCTGCTGTTCTATTTTTCTACCTTTGTTTAGTTTTCTCCTTCATTCTACTGCCTGCCCCACTCATTGAGGCCTTTCCACCACTGTTCCTAAAGTCCTGGTATTTTTTTTTCTCTCTCTCTCTAGAATGTCCTTCAGTATTCTCTGCAGGGTTGGATTGGTGGTCACAAACTCTCCCAGTTCCTCTTTGTCATGGAAGTATATTGTTTCTCCATTAATTTCTAGTGACAGTTTTGCAAGGCACATCAATCTGGGCTGGAGGTTATTTTCTTTCATGGCTTGAAATACTTCGCACCAAGCTCTTCTTGATCTTATGGTCTGTGTCGAGAAGTCAGCCATGATTCTGATGGGCTTACCTTTATAGGTAATCTGTTTCTTTTCTCTGATGGCTTTTAATATTCTGTTTTTATATTGAATTTCTGGTATCTTGATTATTATATGTCTGGGTGTAGCTCTGTTTTGGTTGTAGGTGGCTGGAGTTCGGTATGCCTCACATAACTGAATGTCATTTTCTTTTCCCATGCTTGGGAAGTTTTCTTTAATTATTTCCATGAATAGCCTTTGTAATTCACCTGTATGTATTCCTGCTTCTTCATTCATGTTTCTTATTGTTAAATTGTAGATTCTCTTGTCATCTTCTAGCCTTTGTATTGTTACTGCCTGTTTCCTTGTTGTTTTTAAGAGATCTTTCCTTTCATGATCACACATTGCAAACTTGTCTTCAAATTTTGATAGTCTATCCTTAGTTTCTGTTAAGGTGTTTTTCCAGCTTTCAATGGAGTTTTTAATTTCCTCATAGTCTCTTTGAATCTGCTTCATGTATTCTAGATTTCCTTTATGTTCTTTATCAAATGTTTCTCTCCTTTTTTGTGTTCCTCTCTTCTTCCGTCTATGTCTTCCTGAGAGATGCTTCCTGAGAGCATTTGTTTTATTACTCTACTCATATCCTGTTTTACCTGATTTAATATTTCAGATTTGAGCTTGTCTACAAGGTCCCAAAGATAGCTCTTAATGTCTGTTGAAGCCATGTCTAATGTTCCATGTTTGCCGCCCTCAGGCTCCCTTGTTTTTCCTTCTCCTGGATCAGGGTTCTCAGGGTTCTGGGCTAGGGGCCTCCTCCTGCCTCTTTCTCCTGTCATGGCTCTGGCTTCCTCCACACTGGTTACAGTGCAGGTCCCAGCCCCTTCCCTGTTGGCCATGTTTCCTCCAAAGCACACTGGCAAGGGAACTCCACCCTTTCCCGCCTGCTCTTGTCACTGAGATGTAAGCAGGCTGCGTATGCCTGCCCCTCCCCACTGGGCCAACCAAACTTCAGGGGCGATCACCCAGTCAGTGCGTGCTAGGCACAGGGAATTGATTTGGGATATCTCATTGGGTCCCGGCCAGGGGTGCGGCCCAAGCCAAGCAAATTGCACGAATCTGCTCTGGGAAGGGAGCAACCAACCAAAGTCACTGTCACTCCCAGTTCAGGCTCCTCCTGCCCAATTCCAACATGTCACCCACCTGGTCACGCCCTTTCCACGTGGTGGGGGTCTCACTCCCAGCACTGACCATGGATCAGTGAAGGTTCCTCTACCAGCTCCACTCTCTGCTCTCCACTCTCTGTTGGGCTCACCAACCCCCAACTTCAGCACTGCCATTCTTCCTGTGAGTGGCGGTGGGAATGAGTTTGGGCAGCTCTGCCTGCTGGCACGGATTCAGGCTGGTGCAGACTTGGAGGGTCATCACGAAAATGCTGGTCCCTTTAGTTTTTAGCTATTTCAGTTGTAGTCCCATAGTATTTGATGAGCTTTTTTAAGTTTTAATTTCTTCCTGTGTCAAGAGGATCCATCTGCCTCTGTCTGGGTCTCTCCAGGGTGTTTTATTCTGGCATATGAATTGTTTCTTCTGGGAGGCTTTGTATTCTGTTGCTCACTGATCAGCCATCTTATCTTCTCTCTCCTGGTGCTGGTTTTAAGTGCATGCAGAAAGCACAAGTTCTGAAGTTAAAAAGCCTTCCAACCCAATTTCAGAAGGCCTGGGAGGTCATGCAGTGTGCCACTGAGAGAACAGTGCATGAAGCTATGACTGTGAAGCCAGAGGTGCAGTAGAGATCCCAGAATTTTGGAAAAGATTGGAATGTGGATTGTCTAAGGAAAACTGCAATGAGAGAGCAAGGTGGGCCTAAGAGAGAATCCACAGGAGCTGTAACCACCAGAAGTGCTGCAATAGTAGAGTCACGAAAGCCTTTTGGAGCTCACAACCAGATTACTTCAGATGCTGAATATGAAACTACATGACTTAATGTTTGCTGGATTTTGGACTTATTTTGGTCCCATTCCTTTGTATCCCTCTGTTTGTATCCTTTGGAATGGTAATGTTTATCTTGTGCTATTCTATGTTGAAAGTGTCTATATTTGTTTTCATTTGTACAGGGGGTTACAGCTGTGAGTTTGCCTTAGAGCTCAGAGGAGACTTTGGACTTGAACTTTTCAGCAATGTTGAAACTGTTAGGACTTTGGCAATTCTTGGAGATGGACTAAATGTCTTTTGCATAAAGAATGTGTATGAGTCTTTGTGGGGCCAAGGGTGGAATGTTATGGTTTGCATTTGGATGCACCCTCCCAAACTTCATGCAGTCATGGAGGCTGCTGAGTTTAGCATTTGTGATTGGTTCATTGTCTAGCACTGGGATTGGCAGTGTGAGTGCTGCATCTGCCCAAGGTGCTGAGCACTCAATATAATGGAGAGAAAGAGGCAGAATTTCCTCCCTTTTTACCCTGTTCGTTCTTGTTGCTTGCAGCCACCATGAGTGGTTGCCCCTTAGTCTCACCACCCTGCCTTGGAACCAGTTGAATATGGACTGAAACTTCCAAAACCTATAATCTAAATAAACTTTTCCTTTCTTCATTTTGGGCTTCAGGTATTTTGTCTCAACTAGAGAAAAGTAACCAAGACTCTGTGTGTGTGCGTGTGTGTGTGTTCAATTTATATGGCCGAAAAGGACAGATATCCCAGTGAAGTAGCTCATGCTTAAAATCCCAGTGGCTCAGGAGGTTGAGTCAGGCAGATCACAAGTTCCTGGCCAGCCTGGGCAAATAGTAAGACTCTGTCTTAAATAAATAAATAAGAGCTGAGGATATAGCTGGGTGTTCAGTTCAACTGGCAAATAAAAATTGGAAGTCTTTAGGTAAAATCTCTGTGGAAATTTGGTGGCTTATATAGTAAACTGTTTTGATATGAGCAATTTTCTTTGGCAATTAGAGATTGGAGTTTTCTCTTTCCCTGCAACATGAGACTTGATGGCACATTTATTACTTTGGCAGTGGCGGTGGCAGATTAATCAGATCCAGCAAAAACAGGAGCACAAAAAGAGTAGGCTAACTGGTGACCTGGAATACAGTTTGGAATGCAACAGAACCCCAGACATTTGGTGGGAAAGTGAGAATGGTTTGTATCTAAGGAGTATATTTGTGAAGAGTCAAGGAACTACTAAGTATGACTTCCTTTTAAATGTATATAGCAATATACCTTAAGAAATGTTGGTCATTGATGTTAAATACTATATTATATCTGTGATTAAAGATTTCTTTCAGTCACAATTTACATTGCAAAAGAGACTTGATACATGGTGTAAATATGTAATTACTATCATCCTTAGCATTTTAGCATTGTTCTTGAGTGTTCTAAACAAATGTTTTAAACTACTAATCTTCAATGTAATTCATGATTCAGAATCTTTATAAAATTACTCAACATCATATAACTTAGATTTTAGAGGCTAGGTATAAACATTTATAATAAAACCTTTGCATGTTTTTGATTGAGTACAATTTCAAGTCCATACTATTTTTGAGATAAAATTTTCAACAAGCACAATAATGCTTGAGATTATTTAATCAGCACTTGCACAGTTTTTGATATATTCAAAGACAGACATGTCAACAGCATTATTGTTGGACAGAAGAATTTAGTAACTGATAGAAATTGGTGTTCTTTATGCAGACAGTTCTGCTCTTAGCATTCTGATACACTGCACACAATTTTAGCTCCCTGACAAAGACTGTCAAATAGAATTTCCTTTTCAGTCTTCCACCCTAGTTAGCTAAATAATTCGAAAGCTATTTGTCATGCCACATAGATCAAATAGGAATTATTTGCAAAATAAATTACCTGTGAGGTTATTCATAGGCCAAATATGATACTGGAAAAAATGTGTATATGGAAAGATAATGCACATCAGTGAAAAGAATAGCTGATATCCAGAGTTAGGAATGAGTAGAATTTTCCCAAAATGGAAAAATTGAATAACTGAAAAGGCCTTTGCCTTCTCTTTTGCACTGATTCTCTGTTGAAGCAAGGACTTCATTTGAAGAAACCTCCAAATGAAACTTCTCTTTCCGAAGTATAGCACTGGATTGATGATCAAATTTTGACAAAGAAGAAAATAAAGTTATCTGGTGATGTCAGGTATTTTGGTGATTGCATTTGACCCTGAGGTATAAATATACTTAAGAAAAAAGGAAAACATCAAGCACTATATATTTAATGATGTCATAAAGAGTGATTATATGTGTGCATAAAATTCATTCTGCAAGTGGAATTTTTAAAGCTGAATATTTTTACTGTACTAATTATACATAATTTTCCTAGATTATTGTGTGTTTTTATGCATCTCTGCTTGTGTAAGACACAGTTCCTTCCATGAAAGACCCATGTTTATTCTTGCATCTCAAACACTGACACAGTGGCTAGCTCATAGTACACAGTCAGTAGCACTGCCTAATGAAACCACATTGCACAAAAAGTCATATTCCAAAATAATGGGCTTCTGAAGTATGTTATTATTAGTGATGTCCATATGATGAAAAAATGTATTTGAAGTAACAAAAAAAGTAATGAAAAAAAACCGAGATTTAAATCCTGGCTAATGTATATTACTACTGTGTAGTCTAGAGCTAACTGTTTTGCCTTCAATGGAAAAAGGTGAAAAAGGGTAAAAATTAGCCTAAGAAAACTGTGAGGAAATCACTGAATTTCAGACAAGTTTTTAGTCATACAAAAAATATATTTAAAGTTCTTACTACATACTATGCCCTGTTCATAGGCCATAGAACCACAGAAGGAAAGCTTTCTGCTGCCAGTGAGTTTATGTTTTACTGACAGCTTGTATGTTGTGTTACATATCCAGAGCTATCTTTTCACTTTAACTGTGCTGTAGATTGTCCCATATATTAGACAATATTGTGAAAATAACTAGACACATGCTATCACATAAGCAGTGAAATAGAGAATAAGCAGTGAAATAGAGAATAAGTACTATAATGAAAGATAAAAAACGTTTAATGCAAAAGTGCTGCCACTATAGATGAAAAGGTAACACTTGAACAGAGGAGCTGTGAAATGAAAAATCCTGAGGAAACACTCAGTTTATTTCTTAAAGAAAAAATAAACTGTGTGAACTGGTGTGTGGTAAGGAGAGGAAGGGATGGTGAGTGAACTCAATCCACATTCTAGAATGACTTTCCATGGCTTGGAAATCAGAGAACACGTCAGTCTGGAGGCATATATTTGGGAGTCGTCATCACACAAGTATCAGCCAAAGTAAATACAGAAGGGAAATTCTCCATGCCTGAGCCTAGGGACCTCTGGTGTTTAGAATCTGGGATTAGGATGAACAGCTAAGGTGCGGCTAGCGAGGCAGGGAAGGGGGTCAATGTGCCTCCCACAGCAGGTATTGGAGGAAGAGTGAGTGACCATTTGTGTGAGATACCACGACATGACTGAGGAAGATGAGGACTGAAAATTACTCTTGGTAACTGGCACCCTTCAAAGGAACAGTCCAGTGGAGGGGTGGAAAAAGGAAGCTAGCTATCCCTGATTCCAAAGAGGATGTAATAAGGAATTTGGAGCAGAGAGTATGGGGAATACAGAAACGGAGCTATTGAAGGAAGAGACTGTAGGGGAAGGAAGAATTTTCCTTTTAAAATGGAAGATATTATACTTGCCAGACAGAAGGAAATTGTGATGGGGAGTGTTCTCCAAGAAAAGCAACGCTCACAAGTATGTTGGATGCTGAAGCAGAGTTGGCGACTGAGAATCACAGTGTCTATGATCTTATCAAGTTTAGAGTCTCAGTTTTTAAATCCTAACTACTATGGAAAGTACTTTCTATTAGCAATGTTGACATGGTAAGAAAAGTAATTCTTTTATATTGTTTGAATACTGAGTCCCATTTAAACAACCAGTAGTAGGCCACAGAAGGTACTAGTGTCAAGAAGTGCTTCTAGTCGTGAGTAGTGAGTTGTTGGTAAATATTCACCCCACAATCTGATGGAAAAGCATCCAATTTAAATGATTGCCCATTTTTGCATGTGAATACTCTTGCCATGGCTGATTTCAAACTACACACTCTGAACCCACCAACTTGTAAGCTTCCTCACAGGCCACCAGCAGAAGGCTCCGGCATACTGCTGCCAGTCACCATTTCAAAGTTAGACTCCCTCCACTGAAGATAGGAAGCTCCCTGAAGAAAGGAAATGCATCTGATCTGTCTCATCTAAAAACAAGCTCAAGGATTTATACAACATGCACTGCATATTTGGTAAGAGAAGGACAGACAGATGCATTGATGAATATCTGGGATAGTGACATTTGTGAATCTCCTTGCTTGAACACACTCCCAACACTTGAACACACTTGCATGACTCTTTGCTCATATGCCTTAGCTTAATAGTGGCATTGTTAGAAAGGACTCTTTAATGGTTCCACCCAAATAAATCCCCCAGAATGATTTCATCTCTCTGCATTGTTTCTGTTTCTATAGTTCTCATCAGCATCTGTGATATTTTACCCTCTGTTTATGTACTTACCTATCAACCACACCAGATTACAATTTCAGAAGAGGGAAGAAACCTGCAATCTTCCCATTCTGTGAGTAGCCTTCAGAACCATTCCTGATCCATAATACACACTTCATAAAAATACTTCAAATAAATATATGTTTTACACACTTGCTATTTAGCAAAACACTTAATCTGACTGATAATTTATTTGATATCTCAATTATATTTTACTTTATTTTGCATTTTTAAATATTATCTAAAAAGAAAGTTAACACTGCTAAATGTTCATAGGCTTTGCTTTCTACATGTAGTTGTCACTGTCATTTTAAAACTGTATAATACTGTCTTCCAGTTTTGTATTCTTGAGTGTCTCTCATGTTCTTTGTGCTCATTATCTAAGTTAATACTAACAGTCACACAAGTACACACAGTAAGATGTCAGCGAATAACAGAAGACAAAGGTTTGCAATTCATCCTACCAATACTGACAAAAGAGTCTGAGTTTCTAAGATAATAAAGTACTGGACTCCCTTCCTGTGTACCAGTAGAGTATCACAGTCTGGCGGGCCTGGCTTTATGTCCATTGCTGGTTTTCCTTGCTCTGGATGCAACATCATCTTCACAGGCTCCACCTGTCAAACTTCAGCTCCGCAGGGAGTCCCACTCCACCGTGCCTGTGGTTGTTCAGTGTCTCTCGTTTCCATATGGGAGGGTGTCCAGGGGTCCAGGGGTTCTTCCTAGGACAGACTATGCCTCCCATATCTTGCAACCTCCTACATGTATTTTCTTCTTCATTTGGGTCCTCCATTTATATTCCCTGTAGCACTTGTTGAGATTTATATTTTATCATAGCTGTTACAGTTACCTGTCTATCTTGGATATGGCTGTTTATATGTGTTTTGGTTTAACACAAACATCTTTGCTTCTCACTCGTATCATAACATAGTTTTCAGTCATGTCCTCGTGTGACATTTCATCCTTGAGTCTGAGGGGTTCTCATCAGTATCACATGCTAAAGAGTGGGGCACACTGAGGGGCTCAGTCCAGAGTCAGGCTTGGGTCACCAGGAGATATGTTTGTTTTTAGTTTCATTAGTACATAGTGATTACATTTGTTGGGGGCAGTTGGCACATGTATGTACTGCATCTCAATTCTTTTTATGCCTGCTATCAACATAACACTTTGTGTCTTGTTTTATAAACACTAACTCAGCATTTTGAAGTGATATTTATTTTCACAATTTTTGGAAATGTGTGTGTGTGTGTTTTTAAATCAAGCATTCATTTAAGAAATGAGCTACTTAAAAACTTCATCTATGGACAATGCCACCACGTCTCCCACTTTTTTTGCCTTTACAAACCCAATACCAATGTCTCTTGAGATCCAGCCTCATTGGAACTTGTGGGGTTAAGCAAGAAAGTAATGAGCCCTCCTTCCTGGTAAGTGGTGGTGCGAGCAAGCGGAGGCACACCAGGGAGAGAACAAGTCAGTGTCTCCCATGAGCCTGCCCGCAGGCTGAGCGAGAATCAAACGTCACATACTCCCCCGCCCTGTCCCGGTTAGCAACTGGATGGTATCGAGGAAAACTGGACTTGACAGCAACTAAGGCACATAAAGCAACTAAATACTTGTATTGTTGGGTTGATTATGCTGACCGGAGGCCAGAGGTCTGAGCATCTCTTGGGAGGATGACTGCATGCAATATAGCAAATATAGGGGATTTCCTTCTATCTTCTCTTTGAAGGCAAATATTGTATTCACTGTTTTGCTTTGTTATAATTGTTTTGCTCTATTCAATATAGTTTTGATAGGCTTTATGATCTTCTGTTTTTGGTTTGATTTTGCTATACCTGATTGAGTAGACAACTATTCTGAAGATAATGAGATATACTATGGTACCTATTACTGTTATCCTGGTATCCTGCTCTGAAGTTCTGTACTAATGTCACTGCATTGACTTGATTGGTTTTGTTCTGTCTTATTTTGTTGTATTTTACTACCTCCAAAAAAAAAAAAAAAAAAAGCCCAATACATCCCTGTTCCTGTGCCCCTGGGTATATATTTCTCCCAGCCACACTCCAGTGTAACAGTGAGGACTAATATAGTTAAATGACTAACATTTTTCTAGAAAATTATGTAAATTGAGATTGGGGATAACATCTCAAATGCAGGTGAGCACATACATTATCCTCTTGTAAGACTGTGTGAATAGCATCATCAGTTTATTATCACAGTCAGCAAGAACCCCTGGTGCACACAGCACAGACATGAGATGCAGCTTAGTCATGCACCTACACTAATACTGGAGACATCTGCAGTTTTAAACAAGGGCATTTTATTGATTTATTAAGTGCTAGCATTTTGTGGAAAAAATATAGGCTTTAGAATATTTGGTTTTCGGCTTTATCCAACAAATATTTATATCCTGTGAACATAAGGAAGTTATTTAATTATTCCTTATGTATAGGTTTAAAATATCAATGTAAATATTAATCATTAATGATAAGAATATAAAATTACCTACAACAATACCTAATACACTTGATGAACCTAAGATACATCCTAATTATTTTTAAATGTATACATCTACAAATACATATATATATATACATATATATAGAATTATAAGATAAACAGATATGGAAATCTTTGAGATTCAAGGAATAATGGGAAACTGCTTACCGCAAATATGATTCCAACTGTGACCATTAGTAATGGAAAGTGATCTCAAGAATATTTAATATTTTAATCAATGGGTTTTTTTGTATTTCAATAGGTCAGTAATCATTACAGTCTCTAGAAATGCAGTGGTGTGCAGACATCTCTGTTATTATTTAGCTGGGGTTCTAAATAGACAAGAGCATTTCCGAACCAATAAATGCTATGAAGAAAATTAATCAGGAAAAAGAAGTTGAAAGTTACTTCCATAACTGGAGGAGTGAAAACTATCAGAGACTGTGTAGGAAAATCCCCCTAAGTGACTTTAAGCTGAGTCCTAAGACACGAGCAACACTGGAGAGAGCAGGCTAGACTGGGGTCCTTGCACCTTTGACTGACATCTGTGGGAATCTCATGACTGTGATCTCTAGCTTTCAGAAAAATGAGAGCTAGGCACTGGCCCAGACTTGGAAAACACCATTAGACAAAGCTGGTAAAATGAATCCTTACTTATTATTATTTCAATGAGAATATATCTAGTACAATATTTACCAAAACCTCTGGAATATTATTCATGGAATATTAATGAGTGATTTAATAAATGGATTCTGTTTTTAATTAGTTTGAAAAACACTAATTTTAAAAAATAAATCTGGTCCATTTACTGAGAGACTTCTTGTAGCCTTTTAAATGCTATGAGACTATTAGAAGGAAACATTATAGAAATATTTAACGTCATTGGAATGGGCAAGACATGTTTTGACACTACCCCAAAAAGCACAGAAAAACCTAAAACTAAACTAAAATAAATGGTATTGTATCAAACTAAAAATCTTTGGCCTAGAAAAGTAAACAATCAACAGAGTATAGATACAATCTATAGAATGGGAGAAAATAGTTATATACTGTGCAAATATATAACAAAGAGTTGATATCCAGAATATATGAAGAATTCCAAACGCTCATTAGCAAAATATAAATAAATAGCCTGATTAAAATATGGGCAAGCCTAAATGACATTTCTCAAAGAAGATATTTAAATGACCAAAAGATTAATTTTTAAAATGCTCCACATAGCTAATCTTCAGGCAAATGTAAATAAAAGAACAATGAGCTTTCACCTCATTCCAGGAAGAATGGCTGATTTGAAAATGATTAAAGATAACAAGTGCTGGTTAGGATGGAGGGAAAAGGGAACCTTTGTACACTGTTGGTGAGAATGTGAATGAAGTACAGTAGTAATTAAAAAAAAACAGCATGGAGGTTCCTCCAAACATTAATAATCCAACAAGTTCATTATTGGACATTTTATCTAAGGAACTGAAATCAGTATGTTAAAGAGATATTTGCACTTCTAAATTTGTTATAACACTGTTAGCAATAGCTAAGAAACAGAAAGAATTTAAGCATCCACTGATTGATGAATGGATAAAGAAAAAGTACATGTGAAAGATGGAATATAGTACTATTCAGCCTTAAAAGGAATGAAATCATGTCATTTGCAATAATGGGGATGGAACTAACAATGATCATGGTAGGTGAAGAAAGCCAGGCACAGAAAGAAAAGACCTGCACTATGTGAAATCTAAAGAAGTTCTCTCCTGGAAAAGACAGTGGAATCGTACTTATGGAATGGGCAAGTTGTGGGACAGAAACGCTAGGAAAAGTTAATCAGGGATACAAAGTTGCAGCTAGAAGTAAGAAGTTCCAGTGTACCTTTGCAAGCATACAAAACAATGATGTACATTTCTAAAAGCTAGAAGAAAGGAATTTTAAGGTTTTAAGCATAAGGAAATGATAAATGAGGTCATAGATATGTTTACTTTGATTTGAACATTGTGCAAAATACACTGGTATAAAAATACTACATTACCTCACTAATAAGTATAATTTTTATTTTTTATCATTTAAAAAAGTCAAATGTAACTAAAAATAAAATACTATAAATTGTATAGTACTAAAGAAAGGTTGCCAGTCTCAAAAAGTTTTGGCCATGCAGTTTTCTTTACTTAAGCTACAATGTAAATAAAAATAAGTTGTGTTACTTACACATACAAATCTCCATAATGATAAATATTATCATTACGTATTGCAAACATGTGCAAATAAAAAACCAAGCTATAATGTCTAAAACTACTATAAAAGCATAACAGCATGGAAAACAGTTGTTTAGCTGTACTTTCAATACTAATTTGGTTATAGTTTAAGACAATTTTTGTAGCCCTAAGTGGGAGTTTTATGTTCTTTTTCAGGATTGGATTTTTTTTCTTCAAAATGAATAGGTGGTAAATTCAATCACGAAAGGCATAAAAATCTATTGATTTTATCAGGTGTCTATTCTGTAATCTTGTTCCTGATGATGTACTTAACTGGTAATATTGGTTATATTATAATAACTTTCATTCCTGGAAGAAATTCTGCTATTAGAGTAAAACTATTGAAATGTGCTAATCAAATATCATCTAGAATTCTTGCATTGCACAAGTATAATTATCTTATATTTTTTCTCCTTTGTACTGTTTTCAGCTTTTAGTACCATGATAATACTACTTTAAGTAGATGATCAGTGTCTACATATTGTATTTAATCCTTTGAAATATTTTCACAGTATTGAAATTTTAAAGAATGTCCCATACTACACTTGGAGCTATCTTTATTTGTAACTCTTTGAAAAAGTTTTCAATTGTTTGCATGGTTATGTATTTGCCATTTTCTCTGTTTCATATTTTGTTGCACATTAATTCATTTTTTAAAATTTTTATGTCTTTTTGCATATGTCAAATTAATGAGAAAATAACAATCCATTGGTTTTCCTCACATTATAACAAATCTGCAGTCTGTGGTTGTTTTTGTCCTTGTTTTGCTTTGCTTTGGCTTTGTTTCTTGTTTTTAGACAGGGTCTCACTAAATAGCTCAGGTTGGTCTTGACCTCACTAAGTAGCCCAGTTGGCCTCAAAATAGTAATGATCCTCCTGCCTCAGCCTTCCAGGTGCTGAGATTATAGGTATGTGCCACCACAGTTCAGATCAGATCCTCTAGTTGTATATTACTCTTTCTACATTTTTTCTCTAGTTTTTTCTTAATTTTATTATAGCTCCCATTGACTTTTGTTACTTTACTAGTACTTTTCAAAATAATTTATTTTAGGTTCATGAATCCTTTTACTTTTCTAATGTTTTGTAGTATGTGAAATGTTTCTTTGTCCCTAAGCTTTTTAGAGACTCACAGTTACAGCAAATAAATCCCAAGCACATATTCAGGGTAGCCTAAATTTTAAAGCTAATTTTCTATGTTTTCTTATTTCTGTTTTTTTATACATTAACTAAAATTTAATTATTGTAAACTTCTCCAGTGCTTATAGATAAATAAATACTTTAATTCTATAATGCAAATACTTAAATTTTGATAAAAGTTTTAATTTAAATTTTCTAATTATTACTATCAAGTATAGAATAATTTTAACGGCCACCTATATTTGAGGGCTATTCAAGATTCTGTTATTTTGCCTATCTCTCTACATTCTAATAATTTAAACTAAGAAATTTGATTTTCAATATTAGATCACTTTACTAAATAAAATACACTTTTATTTTTCAAGTATATCATCACATCACTGTGGCCAGTGCTATTACCTTAGCATTTCAATGGTTCCTTTTTCTCTCAAGCTTCTTCCTGCACTCATCTTTTGGTTAGCTGTGTATATATTTATAACAGATTTGCCTAGAGACATGTCAAAGACCATGGAGTATTTCTTGGGATGGAAATAATCCTCTTCCTTCATTACAAGTCATATTTGCTGCCCTAGAGACTTAAATTTAAGCAGAAATTATTAATCTGACATTAACACAATAGGAGGATTTCTTATGAAAGTTGAGAAATCAATACATAGCTTCCTTTTTTATTTTTCTGATTTGTGAAACTTTAACTTGGAAGTTGGAAGAAGCAGTTGATAATTAAATCTATACTTAATTCTTTAAGATTACATATAAGACATCTCTATCATTGCTATCTCTATTGCAAGGATGGTAGGCTTTTTCTTTAAAAGGCCAAAGTGCAAATTTTTAAACTTTCTGGAATACACAGTCTCTGACACTGTGACAATTCCACTATTGCCATGTAAAAGCTGGTACAGTAACTTTAAGCAATATGTGCCAAAAAGTGTCTTCAAAATACAGTACAAAAATATATGACCTGGTTGATGCAAAAAAATATTGTATTTTCAGTTTAGAAATATATCCTGGACCTCAGGCACCAGGTCTTTATTTGTATATTAATAAATCAATTGATGTTGAATAGACTTTTATCTCTCTTCTCCCAAACTAATCAGAATATTACATTTGATATTTGATTCACCAGTTTCCAGCTGATGTTACATTTGCTAATAGAATATAAGTTGACCAGGAACTGCACGCCAGAACAAAGCTGAAATTCCTAATGAAATGGTGTAATGTCAAAACAGAGAATTGTAGGATGTAGCTCAGTGTAAGATCTTGGGTTCAATTTCCAGTACCAAAAAAGAAGAAGAAGAAGAAGAAGAAGAAGAAGAAGAAGAAGAAGAAGAAGAAGAAGAAGAAGAAGAAGAGGAGGAGGAGGAGGAGGAGGAGGAGGAGGAGGAGGAGGAAGAAGAAGACAATTGCATAGTACAATTTTGGATTTCAGAAAGATAAAACATTGATCTTGTATATGGAAAATCTTTTAAAAAACTGGTACTTCTGATGTCAATATTGTACCATGATGGAAAATTGACAGAGATTTCAACAAAATAGAAGTTTGAGATGATAACTTTTTACAATAAAACCAAAGCCAGAGTGGATGTTGTTCATGAGGTATGCAGCAACTATAGTGTCACTCAAAACACAGATAATTGACCAATGATTGTGTTTTCTTAGATCCTAAACATGTGTGGCATAAATAATATGACAACTTACAAAGAAAATGAAAAGTGCAAGATAGCATGGAGAAACTTTCTTAGATGATTGAGGCTAGAATTTATAAGTGATCATTTACAGCAGAGAAAGAACAAAATGTTTCTACCCAGGAAACTGCACAAAAAAATTGCGGAGCATATGGGTGAGCCCACAGATAAACTGGCAGGTGTAACATCATAAAGACCTGCCACAACAACAGGAAAACCAAAAAGATTTCAACTATTCCTTTAAAAAAGGACTGGAAAACAAAACACAGTTGCTGTTAATGTGATACTTGTGCATGGAACTTGTAGTTTCCATATGTGAAGACTGCCTTGCTTGTGTCAATTGAAACAAAGATAGAAATACTTACATGCCCTTCAGTATGCTCCTTTAACACAAAATTACCCTCAGGCTCCAATAATCTAAAAGTTTACTGCTTAGTTTCTGCATCTAGAATGTAGGATTAGGATATTTTTAATTATCCCCAGTTTAATGAAATCTTCAGATTTTACCTGTGTATGTAGGTAATATATGTAGCTTTAAAATCATAAACGATAAAAGTCTGAGTTATAGACAGATCAACTGCATTGCACTGAGGCACAACTTTTAAAGGGGTAAGAGACTCAAGGTATTTCCCATGAGATTTTATCAGCAGTGAGCACAGTCACTTTACCTTAATCATGATGTATAATCATTACTCTGAAGAATGACTCTTGGCTTGAGGTTGCTGTTGATAACAGAAACATTCTTACTGTGGTAACTAATAAGCAGAAATTTTTAAGGTTAGAACAAGATTAGGATGAAGTTAAAGCCAGTTCACACATGTATTTCTTGATGATTAATAGCTATGTTAAGGACAGAGCTGTGAGGTTATTCACCCTACTCTGGGGTCTGAATTTGGCCTCCAAAAGAATTCTCTTAATTCCTTGTTAAATCCTTTCAGACAAAATCCATTATTGAGAACACCCTAACACATTTTAATTTATGATTTTTATACTTTATTTTCTATTATGTTTTCCACTGCCAGTATAAAGATTTTCACAAATTTAGTGATAACAACAGCAGAAATTTACTATTTTACATTTATGCAAGTCAGTAGAAAAATTGAGATTTAATGGATTTCATAGAGGTGTTGGAGGACAGCAATGTTCCTATTGGTTGCAGGGGAAAAATCTATTTTTTTTTTCTTTTTGTACCAGGGATCAAACTCATGACCACGCATTTGCCAAGCAGGTGCTTATGCTGCTGAGCTAAATCCCCAGCAGAAAATCTATTTCTAGTTCTTTTCTAGATTCTCTGAACTCTGCATTCCTGGCTTGTGACCACCTTCCTTCATCTTCAAAGTCAGCACCAAATACTCAAGTACTTCTCACATCCTGTCAGTCTGACATCTTCTTCTTCCCTCTCTTACTTTTAAGGAAGCTGCAATTACATTGGGCCTATTTTCATGATCCAAGACAATGTTTTCATCTTACCAACTGATCGCAACCTTACTTTCCAAATGCAACCATCACTTCTTTGTCATGTAACAGCATAATGTGATAGTTAATTATGACTGTCAACCTGAATGGATTTAGAAACCACTAGATGCATTCAGGATTAGTGGAGCTTAGTCTTGGACATGTCTGGATGATTGATATATAAACTTCAAATCAGGAGAGAAGACCCAGCCTGTATATGGGTGGTACCAACTAAGAGGGTTATGACCTGGATAGAATAAAAAGGGAACAGAAAAAAGGAAGTCTTCCCTTTTTTGCTTCTTTGGAATACCTCAGGTCTTTGCCACCTCCTTTGGACATTCCTGTCCAGTTACTTCAGCCTTCCCATACAGGGTCTTCTGCTTTCCCGTACACACTCACATGGGAGTCTGCAGTGAGGGCAGTCTTCTGAATAGATTCCCTGGCTTCCAATGCATAGACAATCATTTTGCATTCTTCCACCCCTGACACCCAAGGTGACCACTGCAAGACTACCTCATAAATCAGGCAGGGAAGAAATGTTCCTGTTGTGTGAAGAGGAAAAAATCTATTTCATATATCTCACTTCTCTAGTGAACTCTAACTGATACAATAACATGTTCACAAAATTCTGAGAGTTAGGGCTTGACCATCTTTGAGAGGCCATTCTTCTACTGAGCAGAAGGATCAAATTATGCAGAACACTGAATAAATTAAATAGAATTTTGTTATACAGGAGTTGATGTAGTCTTAGTCATCCTTACATCTGGTGTGCCAGAGGAACAAGGTCATTCATTGGTTGAAGAGCTAGAGTGTGCACTCGGGTTTTTTTTAAAACCTTTACTGATATCATTTTCTTAGTGATTAAGGAAAGGGTTCTGAAACCACACAACCAGTACCACTTGCTCTTTGACTCAGCATCACATTTTCCTCATCTGTAAAATGGTGATGGTAAAATATATCAACGTTGCATAATTTGTTAGGAAAGTCACATGGGACAGCTCTTGTGTCTCCTAGAAGGATGTGTGGAACATGTATCAGATACCAGGAAAAAAACCACAAATTCCTGACCTACTTAAAAGCTATTTTTTTTCTCTAATGTTACTTGTCTAGAAAACACAGATGACGTTGGGACTGGGACAAAACAAGATTTCTTATTATTTTCCAGAGCTTTGAAAAAGAAGAGCAGATCAGTGTACATAATCGTTGTAGAAGAGCAACATACAAATATTCCATGAGACTGTTCTTCCTTGAGATGACTTATATCCCCTCACTGAGTACAGTTCAATATGTAAAATGATAGAGCTTGAAGTATTGAATTCTGCTCATTTTTGGTACCCAAGGCTGCTCTCATATTCTCTTAGCTCCCAAGTTATGCTGAGACTCTGTTTTACCATTATCTTAGTCAGATAATAGAAAAATATGACTAATACCTATATTGATAACCATAAATATTTTATATATTCTGACTAATATACTATCCCTCTGTCACACTGGCCAAGGTTATAGTTTCAAACTTAGGATCTATTTTCCCAAATGTATTAGAGTATAATTAATTAATTAATTAATTAAAATCATATATATTCGAGGCATACAGCATAATGACTTATACATATACATTTTGAAATGATTATCACAATCAATTAATACATCCATCACTACAGAATTACCATTTGTGTGTTAAGAATATTTAGAAAATGTCAGTTATACAATACTGTATAATTAATTAAAATCATCACATTGTACACTCACCAGAACTTAATCACCTTATAACTGAAAGTTTGGTAACCCTTGAATGGCATCTCTCTATTTCTTCTACACCTTAGTCCTTGGAAATTATCATTCTAGTCTGTTTCATGACTGACTTTTCTTAGATTGCACATATAAGTGACACTACTATATTTGTCTTTCTAGTTAAGAACCTAGTATGTGGCGATATTCATTCATCTGAGTTGTCACCTCAGTTTTTTGAATATCACATTTTTAACAACTGAGTTAAATTCAGAAATTATTGAAGGCTAGCATTCCTTTATTAATCTTTTCTAACTTTGAAAGAGTACTTAATACTTTGAGTGCATTTCTTTTGTAATTTAAATTAAACGTGATGATCTGAAACATGATAGAGAGCTGATACTCACATTATCTGGTGATACTGAGGTAAAGTGTTTCTAGCACTGTCACCTGTGTTTATGGACTTCATACTCTTTTATTTGCAGAGGCAAAATTGAAACAAGTGAGCTTTTTGTACTGTATATATAGCTTAACAACACAGAAAAGGTATATAGAAATAATTTTTATTGAGCAGACCGATTATTGTCCCCTTTACACATTAGGAAAATGAGGTGCAGAGGTTAAGCAGTTCGTTCAGTTCAGCAGCTGACTGCGGATTCCTAAGGAATCTTGAAGTCCTTGCCTCCAAGTCCAGTTTCTCATAGCTGTGCTCTGCTGCCTTCTTCAGGCCCTGTTTATCAAACTGAGCACATCAGCCAAAGTGATGCTGCCCGACTGACCTAAGTTAAGTTTCAGCAAGAACCACCCTGGTGATCTTTAGGCCTCTAAAGAGGAGCAGAGAGCCTTGTACACTGATTCCCACTGTTTTATGTTAAATTTATATAGTGGGAATGACTAGATTTGATGTGTGTCAGAGAAAATCCAAACAATAAAATGAAATATGCACTTATTAAAAGAAACTATGGTTGTACCGGTTTCAAAACAAGTAGTTACTTACAAAGATAACTGCCTGACTACAAATCTATTCTACTAAGAAAAATATCTCAAGTGGAACAAATCTGCCATGTTTTTAACCAAAATTCAACTAAGTGATCATTCATACCCAGCAAAAAGGTCTAATGCGAGTATGGAAAGATTGTAGCTGGCCCACTTCTACTTGGTATTTTATATGCTAACCAAATAAACAATTTTCTTGCATGGTCCATTTTACTAAGGCTTTAAAGTCTTTCTGCTTTTGATTATCTCATTTTATTAAGCAAGTGCTTTTTCCTTTCCTTGAAAAAAAGAATTCTATTTTTTCCACTGCAAAAGTCACCCACAATCTTCCATAGTCGCTGCTAGTCTAACATCTGGTATTTCTAAATAACACACCAGAAAACCCCTGACTCATAGTCTGAAGCACTAAAATATCTAGGAGTGTATAAATGATATGCTTCACAGAAGAGGAAAAGGCCCCTCTTCCTACTTGATATAACTGTTTTTCTGAGATCACGAACAATGCCTACATTATTGTATCTGTGTGGAACAGATCCTTTGTGGTATTAAAGGCCTAACTGTTCTTCCATGAATACTCATGTGTAATTCCTTTTAGAGAAACCGAAAATCAGCTCCCTCACAGGCTTACTTGCTCACATACTCCACTGTGTGAACAGACAGCAAATTAGGACAGAGGGCTAAGACTTGACCCACTTACCGCTGTCAGATGGTTCTGATCAATGTGTAAGAGCTCCTTAAAACCTTGCTATTAGGGGATTAAAGGAAATAAAAGATTCTTTCTGGATCTCTTGAGCCTTTGCCTTTTTTGGACAAAATGGCCAGGTTTTTTTAGTTTCTCCTCCAAACTTGCCAGTAAAATGACATATTCTCATCTATAAAAATATAGTCAAACTTGATACCAAAAGTAGTCAGTAAAGATCCATGGAATTCCTATATTGTTACCTACCAATGCATTTTAAATTGCAGTAATGCAAAAAACTGTTCTTTGTTCATGCAATATATTTTCTTGCCTAATAAAGTAGCCAGAGATCCAGGGCCCATGTGTTTCCCCATCTGCACTCTGACCACACGGCCCTCATTAAATAGCCCAGACTGTGGGTACTGCCATCCACACTGTTAACCTCCTACCCACCCTGCTGCTCTGCCTGTCCCCTCTGGCCACCCAGCCTGCCTCTCTTCCTGTTTCTAATGGACAGTTCAATTACTGCTCACCTCTTCTTGTTGCGCAGCCTCTCTGTGTAAACTCCTGGCTCCCTCTGTAGGTGGTATTCCTGGTCTTACACCTGTGGTCTTTCTGGCTGCAAAAAAGTGGTACTGATGATCTCTCTGTACAAACCACAACCGAGGCTCCAACCCCCATATGCAGGGTCCAGCGTGAGTTTGGCTTCTGGTCCCTTACTGGAAATAACTGTCTAGTGGCTGAGCAAAGCCATACTTGAATATGGAATATTAAAGCCTATGAGACTTTAATGTTGACCACTTTTGTACCAGCACATGTAATAAATTGTTCCTATTTAAGACAGCATAAATTTATTTCTATGCTATGCTTGATAATTGGATCAAATTCACAAAGTTTGATAAATATGTAATTATTAAAAACTCATTTGCTGTTTTTCAAGACTGACAAAGAGCATAAGCACTTGATAAAAATACATGTATATTTCGACCATGGAGTACTTTCTCTTCTATTTTTCTTCAAATCCTAACAATCATTAGGCTTCTCTTACTTCATGCATTCTTTTATATTCCTTTCTTTCTTCTATAAGGTGACCAAGAGCTGGCAACCATAGATATAGCACAAACTATTATCCTAACAGTTTGCTAAGTGCTTCATTATCTTAGAGACTGCTATTTGGGTTCCAAAATTCCCTCTGTCCCAGCTGCTTGGTACCCCCCTGCCCAGCTTAATACTATGGGTTGTTTGCCTAGTTCAGGGAAAACTGTGGCTGCCTATGTTGCTTTGACTAGAACCCGAATGGTCTAAAAAATTCTTTGCCTTTTGCTATACCAAGAGAGATTGCTAGCAATAGGTTTTTGAGCATAGTTCTAGGAGTGTGATTGGGTGGACAAGAAAGAGGACCACAAAAAAAACACCACGTGAGAGACTGGCATTTGAATACGAGGCCACTGAGATTTGGCGAAGCTTGATTGCCTCCCATAAATCTTTATGTAGTGTAACATTTTTACATTGTTCTGCAAACATACTTTGCTATTTTTGTCTGAAATTTCTCTCTAAAACTTAGAGCCCCTGAAAGTGACTGTTAAGTGTCATATTCTGCCTCTAGAAATCTTTTTTGTTTTAATGCAAAAACATAAGCAGAAAGGTTATTTGAGCATTAATGTTTGTGCTTCTTGTACATTGAAATATATTTGCTAAAAGAATTTGTAAGTTGTATTCGTAAGGTCTTAAATACTTGAATCAGTGTCAAATCAATACTCTTTCTCTGATACCTAAGAAAAATGGAGCAGTTGCCACATTCATGAATACATAGAAATTCAACTTAAGACTTAATAGCAATGATTATTAGTTATATTTTTTCTGACAAAAAATTTAATCACTCTAGATGTGCTTTTAAAATGGAGTAATAAATAATGGCCAAGCATGTATATATAATGCAATGTATGATCGATTATTTTAATTCAGGTATACCTGTTACTCAAGTAGAAGTTTTAAAATTTTATAAAATTGATATTCTTTTGTATACAATTAAGCTTCGCATTTACATAGAACTTTGTATTTTTGCTTACCTTTCACACTAACTTGCTCATTTGATCTTCCTAATGAATTGTGAGGGTGGTATGTAATTTTAGTTCCACTTTGCAGATGAGGAAACTAAAAAGGCCGCATGGCTCTGGCTTAAGGTATTTTATCTTGCCCTCTGACTATTTATTCATTTCCCAAGTTATCATCCCACCATGAACATACTGTCACTATTCTAAGCCATGGGAATATGGTAATGAATATGACAGAAAATGTTTCAAAGCCTGTGTCTCCCAATTCTTATCCCAGTCCTGTATGAACTAAACCATGTGACCTCTTCATTCTGCCAAAGCAATTTTTTAAAAGATTTAAATATGAACTATGATTTCCAAATTTCATTCCAGACTTTATCCCGCTTTTCTAGAGAACTAGTGAAAATATTCATAGGTGTTTTTCTAAATATCAAGATACTATCAAATATTACATCAGAAAAGATTTCGAGGTATGACAAAATCTCGGAATGCTTAAACCCCAGTATAGTGTTGTCTTTTGGTGGGAAGTTGACAAATTGCTTCCATTCACTAAATTATTTACCAAGAGTATAGTAACACTCTCAGTTAAGTGTTCCTGCATTCTGTTGTTAAGATGGTCATTCTGGGTACATGATGAAAAGACTGCTGAATAATGAGTGTTCAGGCAAGCAGAAACACTGATCAGAGATTCAAATGCACTTCTTTAGGATAAAGGTTTTTTTCAGTTATTGAACACAAAGATATTTCTTGTTTTATTTCATGTGGTAATTGGTACCAAAGATCAACAATTATTAGGGTCTTCAATAACTTATTGGACAGTGATTATATAATTTATTATCCAAACTGAGATACTTGGTTATAAAATGTGTAGCTATTAATAATTATGTTTGTTCAAGAGGCATAAACTGGTGATATTGAAAGTTAATGGTCCCTTTACTTATGGATGCAGCCCCTTGATAACTGAGGCAGTAAACCATTTCCTCATGCTTACATAATCCAGTATAATATTATTTATTTCAGGGACTTCTGGGTACACTGTTTGCTTCTTTCAGTTAAACAAAAATTTCACTAATTCAGTTAGGATGCCTTTGACTGTAAGAAACAGAAAAAGCATCATTATCTCAGCATTCCCAGAAAAAGTCACTCTACATTTATAGTGTTTTACACAGACTAAGTCTATATGATCATTTTCCAACCACTCTTTATACTCAAGAGAATGGAATTGGCTTAGCCTAGGTCATGTGTTCCATATTTGAAATAACAGATGGGGCCAGTTTGTCTGGAATCCATGTGAAAGTTGAGAGTTCCTGGGAAAGAATGAGCAGAAAGTGAGAAATGGGAAGAGGTGGATATGGAGACTAGCAAGCAAAAAAAAAAAAAATGACTACTACCTAGGCATCAAGAAACTTAAAATACTGACAGTAGAAACTATGAAGAACAACAGATTATAGTGATAGAAACTGATGATGCATGAATAGATTAACTCAGAGAGTGTGTCAAAGATTAGAATCTGAACCGTCTCTGGGATTTTGGGCTTGGACATCTAACAGGAAGACACATTTCATGGATATGGAACGACTGCAAAAGAAAGAGAGAAGCTGGGTTTGGGATGTGCTATGCTAGAACTGACCTTGCATTCTACAAGTAAGTAGGGTTTTGTTCATTGAACACTTGCTGTATCTGTGTGTGTTTCTCATTGTAGGGTTTTGTTCATTGAACACTTGCTGTATCTGTGTGTGTTTCTCTCGTCATAGCCTTCTAGCTGCTTAGTCAGTATCCATTTTTCTTTCAATGATCAAATGGGCAATAGGACTGGTTGACCATACAAATTTCCCATCTACCATTACATTGATGTGATCACTGAAATGCATCAATATAACATGCAAGTTGCTGGATTCAGAAAAGCCTTTTCTGGGAATGGGCCCAGTGAGCAACTATGTATTTTCGTTTTGCCCCTCCTGTCTGCATCCATCTGGTGCTTACACAGATATCTGAGCTGTAGATCCCTCTGTTTTGATCCAATTTAATATACTTTTACTGAACCACAAATATAATATTTATCTGATTTATAAGATTGTAGTGTGATGAAGATTAGTCTGTGAGGCAATTCACAAAGTAAAAGGAATATAGAAGTGGTAAATACAAGGAACTATTATAGAGAGAAGAATAAAAGTAAAAACAGTGTGTGAAGTTTCAGGAGGAAAAATCATTATCTGTTTTTCTGGAAGGAAAATTCTCACAAATAGGATTTCAGATGTGAAAGCTGAATTATTCATATTTTAGATTCAGGCTGTGCCCTATTGATTGAATGAAAAAATGATTAAACTTTTTCTATTTACTGAGTTGCCCAGGTTTTGGAGTCTGTGTGATTATATCACCAGACTATATTGACATCATCTGGTACCTCAGATTATCTTTGTTGTTTTTAAAAACTCACTGGTGATGTTAGCTTTGTGTTTGTAGTCAGTAACATTAGTCTTCATGAGCTTATGTTAAAGTTTATCTGTGTCTTGGCATCTCAATTTGTAGAATATGAACCACAGTGTTGTCAGTTAGAGGTGTTAAATTAGTTTGTGCAATAGACAGTTTTGAGATTCTAGAAAAACAACAACAAAAAATCATATGTTTCAGTATATTGTGAGTTGAAAAAACATAAATAAAACAAACAGACAGAATTACAAAATTGGTTTTGAAACATTTAACATACCTATAAGACACATTGAAACATAAATTTTTTGTTAATTTTAATCTTAATCCAACATCCATTTAGAATCTGAACTAAACTTGCTTGACCAAAATATAAAGTAATTTCTTTGGTATGGAATGCTGAATAAGACAGTGACATTACAATTGAGGACATTTTGTGACTGTAATGCATGAATCAAGATTGAAGCATATACTTTGTATATTAGCCATTTAAATTTACCAACATATATTGTAAAACTTCTATGCAGGTGTATATACACTCAAATATACTATACACATGTGCATACATACACACATTTACATACACACATTTATGCACTCAGGTATTTTATTTTCATATTTCTATTTTTAATTATTAGGAAAAATCATAGGTCATTTCAAGCACTAACATGAATTAAAGTTGGTGAGTTTGCTATCTTAAGAAAAATAAAAGCTTATAAATGGTTTCAGGGCCAGAAAGTTAAAATGAAAATTTTGCTATAAGGATAACAGATAGATAAAATAATCCAAGATGTTTAAAAGTGTTATTCACAAATTAAAAAGCACTAAAATAAGCAACTATTTTAATGTTAATTTACCCTCATGAGTATTATGGAGGTGACATGATCTTATAATACCTCTTATAACTTTTGTCACTCATGCAGGACATTTGTCAGTTGATAATAACTTGCATTCAGATAATATTTGTTTACTAACACTTTAATATTCTGTCTCCCTTTGAGTTAGACATGACAGATAACATATCTTTCTTTGGTACAGGGAAATTAATTTAGGAAGGATAAATAACTGTTTCAGGAAGCAAAGGGAGCAAGCCTTTTTCTGAAATGTCCTCTGTAGCTCCCTATGACAAAAAATATCTACACTATAAAAGCTGACTTATATTGCTATGAGCATGGTTTTAAATCCCTCTAAACCACCAAGTACTGGCTAACCAAGCATATGATAGCTATTGAAAAAATTCTCAGGATTGATTCCCCTTGAGGATATAAAATAATTAGCCCCATTTTTCATGTCTGAAATGTGGTTCTGAGACCCTTCTTGGATAATCAGGAACAGAGTGATCATCAACTTCACAGTACCAGGTTCACTCTTTAGATACAAAATAGATTTTAAAGCAGATGAGATGCTGTAAACTTAACATAATTTAATTCATTTGCTCAAATCAGCAGCCTCTAAAATGACCCATTACTAATCCAAGTGCAAGGTCGCCCTTCAAGTGACAATTCAGGAAATCCCAAACCCATTTAGGCCAACCTCTTTATCTATTCCTTATTTTTCCCGCCATCACTGAGTCCACCAAATAAAGAAAAATAAAACCTCCGCACATATTTGTGATAGAAGCACAGAGCTAACGACTCCAGGGTGGTCAGAATGGTATTCCCCACGTAACTCGAGTAGGGAGAAAGAGCAAAGAAATTATTCATGCCTCGAACTAAAGACCTTCCACCCTGCAATTTGGGCTTTACTCAAGGTCCTACAAAAAAGCTGCATTCAGGAGTCTGTGTGGTCTGTATTGGCAGAGACCAAAGGAAACATGAAGCAGTGCATGAGCCCAGGAGGCAGGCTGCAGGACGTGACCCAACAGGACACGAACCTTCCCACCCCAACACACACACGCCAAGCTGTAAGGTGTGCACTTTCTAGTTTAGGGGAGTTCGTTCTTGGCTAGTGAAGCATATTGGTCTACTTCATGGTAAATTAGTCTTAATTCACCCTTGAATATATGGCACTGATTTTTAATGGATCTCACATAGGAGGAATTGTTGTATTTCAGAACTATTGTCATTTGCTAAGTGGTAAATGGTATCTTTGACTTATTTTTCATTTATGTAGTTTTCGGATAAATAGAACATATTTTCATATATTTGATTAACATTGTAATTTTTCTTTTGTATGTTACCTATTACTTTACTCCCCTTTCCTAATTTTAGTATGTGTGCAGTCTAAGCAAGCACATACTTTACTTTTCCATTAGAAAGTTTATCTCTTTTGGTGATGCATTTGAGCTATATATACACCACATATCCTGTTATAGCTCTTCTTCCCACTTGATCTTTGTGTTTTACATTTTTTAATGCTTACAGATTTTTCAAAATTATCTGAGGTCGAACATAAGTATTTCTTGGTAATTTTATACATAAAATATTTCAATTTTTCTGTACAATGTAAATGTTTTTCCATTATGTGTGTATTTTTTTGAACCAATAAAAAATTAAAACCTTTTCTGTCTATTGGAACATCACCACTTCTTCCCCTTTAAAGTACTTTCATTAATGATAAAAAAATAAAGTACTTTCATGTACTCAGAGGTTATTTTCCATAGGAAGAAAAATAAATAGTGACCTGGGTTTAATTCTAAATAGTTATCTTTAATCCAAGAACAGTTTATGTTGGTGTGTTTGTGAGGCAAAGACTTATTAACAGACAACAGCTTTTTTCATGATTTGCAATTCCTACTGCTTCTTTTCCTTTTCCAGTATTTCTGTCTGTACTAACACATGTTTATGCTTTCTATGCAATTCTTGTTTGACATATGCTTATTACAATGTATGTTGAAGTCTCTTGGAATGTGAGGAAAAAGTTTCCCACAGATTACTTTAAAATGATAAATAGTCAAGTATATCTAAAAATTGGCCATTTATCTGCATTTGACATTTAAGCCTTATGTTTTTGATCACTATGCTATTGCATCATATAGAACGTACAGGAAAACAATGAACAATAATGGCCATATTATTCCATACTTTAACGAGAATTCTTTTAATGTATTTCCATTAACATGAAAGCTGGCTGATAATTGGCTTATTCTTTTTCACATGTTAAAGAGATACTGTTTTTTTAAAAACATTCTAAGAATTTTCAATCATGAACAAGTGCAAAATTTCCTTAAGGAAATTAATTTTGTCTTCTTTTCAGAGAGTCACATGGTCTTTTTCTTGTAAGTTTTTGGTGTAATATTAGATTTCCCATTAAGAACTTAGAAATATGTTTCAATTAACTATTGTTATGATAAACTACTGACCAAATAGTAGCTTGCAAGAAACATCATGTTATTTTATCCAGATTCTTCATGTGTTTGTAGTACCAGCTGCAGTCAAGGGAGCACGGTTTGGTGGGTCATAACCGAAGATGCACTCACTCTAGCTACACATTGCTCAATCACCTGGCCCTGCTTCATTCCTGCCTCTTCCGGATCATTTCCACCTTACCACTGCAGTAACTTTGGATATGACAGGTGATTGTTCTTTTTAAAACCCTGCACTGCAACCCTTGATTAGACTCTAAGTTCATTTTCCTTAGCATGAGCTACAAAACTTTTTATGGTTTGGCCTCTGCCTAACTTTTATGCTCCCTAGAGACTAGGATATTTATTATAACATTTGTACAAAAACAAACAAACAAACAAAAAATAAGGTTGTTTTGGGAATCCCAGGGAGTGGAGGAAAGAATATGGGTTGCAAAAGACCCTTACTGTGATGCAATGATGCCATCTGTCATCCCAACCAGGATGAAGGTGAGTGTGCTCTTAATAGTGATACCAAGCCAAAAAGTATCAACTTCTGCTGCTCCTACAAAATAGGGATCACCCCACTTCTCCCTACAATTCCCTTCTTTCCCTCCACCTCAACACCCTGCCTCACTATGTAAAATCACAGCTTTCCGTCACATCCTGCTGCTTCAAATCACTAATGCCTTTCATGAATATTTCCTCTTTTTGGAATTTTTTTTTATCTTTTCCAACTATGGTCTCCAATTTTTTTCCATCAACCTGTAACTCCCATAGAGCTTCCCCCCACCAAAAAAAACCTCACCCTGAGTCTTCACATCAAAGTTAACCACCTTTTCATGTTACCTGTATTACATATATATACTTAATGCAGATAGTAGGTGCTACAGTTTGTGTTTTGATGTCCTCCCAAAGCCTAATGCTGTCATGGGGGAGGTGGGCCTTTGGAAGCTGACTGAGTCTAGTGTTTGCGACTAGTTCTTTGTCTACCACTGGGATTGGTGGTGTGAGTACTGCACCCACCCAGGTAATCAGCATACAAAATAAGGGAGGGAAAGAGAAATGACCTTCCCTTTTTTGCTCTTCTCATTTGCAGCTGCCATGAATGGTTGCCCCTTACCCATGCCACATGCATTGGAGCCAGCTGAGTATGGACTGAGATGTCCACAAACTGTAAGCTAAATAAATCTTGTCTTCCTTCATTTTGGGCATCAAGTATTTTGTCTCAGCAATGGGAGAAAAGTCCCCAAGACAGTAAAGATCTGAATATCTTTTATTCTAATGTAGGGACTTGAGAATTTCTTTATACTCCCTATTTTTTGGAGGCTGGGTATAACTTACAGGTGCTAAGAAAGACAAGTACTTTTTTACTTCTCTAGATACGACAAGCTGGTGGTTGAGCTAAATAAGGAAACTCGCTAGTGAACCACTTGCTACCCTCAAAAAGAGTAGCTATGTCCTGATACATTGCACCAATGCAAAAATCTAAAAATAATAGGTATTTTGTATGGTAAGTCCTATTTTTAAAGCAGAGGATCTCTTGTTTTAATTATTATGTCTTCAGGCTCAAATAAACACCAGTCTGAAACTACTGGATCTTATCAGAAGCCCGGGCAGCAGAAGTCTTGCCTGGGAATGTGAAAGAACAAAGCACAAACAGTAAGGTGAAAATCTACAAAATAAAAATTATTAATTTTGAAAGTGAGTTATATCATTTTAATTCTATAATTCTAGACTTTCACTGAAATATCAAGATGAAGATTTTCAAATCTGAGGAATCATGTATTTCATAGCTTGAGTGAGGCCATTAACTAGAAGAAAGTTTTAAAGCATAATACCCATTGCTAGTTGCTAATTGAAAGTTAACTTATGGCAAATTCATATCAGATGTCTGGAAGGAAATTGCTTAAATTTTCTTTAAAGTATCCTTGAGATCAAGATTCTGGCATGAAAATGGAAAATAAGTTGGATAATATTAATAAATAAAGCTTGAAAAAGTATCAGAGTATAGAAACCTTAAGTGAGGATATTTTGTTCTGGAAAAATGCTTGTAGCGCTTGTTCCTTATATAATCATAGATAATTTCCATGTTCACATCTATATTTGTCGTGCCAGGAAAGGATGAAAGTGAGGAAAGAAAGAAATGTTAATGTCTGGGAAAGAACAGGAAAGCCTGATGTGCCTCAGGGATTCAGGTTTTTACATAGTCAAGATGTTAGCTCACACCATAGATATTAACTCACACCATCGAGAGGTTGTTAAGTCTTCCCTTTAATTATATACATGCACTATAGTGGAAAAACTTGCATAGTTATACTCGGTGTTTTTCACAGCTTATGTAAAACTTCAATTGAACATGCTTCTAAAAGAAGCGTCATGTTTTCCATCTATTCACTGAATTCTTGCTGCTCAAGATCTGTCTTTTCTAAAGTACTTTTTAAAAAGTACTTTAAACAGTAAACAGTAATAATACAGAGAATAATGTCTGAAAATAATTATTTAAAAGTTAAGAGTTGCCAAAGAGCAAAACTGACTTTCATACTTATTTAAGAACTTTCCATGGAACAATGATTTTCAAATTAAGTGCTTACCTCTTCTATTATAAAATTTTTATTTGAGAATTTCGGTTGCAAAATTGCCTCCACAAGCTTTGACTCAATCCTTCACTGCAACATGCTGCTGCTATCATAAGGCTTGTGAAGTCTCCTCAGCAAGACTGAGATCTACATAACTAAATGCAGAAGACAGACTAACAGATCATATGATCACCGAGTTCAGTGGAATTAGGCTATTGAGCTGCTATGATAAGCAAAGAAAGAACACAAAATTTCCCTCTTTTAATAATACTGCCAGATCTAGGTTAGAAGTAAGATATAATATACCCTGAATAAATAAAAATATTCCCTGAAAATTGATAGAAATTTAGTTTTTTATTATGCTCTCTAGTGCAGGCATAAAGTACTTTTCATAAAGTCTGTGTGCATGAAAAGAATGAAGTTACTTTATATTTCTAAGTGTTGTTGTATTGGACTTCACATAGTTTAATACAGGGACTGTTGGCTAAGTTTTGACTTTTAATACAATATTTTATTGTATAAGGACAGCTTATATTTTGATTATATTGACTTCATGGAAGAACAGGAAAGAAGACATTTTGAACAATAAAAATGAATCACATTTGCAAGTGAAACATTGCAAAACTTACCTAAGTCCTTTACAGCTTATGAATTTACTACTTTCCCTTTACCAAAACCAAGGTTAACAGAACAGAAACATATATGTAACTTTTCTGATAAATAAATTGAGAAATATGAAAATAGATTGAGAGGAACAGTAACAAGTACTATCAATAAGATATGATATTAACAACAAAGGACCAGAGGGGCAGAAATCAACACCTATCCCTTTTCCTGTTAGCACAGGCTTAGACAGACCCATCGCTTGCTTTCTGGTTAGAGCAGCCATGTGACTGAGCTCTCAGTGAAATATGGGCCAGAGCAGAAGCCCCGTCCAGGCTCAGAGGCACAAGCCACCCAGGCTCAGGCTGTCTCCTTCTCTCTCAGCCCATTGAATGTGTATTGTTTTAGATTTAAAGAAGCACAGACCTAAAAGCTAGATGGAATCTGAGATTCCAAATGACCACATAGAAATAACTTTACAGCCAGAAATACCTACACTGACTTTCATGAGTGAAAAATAACTCCAATTGATCTCTAATTGTGCGAAGCCATTGAAAGTTTTGGGGTTTTTTGTCACAACACTTAAGATTACTTACCATAATGGATACAGTGAAGATAAAAGCAATTTTTAGAAACTAACAATTTCCTTCAGTGCATTACACATGTGAGATGCTAACACCTGGAAGGTTAGGGAAAGAGGCACACTATTTTCCTACACATCTTTTTGAAACTTCCTGAATGTCTATAACTATTCCAAAATAAAAAGTCCAAAAATGTTCTTGATTAGAGAGAAAGATTATATAAAATGTTGGGAAAAACAAAAGTCTACAGTATTTACATCACGTTCATGTATGTACAACTTTGAAAATGCCTTAATGGAAATGATACATCTAATTCCTGTGTTAAGTTTTGGTAAAAGCTGAAACACAATAAAAGTTTGATAATGATTACTTGGTATGATTTCATATGTTATGGTTTAAAAGTATAAAATTCTATTTCCTCAGCATCATAAAAACTAGAAGTTAAACAAATAACGAAAAGAAAAATAAGCCATTTACCATTTTTTAGGTTTTCCCTTCACTATACTGATTGATTCTTTTGCTGCACAGAAGCTTTTCAGTGTGATATAAATCTATTATTTGTTGATTCTTGCTGCTATTTCTTGTGTGGTTGAGATTCTACTTAGAAAATTCTCTCCTACACTAGTATCTCCAAATGTTTTACCTATTTTATCTTCCAGTAAACTAACATATTTTTACCAGCGCTGCCTTTGGGTACTTGTCTCTGCTATCTTTTTGCCTGAGTGGATTCCTCCTGTCTCTGCCTCCCTGCCTGGAACTGTAATATTTAACACAAACTCTCACTCTAAGGCAGCTGGAAAAATGTGTGTACTTCCTGGCACCAAGGCAGAACTCACAAACTGAGAAATTCCCTATAGCAGAAAAGTGTCCAGGACAGCTCCAAATAACAAATAACAGCTCCACAGCATGCATATAAATTTAACATCTGAAACAAACCTGTTTTAACTTTATAGTCTAGGGTCTTGGCACACAGTCAGCCAGGCCCTGAAGGCCAATATCACCATCAATAAGTTAGGAATACTGGCACTGTGCATCCTCCATCAGGATTTAAAGAGAATGGCATTTCATCTCTGAGGTCATCCTTCCCTAACAGCCCCAGTTTAATGATGAGAAAAGGCCAAGTTGGGAATACCATACCTGAAAAGCACTTAATGTCATAAAAATATGTAAACATTGAAATTTGTCACGAAGCAGGGACAAAGGAAGCCAAAGGGACAGGAAAACTAAATGTGTGTGATATGGAGCACTACTGTACAGCGTCCTAGAACACAAAATGTAGAGGCCAGATTACATCTGAAAAAAAAAATAGTGTACTGACATCAGCTCCTTAATCATGACCAGAGTAATGTAAAATGTTAAATATAAGGAAAACTGAATGAAGAGAGGCATATTTAGAAAATATACTTTGTTCCAACTGTTGTTGTTCTTGAGGAAACTGGCATGAAAATATTCTCAAATTTTCTTCCTTAATACATAAACAGTAACGTTTGATATAGGAGTTTGAAACAACAGTTACAATCAATACTATGTCATTTGTGGCTTCTTTTCACTTTTGCCAATTTTGATTTAAAGTTCTTTAGGCTTAGCACTTTCTGTTTCTACAGACTTTCACAAAGGATTGCAACCAACTACCACTAACAATTTCCTTAGATTACTGACCTGGAAAACATTTCTTTGCTAACATGATAGTAAGACCTAGATAGCAGAAGTCCAAAAGGTGCATATCCTGATAGGGACTTAAGTTGGGGCTAGAATGCTTTTGTTCCTATTAAAGAGTGAGATTAGACGAGTATTTAGCATGAAATCATAAAGATTATGAAGCTTAGTCAGCAATTATCATTGAATGAAAGGCATCCCTCTTTCTATGTGGAGGTGAGCTGGGGTGTTTTGCTTCAAGTATTTAATCAACTATTATAAAATTGTTCTATTTCATTTTCAATGAAACATTATTATTTATATAACTTATGTGTGCCCAAACTATTAGGTCCAAACCCTTCATTAAAATCACATTCATACTCAAGAACATTCCTGTGTGTCTGAAATTTTAGCCACAGAGGGGTAACTTTATGTAAAAGTGTTTCTTTTTTTTTTTTTAAATCTGGTTGGCTGCTGACTCATTAATATTTCAAAAAAGAATTGTAAACCTTTTGGGCAAGATATGGGTTTCCTGGGAAGATGTTCAGCAAGGTTGTGTTCACAAGCATGCAGTAAACACTGTCTGCCCAGAATGTTTCATGAAAACAAATTGAAAGCAGCAAAATAATGTTATCATAGTGATGAAAATGATATTTAATTAATGTACTTTTAAAAACCATATTAGTAAAAATAGTTTGATTTATCCAGAGCAGGTCTCCATAATGGATCTTTCAAGTGATTATATAGCAACTTGATTGAAAGTAACAGTAAAATTCCTGGAGCCGTCCTTCTACCTTGTAAATGAATACAACCATAGAGAATGGCCAACTCCAGACAGACCTTAACAAACAACATTTAGTAGGAAAGTACCAGTGTCAAAATAGCAGATTAATATATCTTCTCTATGTAGTATGCCAACCATACTGTACGTTCTCAAAGAAATCATTTTTCAATTTTTTAATTACACTTGGCTGATCATCTCATCATTTCTGGTATCATTCCTTGCTTTGGAAATAATTGTTTTTTCTTTCATTTTGGGGAATGTAGGAACATTTTGTCCCATCACTTAAGTAATATTTCTTTTGCAGGTTATTTCTTGCCACGTTCATAGCTGAACTATAGAGGATCACAAATAATCAGCCCAGAAACTACTTAATTGTGTGCTGAATTGATTAATAGTGTGCAGTGCTGTGATTTTTAAACATGTCCAAAATGCAAGTAGTGTATCAACACATACACATGCAATCATACATGTTTCGATTAGTATGGCTGCAAAACCAATGTAACCAAAATAAACACTGCCCATGTACATGTCTGCAATAAGACTAAAGTTTTCTATACATGGGCTTTGTTCTAATTACATTTAGGTCTCCAAAATCAACTAATTAACTACTTATTCTTTTGAAAGATGACTTTGCATATGTTGGTCAATAAATAACTGAAACATTATTGAAGTTGTGAAATTCAGGTATTCTATTTTGTATTGCATTTTGAGTGCTGTTCTTACTTTTCTTAGCTAGGTTTGATTCTCCAGAAGGCAAGAAACATCCAGTTATGCAATACAATTTAGGAAGGTAAATGTTATTCAATATAGAATTGACATTCAAGAACAAAGCCATTCTTTATTAATCCAGCAGCACACAATATATCCATATGTCCACTTAATAAACTTTTATATCTCTATATGTCCACTTAGTAAAATTTTAAGAGGATGTAGCTTAGAGACACAAGTGCTTGCCTGGCAAGTGCAAGATCCTGAGCTCAAAAAAAAGCATATAAAATTTTAGCCTCCTTAGGAAGAAGGAAGTGACTTATCTCCTGAATAAATGTGACATATCCAATCATTTTTTGATAGAGAAATAATAACGGCCAAAAAATGTCCTGAGTTTGATAGGCTTGAGGGACAACACCATTTAGGGTTTTTAGCAAAGCTGAAAAGCAGAAGCGCATTGCATACATGAAAATGGGGACTCTAAAGAAATAAAGTGGTTTAGAGGGGCAACTGCGTAATCATGATTCTTACGTTTTGCTTTCATATAAATTCATAGTTACTCTTTGGCTTAGATAAGATGTCAATATCTATTTTTAGCTTCAACTCTGCATTTGATCTCCTCATCTCAACAAACAGTTGTAAAACGTATCAGCCGGTTTATAGAACGGCAAGTTCAGTGGTTCAGGTGACAGTGGCTGTGGCCGATGGCGCTTACGCAGTGCTGCTTGTACTCAATTCCAGCACTTGGACTAATGGAGAAGTTTTTATGTGGGAAACAGAAAAAATGCAAGAGGATCATTAGAAATATGTGATTCTTCTTAAAGCTTCTGCTCAGATGCTGGGTATACCAAATCTACTGGTTTCATGGCAGAGAAAGGGGAAAGGTTAAAATGGCCTCATTCTTAATTTCTGTCTTCACTATACACAATCGTGCTGAATTGTGTGACAAATTGACTGGACTGTATAAAGCACTTAGGTGTCTGGTGAAGCACTATTCCTAACTGGTCTGTTAGGGTGTTTACAGAGGAGAATGACATCCGAATCCTCAGAAGAGGAAGTAAGCACCTTTCAGCTGCAACTGGTCACCACCTGGATAGGACAAACACACAAAAAAAGATGAGTTCTCTCTCTTTCTCCAGAAATTTTGTCCTTTGACATCAGAACTCTATGTTTTCCAGGTTTTGGACTCCGGGACTATCACTAACAAAGACCCACCTCCTAGTTTCTCAGGATTTGGACCTTAGACTGAAAATTAGTTGTGTCGTCAACATCTGGACTGGGACTGAGCCACACTGCCAGCTTCCCTGTGAGGATGGCTGCTGGAGGTTTGTGGGCACCACTTCCTAGTGAAAGAAGAAAAACTGTGGTGATTGTACAAATATAAACTATTTAAAGATCTGGAATTTTCCTCAAGACTTAGAGGAAGGAAGTAAATACCCAATAAAATATATTAAAATTTGATAGGAATGGTGAGAGACTTCTATACTTGAGCCCAATTTCAACCTCTTCTTCACTCCCAACCACATCAGTTTGATCAACACTTTGGTCCTGGAAGAGAAAGTCAAGGGTACAAAACTAAGTAACTCAGCATCTCATCATGAGAAGCACACCACCAGCACTTATTCTTTCAAGATTTACAAATGATAAAGTCCTAACAAGCAGCTAAAATTCAGTGCTTTCTCTCTTCACCTGGTACCATTCATAGGACAGAAGCTGTGTGTCAGGCATAGCAGGTTGTGAATACCAGGGCCCAAGAGCCCTTCCTTTTCTGGTTCTCTGGCAACCAAGAAAACCAGAGACTTCCAGCCTGCCCAGTACCCCAAGTAGTTTTTGCTTCTGAGAAGAGGCATTCATAAGACAGAGAACTGAAAAATACTTCTCAATTTATTTGAAACAGAAGTGTGGATGCTTAAACCTAAAGGATCTTTCAAAAACACCAAAGGCTTTGGTGGAAAGCAAATGAGAGGAGTTTAAGAATCCGTTAATTAAGAGCATAGATAAATCAGAGGCCAGCTAATTCAGCAGAGAGAAGCTGGAAAAGAGAAAGCTAAGAAGAGCCTTGCTGTGGTCAAAACAAACCTCAACATCTGGGCTCAAAAATTACTTCGGCTCATAATTAATCCAGTCAAACTGTGAAGCAATTTATGTTTTAGGGTGGTATCCAAAACAACAGAACAAGAAACTGGCAATCAGTGGAACCTAATAGCAGGGTGTGGCAGAAATCTAAATTGAGAGATCAGAGAGAATCGGGAAGAGTTTTTCATGCCAGGGCTTAGCCTATGAAGAAGGACATTAAGAGCTCTGAACTAGAAAACAGACTTCACCAAAATGGTACAGCCAAGTCACTAAGCAAGAAAGCAAGCAAACAGCAACAAAGAGGCCCCAGAGCTGGGAGAGGGGCATTAGTATTCAGTGTTGCTAAAACACTATTTAAAATCTGTAGTTTCCAATAATAAACTGTGACTTGAACCAAGACAGAAAAGTTTACCCCAACTCACAAAAATGCAGGACACCAGTAAGTATCGGGAAAAGGAGCATAAAATATGTTTAAAAAATAATAGTGGAACACTTCCACAATTCGATAAAAATCAGTATCTATCTATCTAAAATCTCAGTGAGCTTCAAGGAGAATAAACTCAAAGATTCATACTCATATACATCTTATTAAAACTACTGCAAGGCAGAGAAAATCTTAAAAACAGGAAAAGAAAAATTATGTATCACAAAAGAAAATACCAGTAAGATTAACTACTGAATTTATGTCAGAAATATGGGAGAAAAGAAGGATGTGTTTTGTCCTCAAAGAAAAGAGTCATCAACCAATAATCTCACATAGAATGAGACTACATTTCAGAATTGTTATAGTATAGATCAAAAATACCCCCACTGGCCCCATACACTGAAGAATCGGCTTTGGGGAAGGAGAATGGATCATGGGTACTTATAGCTTAGGCTGCTGGGAGATGGGGGTTGGTTAGAAGAGGCAGGTCCCTAGGGGCATCAGGAGAAAGGGTTAATCTCTATCCAGGCTCCGCCCTTCCCCCCTTTCCTTCCCTCTGTGAGCTGCTTTCTTCCCAAGCTCCTATGCCCTGTGGTCCCACCTGGAGCTAGCCTACCATGGACCAAGGCACCAGCCAAAATGAACCACTCCTACTTTAAGTTGTGGGTGTCAGTTATTATGCTTCAGCAATTAAAGAAAGGAGTAAAATAAGATCCAAATAAAGACTTTCAAGTATAAAAAGTGAGAGAATAGGTTGTTTAGAGAAACTATCTAAAGGGAGTTCTTCAGACCACACACAATAAGCAACCGATTGAAGATTTTAGTTCAAACTTAAAAGCAAAGAGCACCAATAGCATTAATTATATTTTTATAAAGGAAAATACAAATGAACATTTCTTTTCTTTGTTAACTTATTTTAAAAGCATTTTTTAATATGTATATAGTTGCATCATTGGTATTTTATCATTCAGACATATAATATATTCAGTAACGACACCACAAAAATAGCAGATGGGAACATTTGTTTTGTAACATGGAAATAATATTGGATGGTAAGTAAAATCCATAGGCCCAAGTGTGTAGAACCAGAAAAAGTAAATAAGATCAATATATAAATTCCATAAATAATATGTATTTACTCTCCCTTCTCTTCTTAACTTATTTTTTAAAAAACTCTTTAACTACTTAAATGCAAAAATGAAAATCTATAAGTAAAAAGCAAAAATATATGAATTCCATAAATAATATATTTACTCTCCCTTCTCAACTTATTTTAAAAAACTTCTTAACTTATTTAAAAAGCAAAAACACTGCAATATATAATTGACATCATGACATATATAGAGGCAATATGTGAAATAATAATAGCACAAAAGTAGACTCCATAAATTAAGATGTGTGTATATAACTAATTTTAAAACTATCCAACCTCAGAGCTAAAATATTATGTTAAGAATATATTTAATACAAGAGTAGTAAAGAATGGACAGAAAATTATATTTATTTATGGATGAATAACTTTCTATAGGGTATGTGACACATTTTCTTTATCCACTGATCCATTGTTGGGTACCTAGGCTGATTGAATAGTGCCACAATAAACAAGTGCATGCAATTAGCTGTTCAGTGTGAGTGATTGCCTTTCTTTTGAATACATACTCAGAAATGGTAGAGCTGGACCATGTGCTTGATCTATTAGAATTTGGGAAGTAGGGTGAATGGATAAGAGGTGGCTGGATTTTATTAGTGCATGCTCTATGCAGGTGTTGAAATATCATACTGAACCCCATTGATATGTATAATTAATATAACAAAGTTAAAAGATACCTAACATCAGTAACCTGATCTTCCTCTTCAATACACTGTAAAAGAAAGAACAAAACCAACTGAAAGAAATTAGAAAGACAAAAATATGAATCCTCAAAAAGTAGCTGAAGGAAAGGAAAAAACAACGGTAGATTAATGAAATGGACAATAGCTGAGCAATTGAGAAATCAACAAAACCAAAAATTACTTATTGGAAAAAAATCAACAAAATTTAAAAGTCTTAGCTAGATCAAAAAAAATAGCTTTGACTTAAATGACTTGCAATTAAAAAGAATACTCAATATCTTCATGTCAACATATGTGGTAACTGGGGAGAAGGGAGAGATGGAAAAAGTTGATCAGTGGTGTCTAAATCACAGTTAGATGGAAGCAAGAAGTCCTGGTGGGCCATTGCACAGTCAGGTGACTACAGTAACATAGTGTATGTTTCAGAAAGCTAAAGGAAAAGATGTTTGAATGATTTTACCATAAAAATAAATGTTGAACAGACAGATATGTTTAATCTAATGCAAACAGTATGCAGTGTGTACACATATCAAAACATCCCCTGGTACTCATTAACATCTATCATTCTTTTTTCATGAATCAGTTAAAAATAGTTTTTATTTTTAAAGTGAAAAAAATAAAAATAAAACAGAGTTTCAGTGCAGGTTAGCAGGTGAGTTATAATAATTGATACATTGCATATTGTTGTCTTCATAACGGTTATTCAGAGTAAAAGATATAGCTGTGGTATCTGTTCAAACCATATTAGCACAAAACTATCTTTGTGATGAACTAAGAGAAACTAGCTGTATAACTATCGTAACTATCTTGCTTATAAACATATTTTTTTCTTTCTCCCTTGCTTTCTTTCCCTTTTCCCCTGATCACATTTTGTTTTTCCTTTAATCACTTTCTTCCCAGTTCACAATATCTACTGAATTTAGGGGATGGGATTCATTTTCTGTGGCTGGAGTTCTCCCCAGTTATTTAGAAAAATAAAATGAAAAGGAAAAAGAAAGAAAAGAAAAGAAAAGAAAAAATGTAAGAAAAGAGTCAGGAGCAGCCCTACCCACCCGCTTGTATTCCTCATGCCTTGGTCCTCAAGCACAGCACTGGTTCTCCTAACTTCCCAGCTGTTGGCTCTTACTGTTACTTCCTGCTACATTTCCACTCCTCTGGTTCTGCCTGTCCTTCGCATGCACCTTAGCCAAGGTCCTACCAGTGGTTGGCATTCCTGCAGGTCTCCAGGCCCTGAGTCCTCCCAGTGGAGGGAGGGAGGGAAGGAGGAAGGGAGGGAGGAGCGAATCTCAGACTTCTCTCACCAGCAGCTCCATCCGGGGCCTAAAGAAATTTACTATAGATAGAAAATAAATCCAAGGAGAAATAGGAAATCTGAACCCACTTAGGGCAAATAAAGAGATTGAATTTGTATTTTAAAAACTACCACAAAGAAAAGTCGCAGTCCATGGGATTTTACTGGTAAAATTTATCAAACATGTAAGAAAAATGATTTTTCACAAATTCTAAAAATAGAAGAGAATACTCTATTTCATAATTCATTATATGAAGTGATGCCATATAAGACCATCAAGGAAACAAAAGTACACAAATATGTCTTATTTATATAAATTCCAAAAGATTGGTAATAGATTTTATTATTAACAAAATAATAAACTGAAACTATCAATATGTAGAATAAATTATACAACATGAACAAATACATGCATCTCATGAATGAATCTGAGAAAAAGCTGCACATAACATTATACATAATGGTCAAAGTTTGAAAGCTTTCATTCTGAAATCAAGAATTAAATAAGAATATCCAGTCTTACCTCTGTTGAATTTTGTATGATAGATTTCAACCAAAACACTTAGACAAGGACATAAGATAAAAGACCCAGACTGGAAAAGAAATAAAGCTATATTTTCAGATGCCATAATCTTGAATTTGGAAAATTTTATGTGTTTCATCAAACAAAATAGAAATAGGAGCTCAGCAAAGTTGTAGAAAATAAGGGAGACATATTTTCCATATAGTATCAATGGTAAAACACAATGGAATAATTCCGTTTATATTAGCATAAAAATTGTAAGAATAAATTTAAAAAGAAGTACAAAACTCATAAACATTGACAAGAAAAGCTAGAGAAGATATAAATAAAAATAAAGTTCATGTTCATGAATTAATAAAGATAATATAGTTCAGATAGCAGCATACCTGAATTGGAATGTAGATGAATATCTGACTGCTGGTTTCCTTATTAACATTAACAAGTTGGTCCTAGTTTAAAAACCCAAAATAATCAAATATTCTTTAAAAAAGAAAGGAGAAATTTGGAGAAACCTCACCTCCTCATGTCAAAATGCACACATGTACATAAGTACATACACACATACATGAAAGCTAGTTTTATAAACCCTTAAGAAACATAGCTGTGAATCTTTGTGGCATTAGATGCAGCAATGAGTTCTTGATGTGACATCAAAAATGTGGGCAGCAAAAGAAAAATGAATAAGTGAGGCATTGTCAAACTTTAAAATGTTGTTTTTCAAAGAATGGGAAGAAAGGAATTAAGATATATTACACATAGGTACAAATTCCCTATGACGAATGTGATCAATATGTACAGCAAATACATGCTAATAAAAAATAAAGTTAAAAATAAATAATTTTAAAAAACAAAGGACATTAAATAAGTTAAAATGCAAACCATAGAATGAGAGAAAACTTTTGCAAACCCTATTATCTGCTGAGACTTGTAATCAGAACACAAAAAGAATATAAAGAACTCAATAGTAATATAAACAATTCTGTTTTTCAAATGAAGAAAAGATCTGAATAAACATTTCTTTAAAGAAGATAAGTGGCCAATAAGCACATGAAAATATTATCAACATCATTATCTAGTAGAGAAATGAAAATTTGAAGCTTAGTAAGATAGCCTCCTACCCCCATAGGACAGCTATAATAAAAACAGACAATAAAGTGTTTGTGAGGATGTAGGGAAATTTAATCCTTATACAGTCTTTTTATTAATACATGCTTGCAACAGTTCTATCAGACTCATCTCCTTCTATTCATCTTTTATTATGTTCTTTGTTTATGCTTTGCCTTACCCAAATGAGAGATACTGGATGGCATTTAAACTTATGTGTTTGATTTACTTCACTCAACATTATATTTTCCAGGAGCATCCATGTCTTGAACTTGTCCTTCTTTAGAATCAAATAGCATTTCATTGTATACACATATCAGATCTTTATCCAACCATCTGTGGATAGGTATACAGTCTGCTTCTAGAATTTGGCTATTATGTATTGTGCTGCTATAAATATTGGCAGACCTGTATCACTGTAACACCTCTTTAGATCTTTTTGGAAGAAAACTAGAAGGTGAATGGCTGGCTAATATGGAATTTCTAATTTTAGTTCTTTCAAAAATCTCCATACTGTTTCCATAATGGTTGTATTAGTTTAAAATTCCATCAACAATGTATAAGTGTTCCTTTTTCAAAGACTTCATTTCAACATTATTTATTTTCTGATTTTTTGGTGATTGTCATCATTTTTGGTGTATAATGGAATCATAGCACTGTTTTAATTTTTTTATTTTAAAGAGAATAAAACAAAAGAGGACAGATCTAAGCAAATCAGAACAGAACAATGTAAGCAACACAGCACTTCACAACAAGACGATTGGATATTAACAGTAGCTATCATAATGTCTCTTTCTTTGAAATAGTTGAGCTTAGCTTTACACACAATAATGTCAAACATAATGAAATAGAATAAAACCACTCATGAGAATGAAAGTATTGCAAGGCATTCTGAACCAAATAACCGAAGATGAACAATGGCTTCTATATTTCCTAATTTTCCATAAAAATTTTGTTTATACTATCATACATAAAAATCCAATAAGACACAAAAAACAAGAGCATGGTAGGACTTGAGAGCAAGATGATATTAAATCAACAATGGCTGCCATATTGTCTTTTCTTCAAAGTAACTATTTATACCATCACATATATTAAGATGAAACAAAACAGAATAAAACCATTCCAACCAATGAATGAAAACATAAGACTTCAAAGCACTGTTTTAATTTTTATTTCTCTAATGTCTATAGAGTTGAACATTTTTTCATATGTTTATTGGCTATTTGTATTTCTTCCTTTGAGAAACATCTTTGCATTTCACTTGCCCATTGCTTTGTTGAGTCTTTTATTTTAAGTGGTCTAACTTTCTGAGTTCTTTATATGTTCAAAATATTAGTCCTCTGTTTGAGGAATAGCTAGAAGAACTTTTTTTTTTTCCCCATTCTGAAGGTTGTCTGTTCACTCTATGAATGGATTCCCTTGCTGTGCAAAGCTTTTTAATTTGATGTAACCCTATTTGTTGATTCTTCCTGTTATTTCTTGTGCAGTTATGGTCTTGTTTAGAAAACCTTTTTCATACACCTACAAACTTAAGTATTTTGCCTATTTTATCTTCCAGTAGGTTCCATGCTTCTGTTTTAATATTTAGGTTTTTATTTTAGTTCAGTACATAGTAAGAGATATGGGTACAGTTTCAATCTTCTGCAAATAGTTATCCAATTTTTCCCAGCACCACTTGTTAAATAGGCTATCTTTCCTCCCAAGCATCTTTTTGGCTCCCTTTTCAAGGATCAATAGCTGAATGTGTCCGGGGATGTTTCTATGCTCTCTTTTCTGTTGCATTGATCCATGTCTGTTTTTTTTTCCAGTATCATGTCATTTTTATTTCTGTTTTTTTTTATAATGTAGCTTGAAGTCAGATTTTGTGATGCCTCCTCCATTGTTTTTGTTGTTCAAGATTTCTTTTGCTATTCTGGGTTTATACCAATTATATGAATTTTAGGATTGCTTTATTTAGATCTGTGAAGTATGGTGTTGGTATTTTGTTTGGGACTGAATCCAGGACCAGGAGACATCTTTCCGTTTTCTGATGTACTCTTCTGTCTCCTTTATCAGAGTACTTAATTTTCTTTGTAGAAGTCCAACACCTCCTTAGTTAGGTTAATTCCTAGGTATTTAATTTTTCTTGATGCTCCCATGAATGGCATTGAGTTCATTGCTGGTGAACAGCATTGTTATTGTATTTTTTGCGTTAATTTTATATCTGGTTACATTGTTGAATTCTAAGAGATTTTTAGTGAAATTATTTGAATTTATTATGTAAAGTGTCATGTCATCTGAAAATAATAATTTGGGTTCTTTCTTTCCCATATATATACTTTTTATTTCTTTCTCTTGCCTAATTCATCTGACTAGTGCTCCAAGTGCTTGTCTTGTTCCTGGTTGTAGAGGACATGATTTTAATTTTCTCCCATTTAATATGATATTGGCCATTGGTTTGCCAAAAATGGCTTTTGTTAAAATCAGTTATAGTCCTTTGATATCTATTTTCTTATTAAGAGGTGTCAAACTTTGTTGAAAGGCTTTTATACATTTATAGATTTGACCATGTTTTTTACCTTGATTCTGTTCAGGTATGGTATTACATTTATTAGTTTTTGTATGTTGAGCCATCCCTACATGTCTGTGATGAAACCTACTTGGTCATCATGTGTGATCTTTTACATGATGTGTTGCATTGTATTCACTAGGATCTTGTTGAAGATTTTGCATCTATGTTCATTAAAGAGACTGGCCTGTAGTTTTGCCTGTTGAATCTTTACATGATTTTGTAATCACAGTATTGATAGTTTCTATGATTGAATTTGTAAGAACTTCATTCTCTTCAATTTCTTTGAAGAATTTGAAGAGTATAGATGTTATTACACTCTTAAAGGTTTTGTAGATTCAGTGATGAATCTATCAGGTCCTGGGATTTTTAGTTGACAGACTATTTAGTACTGTCTCAATTTCATTGCTCATTATTGGTTTATTCAGTAAGAAATCAGAAATAAATTGCACTCTTGAACATATGGGCTTAATAGATATCTACAGAGTATTCCATCCCTCTATAATAATGTATGCATTGTTTCTACCATACATAATACTTTCTCAAAAATAGATCACAAACTAGTACACAAAGCCCGATTAAAGAAAAATAGAAGAATCAAAATCACTCCGTGTTTACTGTCAGACCACTGTGAAAGGATAACAGAAATCAACCACAAAGGAAACAACAAAAAAATCTAGAAGCATCTGGGAAACTAACAGCACATTCCTGAACACTGAATGGATCACAAAGGAAATCAAGGAATAAATTAAGGAATACCTGGAAGTTAATGGCAATGCTGGTGCAACACATTGTAACATCTAGTGCAAGTTGAAAACAGTCCTGAGAGGGAATTTTATTTCAGTCTTCACATTAGGAAAAGAGAGCAAGCTCAAATAAACAACCTTATGAGGAATTTTAAGATACTTGGGAAACAACAACAATCTAAGCCCAACTTGAAATTAAGAAGGAAAATCATAAAGACTAGAGTGGAAATCAATGGAACTGAGATTTTTTTAAAAGTACAAAGAATCAACAAATTAAAGAACTGGTTCATTGAAAATAAATTGGATAAAACCTTAGTCAAACCTAGAGAAAGAGAAAAGTAGGACATCAATCACAATTAGAGATGCAAGGAGAGAGCAATTAGACATGAAAAGTTGCAACCACGACACCATCAGGATTTACAAGGAAAACAATTTAATACAGGGCACATAACTTATAGAATTATTTTGTAGTAGTCACCCAAAGAGTCAAAGACAAAATAAAAAAAGGCTCAGGAAATCTGTCCACACACTAAAGACCCAAAGAATCCATCTGAGGTCCTGGATTCCATGGCAGTGTCCTGCATGAGCCCAGCTGAAGAACTAGAGCCCATGGCAATGCCCCCAACAAGTCCAACTGGAGACCTAGAGCCCACAACAACTCATGCAAGTCTGTTTCATGGATTTGCATTGGGAAGGCCCAAAGGTCAGCTTTGGAAGCTTAGAAAGTCTATTCCAGTGGGATGAAGGATCTATGCCAGTAGGCTGAGAGATCTGTACCAGAACCATGAAGCAACTCTCAAAGGACCAGAGCTCCCCCAAAGTGAACCACAGCCATTCTGAGCAACAAGGTCCTGAGCTCATCCAATGATGAGAATAGCCAAGTTCATATAAGGAAAGAAGCTCTACAAGCTCCTCTAGCAGAGCCAACAGCAACAGGAGAAGGAACATCACTTCTTCCTATCCATTTCTCACTTTTATATTGGCAACAATCCTCAGATGGGCCATTATCACTTAGAACCACACTGATTCCATTCAGCTAGGTGTTACAAGTTGACCACCACTCATCAATGCATCACACTGTCAAAATTCAGAAAATGGTAACTAGTATCAAAATCTGTATCCCAATAACTTAGAATATTTTGAAGAAATGGACAGATTCTAAACTCACACAAATCACCAAAGCACAGACGCTACTGATAGTACTACAAATAGTGGAGATGTATCAAAAATAATCTTACTATTCCTCAGAGGTTTAAGCATATATTGTCCCAAGATCCATCAAGTTCACTACAAAGTATATACCCAAAGTAGATGAAAATATGTTCATACAAAGACTTGTATATAAATGTTGGTAATCATGTTATAATAGTATAACAATATAAAATGGAATCAATACAAAATGTAGACAATACAAATGTTCATCAGCTAATTAGTGGATAAATAAAATTGATATATCCATACAAAGAAGTACCATCAAGCAGTGAAATGAAATTGCCTATCTATACACTCTACAAAATAGATGGATCTTGAAAATGCTAAGTAAAAGAATTCAGTAACAAATGACTACATATTGTATTAATTAAAAAAATCTACAGTAAGCAAATACATAGAGACAGAAAAATGTTTGGAAATTGTCTAGGACTGGGAGTGGGAAAATGTAGTGGAGGGAATAAAGAGTGACTCCTAATGGCTACAGGGCTTCTTTTTGCATGACAGAAATGTCCCAAAATGGATTTTAGTGAAGTTTGCACAACTCTGTGAATATATTAAAAGCCACTGAACTGTATAATATGAATTGTAAAATATGAGAACAGCTGTATGCTATGTGAATTATATCTCAGTTTATTAGACTTATATCTCAACTGTTATTGAAGGGGACATTTTACTCAGTTTTTAAACTACATAAAAAATTTAAAGATCATTTGCAGAAGCTGCTTAGGCAACACCTTTATCAGTGAAGACTGGGACATTCAGGGGCCTATTGTCAACCCACTAAGAAAATTAATTTCAGGAAGACAGTGACTTCATCATAAAAGTTGGATTTATTTGCATATTTGATGTTTCTATGAAAGACCTGGAGACTAAACCTTGGAGAGGCAAATATGTACTGAGTCTACTTCTATTCAAAGAAAAGTTACCTCCTACTTCTCCCAAACCAAATATATCATCCATTCTGAAAAATGTACTATAACTATAAATGCCCAGTGTTGGGATTTAAGGTATGTCCATGAATTTATATGTCTGCGTGTGGACAAAGCCCCAGAATTAACAAATATATTGGAAACAGTTATTTCCAAGATTTTATTTGTATATATTATTTATGAAGTTTTCCTCCTGTGTTATTTGTAGAAATAGCATTGTACCATAAATTTGACAATAGGCCTTAAATATTACAAAACATTACAAGTATTATTTGAACATCTTGATAATTTATACATCTTTATACACCTTGTCATGGAAAATGACAGCTTAGTTTCACCATCAACGTAAGTCTATCTGGTCAGAAGTAATTATCTGTAATATGTCTCTTATTAATGTCTGTTTAGAATAAATTTTAGAATAAAACCATGTCCCATAAAGCATCACTGAAAACAAGCATTTCCACTGGGGGAAAACCTAAATGCAGGGATGATTCCTTGAATTTCATTCAAATTTTACCTTCCCCAAAAGGCAACTGAGTATTTAAAGATGTACACTCATCACTCGTTCATTCTTGAAAGAACAATTAAGTTGTAGCTCTCTTGCAGAAGCAGTTTATGTAGTATCTGGCAGTAGGTATTCCTGAAGAAATGCTGAAATTTCAATTCCAGTACATAGTCTTGTTATGAAGTGATGAGAAGCACACCCTGCTCACATTTCATCTTGGGTTTATAACATGTTATCAATGATTGCAACCTTTGCTTGTGGTTTGATAGTCCTCTAGCACTGGAACCTCATCTAGGATCATTCTCCAAGCATAATTTAAATAACCCCAATCAGAATGATTCACTTTATTAGGTAAAATGGCTAAAAACGTATTCAACCTCAGCATTCCAAGTGAACAAATTGTAGCCCCTCGATTTGCATATAGAATTATTGTCCTTTTAAATTAGGTAAGAGATTGAACCCAGGACCTTTACTCTGAACTACAGCCCAGTCTTTTTATTTTTTATTTTGAGATGAAATCTTGCCGGGTAGCCAAGGAAGGACTTGAACTTGAATTTCCTGCCTTAGTCTCCAGAAATCTCTGTTTTGAAAGAATTATAAAGAGCACAGCTCCCTCAAAATATATAATTTGAACACTGAATAGATTATCATCATGCAGTATCATTAAAATTTTTCTGTGAAAACATTTAAAAGGAGAAAAAGGGGAAGAATGCAAGTTTAGAAATGTTTACAATAACATTCTCCCTAGAGAGAACAGGAATCAATGAATAAAACCCTAATCTCTCTAGTCTGCAGTTTACTTGAGGCAAAGTGCCAGTAACTGGAAATCTGGAAGACAAGATATAGCTTTTCAATTGTTTCAGTGAAAATTTAAACAATGAATTTATAGAATGAAATAGTACTTTTTCTGTATAAATAATTAAGCATTTTCAAAATATCTGGTACCATGCTAAAATTAAATCAAATTTATGTTATCATGTCAAACCCTTTTCATACCATACTAGAATTCTATAATTAAGAGATCTATAAAAAAGGTGTTCATGTTTATCATATTCAAGAGTGAACTGAATGTTTTAAACAAAAAAAATGATAAAAACTTAAGCTGGACAAGTCAAACTATACAATAGATAAATTTAAGTCTGGAAACCTAAATTCTTGCCCCCTAGTTGGTAGAAAGCAATGTGTATGGATACAGCCTAAAAGTGTGCAAGACAAAATTCAAAATTATTATGCATAAAGATTTATGGCATTTATGTTCCTACTAAATGAGATGTGAATGACATAATAAACACACACACACACACACAATACCACATGTGCAAATACCAACACATGTACTTTGTTTTAACACAACGTATCTGTTATGGTTTGTGTCTGGATGTCCCCTCAAAGCCACTTGCAGTTATGGGGGCAGTTTCTAGAGTCTGTGATGGTCCAATGCTGAGATTATGAGTGTGGGTGCTACACCCAAGTGGGCATGTCCTCCATACAATATAAGAGACAGGAAGGGTCTTCTTGTGCATTCCTCCTTCTTTGCATTGTTGCTTGTGCTGTTTTGCACCACCATGAACTATTGCCCTCTGCCATGTGCCACTCTGCATTGGAGTCAGCTGATTATTGACTGAAACATCACAAAATGTGAGCTAAACAAACTTTTCTTGCCTTAACTTTACAGGTGTTGGGTATCTTGTCTCAGCAATGAGAGAAAAGTAATGAAGACAATGTTTATATGGCTTTCATTAATGTCTTTTTAATATCCCATGTAGAACACAAGGTAATTCCATGTCAGAAGTTACTTCATGAGAAGGAATCACTCACAAAAACATGAAAAGAGAATTTGTAACAAGTTAAAAATAAGCAACCTGTGATAAGTGTGACCTTTTACCACTGGCCACATTAGAACATGTAAATGTATTTCATGTTACCAACAGTATGAAAAGCAAAGTTGTGCTATGGCAAACAAAATCTTTCATGAACATGTGGAGATTGGTGTGTGGCTCCACATCAAGAAGGTTGGTAGATACAAACAATAAAAGAAAAGGAATCTATTAGTGTCCTGAAGGGGCAGTAGTGTTAACAAATAAAGGGATGCTTCATGACTACCTTGTGTGAAGATGAATGGAAAAACATCAGATACTCAAATGTGATTATCCATAGTAGACTGTAAAAGTTCTCCCTTCAAAAATCTAATATTTTAAGCTAATTACAGTTCTTATGAAGTCCTATGTTACTTAACCATCTTAGGTGTTGTTCTAAGTAGATACCAGCAAAAAAGCATTACCCCAGTGATTGCAGTCAAGATTCTAATTTATGAGAGACAAAAGCAGCACAAGAGTAACTCTAAGGAAATGGAGACTTTTATGAGTTTACTTCTGACCACAGGCCAGGGCACTTTTATCATAAAGGTATCTCTTGTGATATCCTTACTAGGTTCTAGACACTGTTCTGAGTGTTATATATTACCTCATTTAAGTAACAATATTAATGAGCTGGATATTATTATTTGCATTCACCTTATCAGTGGAGACATTGAGACAAGCAGTGCTTAAAGAAAACAAAAGAATGTCCTAATCTAGTGTATAAATAAAGCTAAGTTTTTCTTCTAAGAAGTACACCTTCTAGCTTTCCAGGTAAGAAAAATGCTTAGGGAATATTATCATTAGCAGTTTTATATGTTAACACCTAGTTGAAAAGCATGAGTTGTAGTAGTGATCTGATATTCTCAGACAGACAGAATTTCTATCCTTCAAATCTTACAAGACTACCTAAGTTATCATACTAAGTGCAAAAAATTTGATTAAGATATGCAGATATGCCAGGAATATTTCTACATTTTACAACATCTGATGAGATAATCAAAAAAAACTTTAAGGACCGCCATGCCCACCCCGGCTTGGACAACCACCCCGTGTCTGCTCCTCGGGATGTTCTTCCTGTGCGCCAGCCCAGAGGACCACTGCACCCATGTAGTTCAGCCTGCTGCCCTTAGCTACCCTCCCTATCTCTTAGACCAAGAACTTCCGTGAATGTTTGGCTCCTACTCTCCCTCCCAGAATCTTGAACTGCAGTGCATTGGCCATGCTGGTTTGATGGGAGACTCAGTGACCCCTCGCACAGACAGAGGACCTTGCAGGAAATGATCACTATGTACCCAACAGTCAGACAGACATTAACCACACAGTACGACCCTAGGAGGCTCACTGCCTACAGTTGTGACTATAGGGATTGAATACCCAGATATTGGCCCACAGGGTGAAAATGACAAAACAAAAAAGCAAAATGCAATCTCAAACATCTAGTTCTTCAGGGGCAAGAACAGGCAACATAAAAATATAAGATTTTAAAAGTTATACACCAGAAATCTCTGAAAAGATAGAAAATGATATAAAGAAATAAATCCATGAGGTTATAGAACAAATCAAATTAGAAATAATTTCTCACATAAAGACAGAAATAACAACCCAGTAAATGAGTTGCTCAGGATAGCCAGAGAAGAAATAGATTAAAAAACACAGGAGCATGGGAAATTGATTGAAACTTTGAAAGAAAAATGTAGAAAACAAACAGAATCTATAAAACAAATTCAAAGAGATATCCAAGAAACAAAAAAAAATTATTGAAAGCTGGCAAAACCATTTAAATGAAGCTAAGGATAGAATTGCAGACCTTGAGGACAGGAATGTTAGTTGTGATCACGAAAGGATAGATCTTATAAAAACAACAAAACAGCATGAAATGACAATTCAGCAGCTTCAAGATGAAGACACGAGAAACAATATAAGACTAATAGGCATCAGTGAAGATGCAGGCATCAATGCAAATGATATAGGTAAACTATTCACAGAAGTAATATCACAAAAATTCCCAAACATGGGGGAAAAATCTGATATACAAATAAGTGAGGCATATAGAATGTCAAACAGTCACAACCAACAGAAATCTACATGCAGACATATAATAATTAGGATCCCAAACATACAGCATAAAAACAGAATGCTAAAATCTGTTAGAGAAAAGATACAAGTCACATATAGAGGCAAGTCCATTAGAATCACAGCAGACTCTTCAGCACAAACCTTCAGGTTAAGATAAGCTTGGAGTGCAATATTTCAATCCCTAAAAGAAAACAACCTTCATCCCAGACTGATGTAGCCAGCAAAACCATTGTTCAAATTTAATGGAGAAATAAGATACTTCCATGACAAAGAACAACTGAAGAAATTCATGTCCACCAAACCAACCTAGAAAGAGTATTGAAAGACATGCCAGATAGAGACAAAAATGACCACAATCTCCAGAACAACAACAGAAAGAAACCAACAGGCTAGACAAGAAATTAAACAAGGGAGAAAAGCAGGAAACCAACAACAGGAACACAACATGGCAAAGTCAAGCCACTACATATCAGTGATATCCATAAATATAAATGGGCTCAATTCACCTATCAAAAGAAACAGGTTGACAGAATGTATCAAGAAACAGGATCCCACAATATGCTGTATACAAGAAAAACAGCTGACTCAAAAAGAAACTCTTAGATTAAAAATCAAAGGATAGAAAATAGTATTCCATGCAACAGGAACCCAGAAAAAAGCAGGGGTAACTGTTCTATTTGCAGACAATGTGAACATCAAACCTAAAATGATTAAAAGAGACAAAGAAGGTCACTACACACTCGTTAGTGGAAAAATTCAAGAGGAAGAACTAACAATTATAAATATATATGCATCAAATATAGGAGCACCCAACTATATAAGACATGTACTAATTGACATGAAAAACCAAATACACAAGAACACAATTATAACAGGGGACCTTAACACCCCATTGTTACAGAGATAGATAAACTAGACAAAAAGTCAGCAAAGAAATAATAAAACTGAATCATACATGCAAGCAATTGGATTTAGTAAATATTTAGAGTGTTCCAACCAACCACATCAGAATACACATTCTTCTCAGCTGCACATGGGACATTCTCCAAAATAGACCATATATTATCCCATAAAACATTCTTAAATAACTGCAAAGGTATTGAAATTATCCCATTCATACTCTCTGACCATAGTGCACTGAAATTGGAAATTAATGGCAAAAAAAATTATAAAACCTGCATAAATACATGGAAATTAAATAACAACCTTTTGAACAACCAGTGGGCTACAGTGAAATTAAAGAAGAAAAAAGCAATACCTACAATTCAATGAAAATATGGAAACAACATACTATAACCTGAAGGATGCAATGAAAACAGTCCAAAGAGGGAAATATACAGCAATATCATATCAAGAAAAGAGAACAAACACAAATAAACAACCTAATGCTTCATCTCAAGCTTCTAGAAAAAAAGGAGCATTAAACCCAAAGCTCATAGAAGATAGAAAATCATAAAGATTAAAACAGAAATCAATGCAATTGAAACTAAAAAAAGATAAATGAATTAATGAATCAAAAAGCTGATTTTTTGAGAGAACAAACAAAATTTACAAACCTATAGCCAACCTCATAAAGAAAAAGAAAGGAAAAACCCAAATTCATGCAATAAGGACTGAAAAGAGGGAAATTACTACAGATGCCATGGAAATTCAAAAGATCATGAATACCTACTTTGAAAATCTCTACTCACATAGAGTGGAAAAGACAGAGGAAATGGACAGATTTCTAGAAACATATGAACTACCAAAGCTCAACCAAGAAGATATAGCAATTTTGAATAACCCAATATCAGCTATTGAAATTGAAAATGTAATTAAAAACTTACCAACAAAGAAGAGCCCAGGTCCTCATGGATTCACAGTTGAATTGTACAGGAAATTTAGAGAAGATTTGATGGGAGTGCTCCTTAAACTTTTCAACAAAATTGAAAAGGAAGCAGTCCTACCTAAATCATTCCTGGAGGCAAGTATCACTCTCATACCCAAACCAGAGAAAGACCCAACCAAAAAGGAGAACTATAGGCCAATCTCACTAATGAACATTGATGCAAAGATTCTCAATAAAATTCAGTAAAATACTGGAAAATAGAATGCAGCAAATCAACAAGAAGATTATACATCATGACCAAGTGGGATTCATTCCAGGAATGCAGGGATGGTTTAACATAAGCAAATCAATAACTATAATACACCACATCAACAGAGCCAAAACCAAAAACCACATGGTCATCTCAATAGATGTAGAAAAACCTTTTGATAAAGTCCAACACATGTTCATGATAAAAACCCTTCAGAAATCGGAATACATGGTGTCTACCTCAATCTTATAAAGGCCATCTATGATAAACCAACAGCCAACATTATACTAAATGGACAAAAACTGAAAGCTTTCACTTTAAAATCAGTAGCAAGACAAGGATGTCCACTATCACCACTCCCTTTCAATATAGCTCTGGAAACAGTAGCCAGGGCAAGAGAGAGAAATAAAAGGAGTAAAAATAGGAAAGGTAGAAGTTAAATTATCACTATTTGCAGATAACATGATACTCTATATAGAAGACCCTAAAAACCCCATTAAAAGACTTTTAGAGGTAATAAACAAATTCCGCAGGGTATCTGGATACAAAGTCAATGCTCAAAAATCAATAGCATTCCTGTACACAAACAAAAAACTCACTGAAAGAGAAATTATGGAAATATCACCTTTCACAATAGCATCTAAAAACAATGAAGTATTTAGGGATCAACTTAACCAAGAATGTAAAAGACCTACATGCTAAAAATTATGCTATGTGAAAAAAAGGAGATAGAAGAGGATATTAGAAATGGAAGGATATTCCTTGCTTTTGGCGAGGAAAATTGTGAAAATGGCCATATTCCCAAAACTGTTACACAGATTCAATGCAATCCCAATCAAAATACCATTAACATACCTTACATATGTAGAAAAAATATTCCTAAAATTCACCTGGAAACAAAAGAAACCTAGAATAGCAAAGGCAATTCTGGGCAACAAAGGCAAGACAGGAGGCATCTCAATTCCTGACTTGAAACTATACTACAAAGCCACAGTGATAAAATCAGCATGGTACTTGCAAAGAAATAGACCTGAGGATCAATGGAACAGATCAGAAGATGTAAGCACAACTACAAAGACACTCAGCCACCTGATGTTTGACAAAGGGATTAAGCATATTAACTGGAAAAAAAGATAGTGTCTTCTATAAATGGTGTTGGAAAACCTGGTTCTCCACATGCCGAAGACTGAAAATAGACCCATTCTATCACCATACACTAAACAAAAGTCAAAGTGGATTAAAGATCTAAATGTTAAAACAGAAACACTAAATCTACTGGAGGACAAGGTAGGTAGAAATCTTGGAGACATAGGGGTAGGCAGAGAATTCATGAATAAAATGCTAACTGCAGGGGAAATACTTCAAAGAATCAACCACTGGGATCTCATATTATTAAAAAGTTTTTGCACTTCAAAAGAAATCACCAAGAAAATGAAAAGAAAACCCACAGAATGGGAAAGAGTTTTAGCCAACAATCCCTCAAAGAACTTATATCTAGAATATATAAAGAATTGAAAACATCAAACCCCCCAAAATCAAAGATCCTCTCCAAAAATGGGCATTGGAGATGAACATACAGTTCTCAAATGAAGATATACAAATGACAAATAAATATATGAAGAATTGTCCACCATCATTGGTCATTCAAGAAATGCAGATTAAAACAGCATTGAGATTTCATCTCACCCTGGAAAGAATGGCTGCCATCAAGAAATCAACTGATAACAAATGTTGGCAAGGATGTGGGGAAAAATGAACACTTCTCCACTGTTGGTGGGAGTGTAGACTGAGGCAACCACTGTGCAAAGAAATAGACCTGAAAATCAATGGAATCAGTATGGAGGTTCCTTAAAAAAGTAGGATTGGAAGTTTCATTCAATCCAGCTATTTCCCTCATGGGCATTTTTCCAGAAAAACTGAAAAGGTCATGTCACAGAGATTTGTGTGCACCCATGTTCATAGCAGCACAATTTGTGATAGCTAAATCTTGGAAACAACCAAAATGCCCATCTACCGCAGATTGGATGAAAAAGATGTGGTGTTTTTATACAATGGAATACTACCCAGCTATGAAAAAGGATGATCTTGAGCCTTTTATAAGTAATTTGAGGCAACTTGAGAAATACCTCATTTGTGAAATAAATATGACTCACATTAGTAAATATCACATTGTCTCTCTAGTGTAAAAAATAATAAAAACTGACAGAATAATATGATCCAAAATTATAATAGATATGTGAAAGTGAAAGGGAAGGAAAGTGCTCTAAAGGATATAACGGTGTGCATAGGGTGTAAGATAGATGACCATATTACTAAATTTGTTAGCTCATTGAACAGAAGAGTTTGCACTGTCAATGTTTGAGTGTCCAGCCACTTTTTATGCTTTGATTTTGTAACTTTAACAAACTCCTGCTGAAGAAAGTTCCTTACAAATCTTTCAACTTTATCACTTTTACTAACACCAAAACTCTTAATACTATGTATGCCATGAAGCATAATACCCAGATAGGCAAAATCATCCATTCAGAAATGAGTCTACAGTCAAAGCAGTCTTTAAAAAGACATTCATTTTGTTTTAAATCAAAACTTATTGGGCAAAAATTATTTAAGAAGCATAAACATTGTTCTAATAACTGGGACTTCCCAACATGACATGATTTTAAAGGATCATCATTTTAGGAGAACATTTATGTCTTTAGAAAGAGAAGTTTTACCTGGACGTAGAATTAGCTGGTTTCAAATATTAAAAACTCTGAAATGTTTAGTTCATATGAAAATTAGTTTCTCTCAAAAAGAATAATTATCCTTTGTTCTTCACTGGTATCAACCTTACCATTACTATGAATGCTGTATAGTGCCCAAATATATGTATATTATGAAGGAAAAGTATTTTAAGAGGAAAAAGATTCCTCAATTGCAATCCTGGAAATCAAAAGAATTTAAGTATCTAAATGGCATTACTGATGAGATATATTTCTCTACCAAAAGGGGTTCATGGTTGAGTAGTCCCGAAGTCACTATTTTAAATTTCTTGTCTGTTTGGCATGATCAACTAAGTCCAGAAGTAGCTATTTTAAATGTCTTGTCTGTTTGATATTTATAAAGTACACTTGTATGTAAATCTTCTGAACAATTTTGTCATATCTATTCAATTATTTTAGTGTTTTTCAAACTTATTTAATTACAGATTTCTTTTTAAAGGCTTGAATGTTATTAACCAACATGAAATGCTCTATGAAAAACATTAAACAAATTTGAGGATATTTTATGGGCAAATGAGTTTTCACCATGATAACAACTTCACTAATGGAATAAGAGTGACCTTAAAAACTTATAAAATATTCTAACTATTCAGATGAATTTAGATAAATATGTACAGCAAGTGTCTTCATAAAAAATCAAATATTTTAGTTTTATCTTTTCTTGTTAGTAACTTTTTTCATCAAAACATTGAATTTTCTATAATCATATTTAAATATTTATTTTATAAAAATGTTGAGGAAAGGTCTCATGGATGTGAACTCAACACAACTAGTCACTTTAAAAATACAGCAAAACAGATAATAAACTAGTTGGAAATGTAGACTAAACAACAGTTACAGTAGGATCCTCATTTCAGTTACTGATTTTTGTATTGTATAGAAAAACAAGAATCAGAATCACAAACTATATGCAAAATCTGAATAAAAACTAACAGTGAATCAAAATATAAGCTGTATCTCTGATTATATTTTATTTAAATAAAGTCTGTACAGTCTTACAATGAATTTTACAATTTACTAGTTCTTATTAAAAAAATTTGAAAGTTAAAAAAATAGGCTAGAAACTGTTATAAACTCCTGATACTTATGAGGTTAAAAAAAAAGCTCCAGAGTAATAAACATTCTTTACTATTGTGATGGTTTGTGTTTAGACGTCCCCCCAAACTCCTGTGCATTTATAGATAGGGGCTTTTGCAGAGGTGGCTGGATCTAGAGTGTGTGATACTGGGATTAAGGGTAAGTAATGGCTAAATTAGCCCACTGATTAGTTGCTGGCCCTAAATTTGGTAACCTAAACAGAATATAAAAGCCACAGAAAGAAGCTGCTAAGGTAACTTGGACTTGCTTCTTGCTGCCTTCTGCCTGCCTTGCTTGACCATGGAATGTTTTTTCTCTGCTATGCTATCCTGCCTTGGAGCCAGCCAACCATGGGCTGAAACCTGTACAAACTGTGAGCAAAATAAACCTTTCCTCCTTTCACTTTGGGTGTCAGGTATTTTGTCTCAGCAATGAGAAAAGTAAGACCACCATGTTCACTTAGAGTTAAAACTTTTCCTGTAATAGTTGTTTTTGTTTCTAATACATTTCAGTTCAGCCACTGTTTATTGAACAATTAGTATGAATCAGGCCAGTCCAACTCCACTTATAAAGAAAAAAATAACACTGAGATTATAGAATATTGCAACCCACTCTCCAAACTTAGCCCAGGAGAAATAGGGGAGTTAATACAGAATTCTATCCAGAAACACTTGAATCACTTAGAAAATATGATTGTGAGGGTTTTTCTGGAAAACAGACCCAACAATGCAAAGTATTTACAAATTAAAATAAATTTGTTCTCAGAAACAATGAAAGTCCCCAGTATATTCTCTGTTGTTTTCTGGAGTGGCAATGTGACATCTCCTGTCAGGGCTTCAGGGATTTGTGGATCACAATAAGAGCATGTGTGGGCCCTGGAAATGAAGTAGGAAACTCTCTTCATTCTTTCTTTTCCTCAATGAGTTAAGAAATTCTGTTTACAACAGTTATAAAAGATGACAAACTTTGGGACTGAAGTTTTTGAGAGCTCTAAATACAGAGCACTACAAAACGCTGACTCTCTGGGGACCTGAACCCCTGCATGCCATTGTGGCAGAGACTGGTTTACACAGCTGGTGTCGACTTGGGACACTGAACTCAAGGCAACGTGAGAACCACAGTAGTGTTTGTCCATGAGATGCAGAAATCAACCAGACCCATTGGGAAGTTATATGTGGCTGCAAGAAAACCCCAAATGCATGGCTAGGTTCCTGGGTTCAGTGGGGAGAAGAACCAAACTGCAAATCCCTGAAAAGCAGAACATATACACTTATTACATCTGCACTCTGTCCCACACTCAACAAGGTTTATGACGTTTCTAGATATTTAGTGTCCAAAACTTCCATTATTTAGATTTTGTTGAGGGATGCATATACATAAATGCCTTCAAATAACCACATAGTTTTTAATGGTGCTAAGCAGAAACTTAATAATTTGTTGTCTGTTATATATAAAATTTTCTTTTGACCCACAAACAACATAATATATCTTAGTGTATGAACAAGTCATTTAACATTTATTTTGTGTTTAAGTTACCTTTCTTTTGCTGCTTAGGAGTTTGCTGCTGTTTATAATTCATTTCTATTTACCTTGTTAGCTGGCAATTATATTTAAAAGTCAAAGTTCCAGTGATTCAGGAGGTCCACTAGGTTTGGTTATGAAATACCTATATGAGAAACCTGTATAGAATGTTCTAGGGAATCCTGAAGCTACTATGTCCAGTGAGTCTGTTGAGGAAACTGACAGTCCTTAATGATGGATGTCATTTCCACTTCAGGGATGCTTCTTGGTTCTGCATGCAGGCATCTTTGTAGTCATCTTTGAGCAGCTATCTTTGCAGTGCTGGAATAAATAATGATGTTTAGAAAGGTTATAGTTACACAGTCACTGTAAAAGTTCAACATGAACACTGTACAATATCAGTGAAAAAATCTATTTATTGACAAAAATGTATATTTGTCAAGCACAACATTATGTTTAGAAATATACTTTAAAATGACAAATAAATCAAGCTATTTAATATGTGTGTTACATAGCACACTTTTTTTGTAGTGGTCACCTGAGGTCTGTCTTCTTAACAATTTCCAGAAGTAAAATTGTTATTAACAATGTCTATCATTTTGTACAATGATCTCTCAAATTTAGCTTTTTTAACTAGCTGAAATTTTGTAGCCTTTGACCAACCTGTCCTTAACCCCTGACTCTAGCCTCTGGTAATCACTATTCTGTTGTTTACTTCTATGAGTTTAACTTTTTTTAACTTCTAGATACAAATTAGATCATAAAGTTAACACAGAATTCTGTCTTACTCTGCCCTGCCTTATTTTACTAAACATAATGTCCCTGAAGTTCATCCAATCTGTCACGAATGACAGGATTTCCTTCTTTTTAAGACTGAATATGATTCCAATATGTATATCTATCACATTTTCCTTATCCATTCAGCACAAAAACTTATATGCTTTGCATGTGTTTCCTCTGATGAGTAATACTGCAGTGAGCATGAAAGTGCAGATATCTTTTCAATATAGAAATTTACTTCCCTTGGATGCATTCCCAAGAGAGTGATTTCTGGGTCATAAAGTAGTTCTATTTTTGAGGAAGCTCCATATTGTTTTCTAAAAAGGCTACAGCACTTCATATGCCCCCCAACAATGTGCAAGTGTTCCCTTTTCCCTCTCCTCATGAATATTTACCACTCATTTTTGATAATTGCCATTCTAACAGGTGTGAGGTGATAGCTCATTTTAAATTGCATTTTCCTATTGATTAATAATGATGAACACTTTTCATGTGCCTGTTGGTCATTTATATTTCTTTCTTTGATGTTTGTTTAGATCTTTTCCCCATTAACTCACACAGTTATTATGTATTGTGAATATTAGCAAACTATCAAATGCATAGTGTATAAATATTTTCTTCCATTCTTAGGGTGTTTCCTGCTCTTTTAAGTGTTTCCTTTGCTGTGCAGAGACATTTTAATTTAATACAAGTGCACTTGTCTATTTTTGTTTTGTTGTCTATATTTTGGAGGCAAATGAGGGAATTTTCCTTGTATCCTTGTATCTTCCTTGTATCCTTGTCAAAATTAATGTAATACTCATTTATGTGCCTGTGTTTTTGCCCATATAATGCTATTTTAATTAATATAGGTTTTTATAAGTACCTATTTGTAGTACATAATGATTATATTCACTGTGAGGAGTTGATGCATGTACATGGCATTTCTTCTTTTTTTAACCCTTTTATCTGTTTCCACCCCCTCCCTGAATCATCATTTGATATATATATATATATATATATATATATATATATATATATATTCTTTTTCATACCTCACATAGACACTCATGAAAGAGGACTTCCAGAACTGCTTCAGAAAGTGGTAAGAACAATGGCATAAGTATATGTGAAGCAAGGAGAAAAGGAAGCATCTTAAAGATGCTTAATAACATTGTGTCTTTTTCTGTAGTGAATTTTGTAATTTAAACATTTGTATATTTTGCTCACCTTTTAAGTGGATAAACAAATTATGGGAGGATTAGAGGTACAGTTTAATGTAGGGTACTTGACAAATATGTGCACACACACAAACACACAAAAATCATTGGTATATCTGTGTAATGGAATACTACTCAACAACAAAATGGAATAAAGTAATATGTAAAACAGCATGGATATATGTTTAAAAACCTATGTACTATATGTATCTATTTCTGTAAAAAAAATTCTGGTTTCTACAGAAACCAGAACTACAGTCACAGAATGCAGGTATGTAACCTAAAAGGGTAGTGAAGTATAATGACTTTGTATTTTCTTCATTTTTTGGTATTATATTACAGTGTTGTAGTCATTTTCACATAAATATTTTTGGGGTTGTAGAATGAATCATCTGAGTTTCTACTATTTCTTATAGACTAATTCACTTGTTTCAAAAAATTTATTTAAAAAAACAAAAAAAGGATAGAAACAATATAGAATTTCAAAAAAAGTAGAAAATTAACACTAGTTAATATATTGCATATTGTTATCTTAGAAGTAGTTGTTCAGATTACAAGATTTAGACATAAAAAATGATCAAACAATGAAAGCACAAACTTCTTTTTGTTGAATTTATAGAGATTAGCAGTATATTTATCCCTTTTGTGTATATATATATAAAATATCTTCCATTCTTCCTTTTCTCCTTTCCCTTATCCCAGATGTTCTTTCCTTTTGAGCTAATTCAGTTTGATATGCAAGTGCTTTGGATTACAAGCATGTTTCCAAAATGAATTATATACCAAACCAAGGTTTTACTGTATCAGTTTTCTGCTTTCAATGTTACAAAATAAAGAAAATCAATATATCCTTCCTTCATACCTGATGTTCAAATGGGTATTTGAGTCAGTCTTAGAATATTGGAAACAGTCATGTGTAATTTTGACTTTTAAACCATGAAGTAGGGGCTGGGGATTTAGCTCAGTGGCATAAGTGCCTGCCTTACAAGCAGGTGGTCAGGAGTTCAATCCCTGGTACCGATAAAAAAATAAAAAAGAAATAAAAAAAGAAATGCAAACCATGAAGTATAGCCAATGAGAAAAAAACTTTATAATAGCACATATTTATCATCATACAACTGTTTACAAATCATTTTTGCTGTTGTTATTTTCCTGATTTTTCTATTCTAAATGTCCTTGTCCTTTTACTTAAGACTTATCATCAACCATACAATTAATATATAGTGGCTATTTTTTTGAGTACCAAGGATCAAACTCAGAACTTTTCCACTGAATTATAACCCCTGTCCTTTTTCTATTTTTGAAACAAGATCTTACTAAATCACTAAGTTGCCCAGAGTAGACTCAAACTTAGAATTCTCCTACCTCAGCCCTCTAGACTGCAAGGTTTATAAGCATGTGCCACTGTAACTGGCTAATTATTTTTATCAAAATAATTTACATATGTATATGCTTTTTTCACATGGTGTATCTTTGGAATTTTCTAATTGTCTGTAAAGAGTTCAAAAGAAAAGTTATTAATTCCATTACATTTTAGATGAGGAAATTTATGTTTGTAGTTTTATTTTTAAAAAATTACTTGAAGACACAATCCTCTATATAGAAGACCTCAAACCTCTCGCCAAAAGAATTCTAGAGCTGGGGATTGCAAGATGGCTGACTGAGTGGTGCCACGATAAAAGAGCTTCTCTGAGGAAAAAATAAATAAAAACAACTCAGATGCTGGAATCTGGCAACATGGAGAAAACCAGGCAAAAGGAGAGGAATTCTCATGACCCAGGAAGAAACTGAGGAAAAAGAAAAAAGAAAAAGAAGCACTGACAGAGGGCTGGAGCTGGGCGAGCCCCAATCTGTGTACCGGAATGTCTTAAATTCAGGTGACTCACTATTGAGCTGAGATCGCGGCCCTGCCAGAGAGCGGGGGTTGGTGAGCTCCAGACCCTCGGCTGGGGGAGGCCCTGAGACGGGGAGTGGAAACAGCCAGTCGAGCTGCGCGAACTTTGGTGAGTGACGGAAATGTAATCCCCAAACCGGGAGGACTGGCTGGGCAACATTTTGGAGTCGGGCAGGGCCAGCTTGAATCAAAACCCGAGGCAGCGTCCACTGATGACTCCTAGTCCAAAGCAGATTGGTGGGATCTGCTCAGGCAGGGCCACGCCCCTGGTTGAAACCCAAAAGCCAGGGCATCCTGTGTAGAACTTCTAAGTAGTTTACAAGAATGGATTATAGTTATTGTAAAGGAAAAAAAAGGAAAAGAGAATATTCTAAAATATATAACTGCATGTATGTTTGAGTGTGTGGAATTAATAACCATGTTGCTAAAGTTTTAGTTGGATGGATGAGCAAAATTGACTGCAATCTCACTATTTGGATGTCCATTCTGTGGACTTTAGTTTTGTAACTTGAACAACTGCATCTAAGAGGAAAGTATATAATTATCAACTAGTGATTTTTACTGGTTACTATTTTTGTTTTTGTTTTGTTTTTGAGATTTTGTATTGTTTCTACCCTCTTTCCATTTTCAAATTTTTTTCTTTAAATAAAACAATTTTAAAAAAAAAAAGCAAGAGGAGGAAAAGAAGTGCTCTAAAATAGATAACTGTATGCATACTTAAGTGTGTAGGATTGACAACCATGTTACTAAGTTTTTGTTGGATCGGTGAACAGAACTGTTTGCAGCCTCACTGTTTGAATGTCCACTTTGTATGCTTTAATTTTGTAACTTGAACAACTATATCCAAGAAGACAATATGTAATGTATCAAAAAGTGATTTCTTACTGTTTATTTTTTTTTGAAATTCTGTATTTTTCTACCCTTTTTTCTGTTTTGCTTCCCCCCTTTAAATAAAATTTAAAAAAAAAGAATTCTAGAGCTAATAAATTCAGCAATGTAGCAGAATACATAATTAACACACAAAAATCAGTAGCAATTCTGTATACCAATAATCAACTTACCAAGAAAGATATTAGGAAAACAATACTATTCACAATAGCACCAAGAAAGATTAAATACATAGGAATTAACCTAATGAAGTGAAATATGTCTACAACAAAATCTATGATATTCATGTTGTCTATGCATAAGGATAGTTTGATTTTTATCATTTCCTGAGCATATCCATTTAATTCTTTCTCTTGCCTAATTTTTCTTACAAAGTTTTGAGTACTACTGTAAATTGATCAAGAGTGGTGTTAGTGGTCATTCTTATATTGTTCCTCATATTAGAGGACAAGCTTTCCATTTTTCCCCCATGTAGTATGGTGTTGGCAGTATGTTAGTCAAAAATGGCATTTATCATATTAACACAAAACTTTCCTATACTTATTTTCTTCAGGGATTTTATCATGAATGAATGTGGCATTTTGTCAAGGACTTTTTCTGCATTATTGAGATAGTCACGTCAGGTTTTGAATTTGATTCATTTATATGGTGTATTATGTTTATTAATTTATCTATGTTGAGCCATCCTTTTGTTCATGGGCTAAAGTTTACTTGGTCATGTTGTATGATTGTTAATGATTTGTTATATTCTTTTTGCCAGTATCTTATTGGGTTGTAATTTTCTTTTTTAGTTGAGTCCTTATGTGATTTTGGAAATAAAATAATGCTATCTTATAGGAATTAGTTTTGCTGTACTCCTTTCCCTTCAATTTCATTAAAGACTTTGACATTGGTGTTAGATCTTCACTGAAGTTCTTGAGGAAATCAGTGGTTTTAGTCTCTTCCTTCTGGAAATACTTGGTTTTTTTTTTAGTCAACTATATAATGTTGTAATAAAATAAATATACATAAAATGTAATCAGACATGTAATAATTCAATAAAAGATAATATATATTAAAAAATGTTTTGAACTTAATTGTGAAAATGACATATGCTTTGTTGCATAATCAAAACTGTGGCCAGCCATTTAGGTTCATTTGGACACTTACAGGTAACTTTTAGATATATAGTTATACCTCACAGACTCTTCTATTTGCAAACAATTTGGTTCACAAATAAAATTCTTCAATGAAATTTTGCTTCCATTTGTAAATTCTGCATTAGGTGACAGACATGACCACCATAGCCATCTTCCCCAAGCAAACATAAATGTTCTCATCTTCCCCAAAGTTGTAAACCAAAGTTTGCAAATTCAGGTATCGTTATATTTGTAAGAACAGTATTGACTAGACTTAAAAACAATAGTATAATACAAGTTATATAAAGCAAAAATACACATTTTAGATTATGTTTGAAGCTAAAGAAAGATATCCACCAAATATATCAACAGATCTTTTAATGACTAGTTTTTTTAGGTATTAAAATGGGGGCAGGACCATCTTTTCTTTTCAAACATTTAATTGAAAGTCAAATATTTTAATTAATTTACAGACAGAAATAAGTTCTGTGTTCTCTAAAAATTAAAGGACCCATAAACATATTCTCCTGTACCATCAAAACTCAGTTTTGCCATGGTCTTAACAAAAAATAATTCAAAATTAAAACAGAATTTATAATATTATAAAAGTTTACATAACACCTACACTTTCATCATTCTTCTTAATTGCAAATAATACACTGAAAATTGAATGCTCAGGATCTGCAAGTATTTATGCAAAACTCCATTAATTTTTCTAACCTAATATATGACACATTTTCTTATTATTACTGCAATTTCACTGCCTATTATTGGATTATTCAGGGTTTTTATATCATATTAGTTCAGGTTTGGAAATTTGTATGTATTTAGCTATTCATTTCTTCTGACTTCTCCAATTTATTGGCATATAGGTTTTTGAAGCTGTTATAAGTAATCTTATGGATTTTTTTTCTAGTGTCTGTTCTGATTTCACCTTTTTCCTTTCCAATTGCATTAATATGATTTTTCTTCCATTCTTTTGTCAAGATTGGCTGATGTTTTATATATTTCTTTATCTTGCAAAAAGCTAGCCCTTAAATTCATTGAAGTTTGAAGTTTTTAGTCTCATTTTGTTAACTCCTGCTCTGATTTTTACAATTTTCTTCCTTCTACTAGTACTGAATTTGAATTATTCTTTTTTTATAGGACCTTGAGGGATGTCATTTATTTATCTAGGCCCAGTCTGTCTCTGATATGTATCATAGCTATAAACTTTCCTCTAAGATTATTTTCATTATGTTCCATAAGTTCTTTATGCTGAATGGGCAATATCATTTGATTCTAGGAATTATCTAATTTCCTCCTTGATTTCATCTCTGACTCATTGATTTTTTCAGTAGTGCACTGTTTAATTTCCTGGTGAGTGTATAACCTTTACAGTTTCTTTTGCCATTAATTTATAATTTCATTACAAATATAATCTAATAATAAGCATGAGATAATTTTGATTTTTTGTGTAAGCATGATTTATGGGCTAGTATGTGATCTATTTTGAAGAAAGTTCCACATACTTCTGAAAAGAATGTGTGCATTATTATTATTGGGTAGAACATTTCTCATATATATATATATTATGTCTATTTGTTTGAAGGCTTGTTTTAACTCTGATTCTTTGATACCATTCTTGGGGAGTTGACTTATTTGTAATAGTAGAGTATTGAAATTTCCTACTATGGCTGTATAGTTCTTAATCTGTTCTTCTATTTCCAGCAGTGTTTTATAAGGATGGATATGCTGTTATTCAATGCATATACGTTTACCATTGTAACTTCTTTCTGTTGAATTGCTCTCTTAACCACCAATATGTAGTGACTTTCTTTGCCTCTTCTGATCACTTTTGTCTTGAAATATATAACAGATAGTCTTACTTGCTTCATAACTTGTGTTACATGGAGTACCATTTCTTAATCTTTATTTTTTAATTTAAGAATTTCTGTTAAAATTAAATGTGTTTCTTGTAGACAACATTCCATTAGGCATTTTTTACCCAACCTACCAATCTGCATCTTAACTGGGAATTGGAACCATTCATGTTGAGAGTTATTACTGAAAGGTATTGACTTATTCTCATAATTGTGTTATTTTCCTGCTACAGGTTCCTTTTTTAGTTCTCTAATACTTAACTGCTCAACTTACCTGGTATACTCATTTCATTACACTTTTGGGAATTGTTCACTTCACTTCCTCTTTCTAGCATATCTTTGAGAAATTTTTGGAGTATTGGTTTGGTGATCATAAATTTCTATGGTGTTCCTTGTCTCGGAAAGATCTTATTTCTCCATCAATTTTGAAAGATAATTTTGCACGTTATATGAGTCTAGGTTAGATATTGTTTTCTTTTAAGCTTGAAACATTTAGCTCCCAACTCTCCTGGGCTTTAAGTTTTGTGTTAAGAAATCTGTTGAAATTCTCAGGTACTTGTTTTTCTCAAAGATTTTAGATTTTCAGGATTTTCACTATGATGTGTCATGGGAAGGTTTTTTCTGATCATGGCCACTGGATTCTGTATGCATCACTTATCTGTATGTTAAATTCTTTCCCTATATTTGAGAAGTTCTATAATATTATTTATTTCTTTAAACAGCTTTTTCATTATTTGTATTGTCTCTGATTTTCATTAATTCCAATTCATCTTATTCTTATTTGCATCATCCATTAGCTGTTCAATATGTTTTTCAATATCTCTTGTTTTTAAGGTGTCTCTGAGTATTTATTTTTATTCACCAATCCTATTCTGTAGTTTTAACTTTTTTCACATGGGTAATTTATGCTGCCCATAAAAAATATATATCTACTGGATTTCTGTTTGGCACCTTTTCATGAATTCTATTTCTTTGCTAAACTGGTGATTCCTTTTTTGAAATCTATTTGTTTAGCTTAGATAGATTTTTATTATTGTTTTCTGTAAACTCATTGGTCATTTTTTATTATGCCTATTATTTGTTTATTTACATCATCTTTGAGCTTGCCAAGATGATTGATTTGGTTTTTGTTTGTGTTTTGTCTCATTTATCTTTTCACTTAATTTAATTAAGTTCATTTAATTTTAATCTCTTCCCCTATCCATGCCATATGAATCAACTTTGAAGGAGTTGAGAATTTTTAGTGGCATTTTTTTGCATTACTTGTTAATATTTTTATTTTTCATTTTGTTTTGAAAAAAGTATAGCTAATCAATTATAGTAGAATGAATGTGTTGCTAATATGGAGCTCTCTTTAGCAACAATCTACTTTCTAGTGATGTCTGAGTGTGGCTTCCCTCTGTTCCAGTACCAATTACCTCTGTTAATTTAGGAAGGGGGGGATGTCATGTAATTGACTCAGCACTCAGTTCTGTGGAAACGTATCAACATTTCGTTGATGACATATACACAAACCAGATATTGGCATATACTGAAAAACTAATACCAATAACTATGCTACTCTGGAAATAGTAATGAAATCAGCAGCAATAACAAACACAAATTGGATATTGACATTCCATAAAAATTAATAAAAATTAATACTGTACCACCTTTAGCAATAGAAAATAGATTTATAATAGTAATATATTCACTATGACAAGCCAAATATGGACATATTGCAAATATCTACTCAGTGCAAGAAGTGTAACCATCATTAACAACAGAAAAGAATTAAAAAACAATAGCATAGTCAACTCAGTATCTAAATATTAATAAGGCTTAATAGTAATACTCATAAAGATGGAGGGATTGGGAAGGCAGAAAATGAAAGAAGTGAATTTTTTAAAATAAAGAAAAGATGAAGAAAGAAAAGTTAGATAAAGGATCCTACTGAGAAATAAAAGACAATAAATTAGATAAAGGTAATAGAAAAGAACAAATAAAACAAAGAATTTTGAAATAGAGCAAAATAAATTTAAAAAGAAAAAAACTGAAACCTCATAAAACTAATGAAGAGAGAAATAAATCCATGTTTTTGGGTATATGTCTACCTATAGCTATTTTAACTCAACTGTTCCCAGTTTGAATGTCCCTCTGTGCACCTCAAGTCATGGCTTTCTCTGCCTACCTTTGTATCTCAGGAGTGTCCTGCTCCTGCCCCAAAAGCCCCTGTGTCTGTATACCTCAGGCTGGGGCAACTGCCTAAATGTAATTGTACTGGAAGACAGGAGAAGCAAACAGACCACTGAGTTGTGTGTTGGATACAGGCCATGAGGCAAGGAGAAGGGTCAAGCAATTGCTTTGATTTGATGCAAACAATTTCAGGCCCAGCCCTCTCTAAAAACCATGTATGACTTGCTTTACTTCTCAGTTAATATGGGAACCCTGTGTCCTCCCAATCAAAACTTCTTGAGGTGTCTACATCTAATCCACACACTCTCCATGAGTGTCTTTATGGAGGGTCTCCATGAGCGTCCTTCCTAGTCACTATGGTAGAGTGACCTCAGAAACCCTGAAGTGTAATTGCCTTATAGTTGTTCTGCAGCCCTGTCTTAAATGACCAATTCCCAAAGTGACTCCTGATTAAACACTCTCAAACATGGTGGGTGCTGTACTTGATTTCTTCTCCAACTCTAGGACACCACATTGAAGGAGTTACTTTCTGAGTAAACCCCACACTGTTCCTACAGCTTATAATAACCAAGATCTTTCTGGGGAGCAGTGTTGCAGGCTCACTCTGAAATTTCTCCTTGAAGCTGCTGGCCTTCTTTGGACTAATGTGGTGTTAGCAGAAACACATCCCCTCCCTGGGACCTGCAGTTAGTATTCCAGACTACTCTGTTCTTTTTTCTGCATTGTGTTATGTTTCTCTTAACCACTGTCTAACTTTCCTGTCAGCCCCCTTCTGGCTACCAGAGAATTACTTCTGTTTCGTTCCCCCCCCCCCCGCCCCACTGGCTGTTGTTTTCTAGCTGTCTTGTTTCAAGGTCCCAGCAAGATTGTATTTTGCTGTCAGTCTTTACTGTGCCATTTTTAATCCGTCACTTCTTAAACATAGTTAACTTAGAAAGATTCAATACCTCTTCCCAGATCATGAATAGTAAGGAGCACTTTGTAGCTTTGATCACCATCTTTCTACATGTGTTTATTACATTTGTTTATGTAATTAGTTCCACATTACTTTTACTCACATTTGTTACTGTATTTGACTACTATAAATATATTGTATGCTTTTAGGTTTATTAATAGAGTTACCAATATATTTACTTATCATATTGGGTTTAGTTTCCTGAAGATCACTTTATGAAGTACCCTTCAATATACATCTTTTGTAGTCAACTCTTTTGGATTTTATTTAAATCTGCATATCAGCTTTTGACAATTAATGTTTTGAAATATTTTAAGATTGCAATTATTTCTGCTTTTTACAAGTATTACTTGTGGCCAACTATATTTTTTGCAAAGCTTGCTTTAAAAAGAAAGCTCATTTCATAAGCTACAGTGTGATTTCAACTTCCCATGTTGAAAGATAGAATTTGTTCTGTTCTCCTCACCACACTGAATTTTTCAGGTTTGTGACTTGCTTGAAACCAATTGCCTATGACAAAAATGAAGCTTCATGACTTCTGAAGAAAGGTGACAGCATGGGGTGCAACTTCACTTTGTTTACAGACAAGTAAACTTTTCAGCTCTCCATGAGGGTTTAAGAGGTCTGATTACTGAGGTCACCTGAAGAAACATTGGCTCCTAGGAACAGCCAGATTTTCTTGCCCCAGCTCCACTGAGGTCCCAGAGAATAGCCAGAAGTAGCCAATACAAGAGGCAAAACCACTGAATGGCTCCCATTCCTAGCTATCAAGCAACCTCAGTTGTCTCGTCCCAGCTGAGTCCAGATATTTTGGAGCAGAAACAAGCCAATTTTCCATTGTTCCATGTCTACATTTCTAGACCACAGACCTCTGTACACATAATAAAAAGGCTGTTTTAAGACACTTGGAGCAATTGGTTATGCAACTATAGTAATAAAAAACTAATAAATCACTTTTTACTCTAACTTCTTAGTCTCACTTTTATATAATCTGTATCACTATTCTGGTTGTTTTCAGTTTTCTTCTTTTTATCTTTGAGACAGAAAAATAATATTAAAGTATAGCAAAGGAGTAGGTAAAGAAAGTTGGATATTGAGTTTTTAAATGAACACATCATCCCTTGTTTCTGGTATGTTAGAATTGCTTCTATCAAATTAAACCTTCCCCTGAGAAAGACTAGAGAACAATACAAAAAAGCTTAAAATATTTTGGATAGTGTTGAAGAATTACATGAAGACAAAGACAATTTGATAATGGCAAGAACTTAGTGAGAAGGTGAGTCCAGTAGTGAGTTCAACATTTGGGGTCATTTTTGTCCTCTAGACCCACAAACTCAAGAACAAAAGTCCAGATTTTGTGATGCTAAAAAGGAATATAGGCTGTTTAACAGGAAGCAAGGACGGAAATTACAGCTCATGACTTCCCAAAGAGAAAAGCCTTCAGATTTTCATTCAAGAATTAAAGAACTACAGTTAGGAGAAGTATTAATGTGAAAACCCCAAACTGTCCTTCTAACAACTGTAACATTTTAAAAATCATCTGAATGCCAGCCTAAATGAGATTATCTTTCTCTATTTAACTACCTGCCTAAATCAAAATACATAACTCTGTAGAAGTTATTGTCCAAAATTATTGTCCAAAAATAATTTTTGGAATACAAAAAAAATACAATTAGGTAAATATAAATTAAAATAACAGAAGACGACTAAATATCCAAAGAATGGATAAAACTAGCATGATATGGCTCAAAAAATATAAATAAATGAAATAGAAGACACAGAAACAACCCCAGACACCTACAGTCATTTGATTTTTGACAAAGATAAATGGAGAAAAGATAACCTGAAATAACTGATTATCCATGTGCAGAAGGATAAATCCAGATCATATCTGTTACTCTGTACTAAAATCAAAGACTTAGATATAAAAAATAAAGCTGCTGGAAAACAACATAGAAGAAACACTTAAGCCATAGACACAGGCAATGACTTCCTGACTAGAATAAATAATGGGCTTTACATCAAATTATGGTTTCTGCTCAGCAAAGAACACAACCACCAAAGGGGAGACACAACCTACAAAATATAGAAACGATGTTTTCTGGGTAGCTATTTTTGTGATAGAGGACTAACATCTAGAACACATAAAGATGTCAAAAAGATTAATGCCAACCTCAAATAAATGGCCTTCTCAGAGAATGGGCAAATACAATCAATAGGCACATCTCAAAAGAAAAAGTCCACATGGCTAATAAAGTACATAAAAATGGTCATTTTTAGCCGTTAGGGAGATGTACATTAAAACAATTCTGAGAGTCTGTCTTACTCCAGTTGGAATGGCTATCATCAAGAACTCAAAAGAAAACAAAACAGAAATAAAGAAAGCAAAGAAGGAAGGAAGGAAGGAAGGAAGGAAGGAAGGAAGGAAGGAAGGAAGGAAGGGAGGGAGGGAGGTGCTGGTGAGGGTGAGGGAAATGGAAATCAAAAAGCCATATGGATGTTTAACTGAAAAATGCCTTAAGCTCTCTGTTCACTATTGGTGGAAGTAACTAGTAAAACCACTGTGAAAATCACTATGGTAAGTCCTTAAAAAATTAAAAATAGAAATTTCATTTGAACTAAATGTACCTTTTTTTGGGATCTTCCTAAGAAGTTAAAGAATCATATTCTACTGCTACCTGCAACCTTTTTTTTTTTTTAAATAACAGCACAATATAAAATCATTAAGCTCTAGAAACAGCTTAGCTGTCCATCAACAGATGAATGAATAAAGAAAATGTGAATATACATCATAATGCTCAGTGGAATAAGTCAGACGGAAAGTGATTCATGGTTTCTCTTGTATGACAAACACAAAATGTATATCAGATAAACTGTAAAAGAAAGGTAAATGGTAGGAATAGTGAGATAACCTTTTTTGGAAAAAGAGAAAGGAAACCAAGGAATGGAGGAGGGTAGGGGAAAAGAGTGAATGATAAAGAAAAAATATGTATGCATCAGTTCTCCAAAATGAATATAACTACTGTGTATCATAAATGTACACTGATTTTTAAAGATGGGAAAAACTGAAAGACTAACCCTATCCAACTCTGGTGGAAAAATAGAACTTCTTCTCTTATACACCACTGTGATGAAATAAATTAATACAAATATTTTAGGAAATCATTTAAAAAAATCTAAAGGTAAACAAAAGGATAGCAAAACAGTTGTACATGGATTTCCTACATGAGCAAGAGGGAATCTTCTCAGAAACTAGGCATTTACTTTGCAGATCAGAAAAGAGCTAAGATGGGTATTTAGCTATGAAAATGCATTAAGATTTTTCCCATCTTAACTAGAATATTTGTTTAAGAAAAGAATTTAATCTTTTCATTTGTTTTTTAGCACCAGGACTCAAACCCAATGTCTGAGGTATGACAGACACATACTTGATTACTGATTAATTATTTTGTATATTTTAAACATTTTTCTCAGTTTTTATTTTTTATTAGTATGTTTGCCATGCATAAAGATTACATTTCTCTTGGGAAGTTGGTACATGTACAGAACACATCTTAATTCTTTTTTCATGCTAGTCCCCTCCCCTTCCTCTCCTTTCTATCTTGTGATTCCTTTCCCTTTTGAGAAAGATCCATCTACAGCTTTGTGTATCTATTTATTAATTATATTACATGTATAACTTTCCATTAGCATGTATAACAAATATGATTGAATTATCAGGTGCACAGAAAAATAAGTATGCATGTTCAGCTGTTTTTTATTTTCTATATTGTTTCTATTTTTATATTAAGCACTGCACTATAATATTTAATAAAAAGTAAAAACGTTATACTGGAGAGAAATAGTTCACTCACTTAAGCAGGTTCCTTTTCTTTTTTATCACACCATCCAAATACTCTAAGTCACTTGTCAAAAATCACCTTTGGTCATATCTGTACCCAAAAGCTCTGTTAATTTTAAAGTTCTTTCTTGAGTTTCATTGTCCAATTCCAACCAAAATGGCTTCAAAGAAAAGTTTGAAATTTTCAAAGTTTTATCCTACTTCTGACTTTTTTTTTTAATTTTCTTTAAAGCACTTTTTGTGAATTTCCTTTAAATTAGTACACACGGATTTTAGGTATCTTTTGGAAGAGATACAGTTTTATACATCATCCTGCTTCTTTAAGCAGAATAGCAGAACTAAGACACACTTCAATTCTCTACAATGACAGAAAGTAAACAACTAAATAGATGTTTCTAAATGTCTTACCTCCTTGCATTGCCTTTTATTGCTTCCTACCAATATATCACTTCAAGTGACAAAGCAATCTTCAAACTCCTGCAATGAAGTTTGCCGCCACAGTCCTCATGACTCAGATGACTTACATATTTTACTGATCTCAAAGTTATGTACTGACTGCTTGTTTTGAGTTACTGAGTCACATTCCCAAATGAAACTATAAATTTTAAAGACTACATTTTAAAACTATCAGTAAAACAAAAATCCCAAGTCACATGCAGAATATATTCAGAATTTTTTTTTTATCTCATCAAGATACTCCCAGGATTAAACATGCTTATAAACACTCTGATGAAAACAACTGTGTTTGGGAATTGAACTAATTTGTGGGACAAAGTATGTGTATGTGTAACAAAGTTGAAAAAGATCTCTGATTTATTGAGTGACAAATTTGTTTTTCAGTAATGGTGATAATTTTCTTTAAACTCATGCACAAAACAATTATCTGTTTCCATGGAAAAGACTCTTTTATGTAGCGCTATTACTTTAAACATGCTCTTTTCTTCTCTTTATCTAATAGTAGCTGGATCAACAGGAGGAGGCACTGGTAAACAAAATGATAACTTGGCTAAAGTTGCAAGGTTCCTCAGAAACAAAATATTAAGTCTTTTAATTACTCATTGCACATAAAATTCACTTGTTAGCAGAATATTCACAAATAAATGAAGCATTTTGGCTCTGTAGATAGTTTCTTATTAGTTAAATTAAAATAACATTTTGAGCATCAAAAACTTAAAACTTCTTTTCCTAAATTTTCATATTTCCTGAATTCAACTCCACTTACATGACAAATATAATTACCACAATTTGAGAAGTATAAATCTAGGAGGAAAGAATCAAAATAGACCACTGAACCAGCTTTCAGCTGAATGAGTATCATCTTTTTTGAATAAAACTCATCCATCATGTAGTTCATTTCATTTGTGATTTGAGTGCAAAGCACTTCATAATCTTAGACACTGAACTTATGCCTGTTTTAGAAAACAAGATTCTTGTACCCAGATACACTGAGCCCTAAGGCTACCTCTAACATGAAAGACCAGCTGTGGAGATGTATACTTTCTGATTCCACATGCATGGAGCCTACAAATCAGCATTCTGCCACAATATCAAGTAGAAAGTGAAGCTGGAAGAGACTGGGGAGAATGAACCATGTAATCTCTCTCCTGGCATAGTTGGGCTTAGGTCCTCTTTTCTAATGTTTGGGTGTCATTTTCTTAATCCATCCTAGCATGAGGCTCCCAACAGTAATTTAAACAATCAGTTCTGTAAAGCATGAATGTTTGGGATGGGCAGGATGATGTGTGAAGATGACATTATTTCTCCCAGTGACACTGGCCCATAAAGGAGGGGAGAGTGGGAAGTATTCTGGCACAGAGAGCCAGGGAAAGTCAAGCCAAAGAGGCAGTAGTGAAGACTCCATAAAGGACATGATGGCTGAGGTCAGGGCTACAGAGGAGACAAAGTCTTCATTAGATTGGAGGAATTTCTTTTCCAGAAATAAGGTGTTCACACCTCTATAAAGAATGTCTTTGGTCTGTTCAAAGTTACAATTCCTGATGCATATTACATACCCTGAGTTTTTATTGGCACACTTCAAGGTCAGGCTTTTCTGCTTATAACCCCACAGATTGGTTAAAATGGTCATTTTTATGCACAAAAACTCCTAGGCAAAAAGTTCCATGGGCAACGTGTCATAGATTCATTTGCCTGGGGATTATTTGATTCTCTCCCTTATAATTCTGTCTAGGTTAAGAAAGAAACTGACCAGCTGAAAGGTAACAAAAGCATCACAGACTAAAAACTTAACTCTTGAGGAGCTAAAGATGGCTGATCAGTGAGCAACAAAATACAAAGCCTCCCAGGAGAAACAACTCATATGCCAGAATAAAATATCCTGGAGAGATCCAGAAAGAGGGAGATGGATCTTCTTGACACAGGAAGAAATTAAAATGGAAAAACTTGTCAAACATGCAGTCTCAGGGTTACAATTGGAACAGCTAAAATTATCAGACACAGCACTTTTGCTGTGACCTGCCAAGTTCATGCTGGCTTGAATTCACACGAGCCTGAATTTACACCAGCTGGCAGAGCAACTCAAATTCATTCCTGCCACCACTCACAGGAGCCACAGCCACATTGAAGTCAGGGGTTGGTGAGCCCAACAGAGAATGGAGCCAGCGAGGGGACCTTCATTAATCCATGGTCAGTGCTGGGAATGGGACCCACACACACACACAAGAAGGGCTGGACCAAAGAGATGACATGTTGGAACTGGGCAGGAGGAGTCTGAAGAACTGGGAACACCAGTGACTTCAGTTGGTTGCTCCCCTCCCTCCAGAGCAGATTCATGGGATTTGCTTGGAATGAGTCATGCCCCTGGCTGGGAGCCAGTAAGCCATCCCAGATCGATTCCCTATGCCTAGCACACACTAACCTGGTGAAGGCCCCTGAAGTTTGACTGGCCCAGTGGTGAGGGGCCAGCATACGCAGCCCCTGCTTACACTTCAGTGACAAGAGCAAATAGGAGAGGGCAGAAATCCCTCACCAGCATGCTTCAGAGGGGCCATAACCAACAAGGAAAGGGGCTGGGACCTATACTATACACCTGCATGGAGGAGACCAAAACCATGACAAGAGATAGAAGCAGGAGGAAGCCTAAAACCCAAAATCCTGGGAACACTGATCCAGGAGAGAGAAAAACAAAAGAGACTAAGGGCAGTGAACATACAACATTAGACATGGCTTCAATGGACATTAAGAGATATCTTCAGGACCTTGTGGATGAGCTCAAGGCTGAAATGTTTAATCAGGTAAAGCAGGATATGAGTAGAGTAATAAAAGAAATGCTCTCAGGGAGCATCTCTCAGGAAGATACAGATGGAAGAAGGGAGGAACACAAAAAAAGGAGAAAAACATTTGATAAAGAATACAAAGAAAATATAGAATACATGAAACAGATTCAAAGAGACTATCAGGAGATTAAAAACTCCATTGAAAGCTGGCAAAACGTCTTAAAAGAAACTAAGGATAGACTATCAAAACTTGAAGACAAGTTTGCAAAGTGTGATCATGAAAGGAAAGATCTCTTAAAAATAACAAGGAAACAGGCAGTAACAATACAAAGGCTAGAAGATGACAAGAGAATCTACAATTTAAGAATAAGAAACATGAACAAAGAAGCAGGAATACAAACAGTCAAATTACAAAGGCTATTCATGGAAATAATTAAGGAAAACTTTCCAAGCATGGGAAGAGAAAATGACATTCAGTTATGTGAGGCATACAGAACTCCAGCCACCTACAACCAAAACAGATCTACACCCAGACATATAATAATCAAGATACCAGAAATTCAATATAAAAACAGAATATTAAAAGCTGTCAGAGAAAAGAAACAGATTACCTATAAAGGTAAGCCCATCAGGATCACGGCTGACTTCTCGACACAGACCATCAAATCAAAAAGAGCTTGGTGTGAAGTATTCCAAGCCCTGAAAGAAAATAACCTCCAGCCCAGATTGATGTGCCCTGCAAAACTGTCACTAGAAATCAATGGAGAAACAAGATGCTTCCATAACAAAGAGGAACTGGGGGAATTTGTAACCACCAATCCAACCCTACAGAGAATACTGAAGGACATTCTAGAGAGAGAGAAAAAATACTAGGATTTTAGGAACAGTGGCAGAAAGACCTCAATGAGTGGGGCAGGCAGTAGAATGAAAGAGAAAAGCAGACAAACAAAGGTAGAAAAATAACATAGCAGAAATGGGGCAGAGAAGGATGGCTAGAATCTCTAACATAGATGGCCTCAATACATTATATTGTTAATAGTGTACCAGGATTTAAAACCCACATTACCCACACTACTCTGCTTAGATGTATTATATTCTGTTCCAGTCATTCTATTTGTACTAGATTTGAGGGCACAGACAGTTATCCTGAAAATAGCAGGATATAGTACAGTAATCATCCTTAATTTCCTATTAACTTAATCTAAAACTCTGTATAACCTACACTGTTTTACCATGACTGATTGTAATTGAATCTGGTTTGTTGGATCTCTGTTTTGTATTGATAGATTTTATTCAAAGCTGTCATGATTGATAGTATCAAGTCTGAGAGTATAGGCAACTACACTGAAGATGACAAGATTCACTAAAATATCCACTCTGGTTTGATTATTACCTGCCTTTGAAGTTTTATACTGTCTACAATGTTTTATTTTTACTAATGTTTTTATGTACTGCTATATTCAATTATATTGCTATATTCATTTATGCCTGATGATATAGACAATTCTATTGAAGATAACAAGAGACAACGTAGTAATCACTGTAGATCACCTTGTACCGTGGTTTTTATATGACTTTTTGGTTTCATGTTTTTATAGGAATTTGTTTTGCTTTGTCTTGCTAGGTTTTGTTTTTCCCTCTAATACGGAAAGGATAGAAATACATGTAGAGACTCATGCATGCATAGCTGTTTACACTCTCACTGTTTGAATATCTACTTTGTATGCTTTAATTTTGTAACTTGAACAACTATTTCTAAGAGGACAATATGTAATTTATCAACTAGTGATTTCTTACTGTTTATCTTTTTTTTCAAATTCTGTATTATCTCTACCCTTTACATGGTTTTTTTTCCTCTTTAAATAAAAAAATTTAACTCTTATGGATCTGAGGAAGACATGAGAGTGCAGAGAAAACTGGAAAGAGGCAGCACAGGGGTTCCTGGTTATAGGAACTACCACCAGGGAAATGAAGGACAACAGTTTTCAGAGGGGCTATTTGATATTATTTTTGCTCTTATGAGATATTCACACTGCTAGTGAAGCAGTGATCAGCATAGGATTAACTTAAAGTTGACAGGTTTATTGTAAACATATACAACAAAGTCAAGGAAACTACTAAAAAGTTAAGAAGAAAGTATAACTAATATGCTAAGAAATGAAAAAATAAATTCATATAAAATGAACAAATTTTCAGTAAACAAGTAAATAATGACAGATGAAAACAGCAATGAAGAATAAAAGCAGCAAATACAAAACAGTAACAAATATGGTTTATATTAATTCAAAATTATCAATAATAACTTTGAACAACAGTGACTTCATAGTTAGAAAAAATTACCAGAGATAAAGGGGCCAATTGTTCGAGAATACATAACACTATCTAATTGTGTGTTCAACTAATGATGGAGCAACAAATTATGTGATGACAAATTGATAGAACTTCTAGGCAAAATAAATTAATTCACTATTATAATTGGAAACTTTTACAGATCTCTGTCAGAAATGGGTAGACACAGAGAGGCAAAAAACAAATTAAATTCCCTCCCTAAATAAAAAACTCAATCAAAAATGGGCAAATGAAATGAGTAGACATTTCTCTGATGAAGAAGTACATATGAGTAACAAATACATGAAAAAATGCTCAACACTGTCAGTGATAGAGAAATGCAAATTGGAAAAAATACTTAGATTTGATCTTATCCCAGAAAAAAAGTGTCATAATAAAGAAATCAAATGATAACAAATGCTGGTGAGACTATGGAGCAGGGAAGAAACCCTTCTATATTGTTGATAGGAACAACACTATAAAAATCAGTACAGAGAGTCCTCAGAAAACTAAAACTAGGAATTCCATTTGATCTTGCTATTCCTCTTCTATATATTTTCCTGAAAGAGTGAAAGACATCCTATTTGCATGTTTAAAGCAGCAAAATTTATGAGAGCTAAGTGGTGGAAACAGTCTACATGTTCATCAACAGATGAATGGATAAAGAAAATGTGATATGTATACACTATAAACTACTACTCTGCATAGAGAAAGATAAATTTGAGTTATTTTTTAGGAAAATAGATATACTTTAAGACCATAATATTGAATAAAATAAGTAAGATACACAAAATTAAATAATGACTGGTTTCTCTTATATGAGAATACTAAATTATAAATAGCAAAGCAAAAGATAAATAATAGGAATTAGGGTGATGGATCCTTCTCATTTGAGAAGGGGATCAAGACATGCAGATAAAGGGAATAAAGGGGAGCAAAAGAAGATAAAACAATTAAGATATGTTATGTACATGTACCACACAAGAGATGGAAACTGTGTACCACAAACATGTGCTAATAAATATTAAAATATCAATAAAGAAAACTAAACTCAATAGCATAATCAAGCAACTGAATATAATTAACATCTATAGACTACTTCATCAAACAACTATAGCATATACATTTTTCTCAAGTTCACATAGAATGTTCATCAGTGCAGCATAGACCACCTTCTGAGCCACAAAGTAATAATAGATTTAAAAGAACACATAGAACATAGTGTTTGATTTCATAATATAATAGCATTAAACTAAATTAAAATAACAAAAGAAAACTACATATTCCCAGAATACACTAAAATTTAAAATATACTTCTGAGTAGCACAAGGGTCAGAGGGAAAAAATCTCAGGAGAAATTTTAAAACATTTTAAACTGAATGGAAATGATACCACAATTTAATAAAATTTATGAGATGCAGACAAACTGTGCAGGGCCTGGGAGAAAAACTAAGCCATCTCACCCTACCAATGAGTTAGCAGAAGCCATGCTGGGCCTGGGTAGAGAAATAAGACCCCAATTTGCCCTTCCCATAAGCTGGTGTAAGCCATGCAGGGCTCAGGAGGAGAAACAATCCAATTTGCCCTTCCCATGAGTCAGCAAAAGCCATACTGGGCCTGGAAGGAGAAACAGGCCAATTCACCCTTCCTGAGTCAGCAGAAACCATGTAAGATCTGGGATGAGTATCAAGAATCCAATTCACATTTTCCATGAGTTGGCACAAGCTATGCAAGGCTCAGGAGGAGAAACAAGCCAGTTCACCGTTTTCATGAGTTGGCATAAGCCATGCAGGGCCCATGAGAAAAAACAAGCCAATTCACACTTCCCATGAGTCAGTGGGAGCCATAGCAGACCTGGAAGGAGAAACAAACCAATTCATCTTTCCTATGAGTCAGCAAAAGCCATGCTGAGACTAGAAGGAGTAACAAGAAGCCAATTTACCCTTCTCATGAGTCAATTGGTGCACAGGCAGGGAGAAAAGAACCAACTCCCTCCCCATAAGCAATTGACTGATCTGGAGGACAGGCCAAGTTGATAACAAATTAGGTAACAAAACAACTTAATGTTTTTATTGTTTGATTGATTTTGCAGGGCTAAGGCCAATAGTCTGAGCATCTATTAAGAGGATAACAATGTACAATATAGCAAATATGGGGAATTTCCTTCTGTTTTGTTTTTGAAATCCAATATTGTTCTCAGTGCTTTGTTTTGTTCAATTTTATTGTTTTATTCAGTGTTCTGTTTTGGTTGATTTTATTCTGTTCTCTTTTGCTTAATTTTATTATGTCTGATGGTATGGGCAGCAATTTTGAAGATAACATGAAGCATTAATGTAGCCATTGTTGATTTCCTATTATCTTGTTTCAAAGTACTGTATTAATTTAATTGCTTTGATTGGTTTCATTCTGTTCTGTTTGGTTTTATTTTATTATGTCTTATGGTATGGGCAGAAATTTTGAAGATAACACAAGGCATTATGGTAGTCATTGTTGATTTCCTATTATCCTGTTTTGAAATTCTGTATCACATTCACTGTGTCAATTTGATTGGCATTATTCTGTTTTATTTTGTTGGTTTTATTCTCTTTAAAATACTCTTTTATTCTTTTGTTTTGATTGGTTTTATTCTGTTTTGTTTTGTTTGATTTTATTATGTTTGATGGTATGGGCAGCTACTTTGAAGAAGCAAGAGACATTATGTTAGCCATTGTTGATCTCCTATTATCTTGTTTTGAAATCCTATGTCATTTTCATTGTTCTGTTCTGATTGGCTTTATTAAATAAATAAATAAATAAATAAATAAAATTTATGGGGTGCATTAACCAGTGACTGAGGGAAACTTATAGTAATGAACCCATTTATTAGAAAAAAAAGATTTAAATCAATAATCTAAGTTTCCACTTAGAAAACTAGAAAACTGAAAACAAGTCCAACATAAGAGAAGAAAAATAACAGAATTTGAACAGAAATCAATGGATATAAGAAATCAAAGGAGAAAATCAACACAATCAAATTGGTTCTTTGAACATATTGATAAAATCAATGTCTTTAACTGTTTAACTGTGAAAAAAAGAGAAAGAACACAAATTACTAATTTAAGAAATGAAGGTGGGAACACTGTCTTAGATCCAATATGTTAAAATATTATGAACAACTATGTTACCTTAGGATTAATAACTTAGATAAGATGGGCCAATTTTTGAAAGAAATAATTTCATTCAAGAAGAAATAACCTCAAAAGGCTTACATTTATTACACATTTAAATCAATAATTAAAAGAATAATTAATCATTAATTAAATTTAAAACAAAATGCCAGACTTATATGTATTTGCTAATGATCTAGCAACATTTCAGGAATAAATTATGCCAGTTCTGTAGAATAACTTGCCGAAAGGTATAAACACAAAGAATACTCCCTAACTTATTCTAAAAAACCAGCATTAAACCAATACCACAACTAGATAAAGGCATCTAAAGCAAATTAAAATCAATCCCTCTCAGAAATATCAATGCAAAAAAAAGCCCAAATCTCATTAAGAACTATTTTTCAAAATCAATGAGTTCTTCAAATCTACAAGAAAAACAACCCACTTAGAAACTTGACCAAGGACTTGAACAAACATTTTACCAAAGAAAATGTGCAGGAAGCAAATCAGTATATGAAAAGATGTTCAACTTCATCTGCAACTAGGGAAGCAAGAATTAAAATAACCATAAAATCCCACCAGATCCCTATTTGAAGTGCTCAAAAGAGTACAGTCATTTTGAAAGATGGTTTGGCTATTTCTTCTAAAACTAAGCATATTCACACTATGTGATCCAGAAACAGCACTCTTTTATATTTATCCAATTTAGTTAAAAATTTATCTACATCTAAAAAATCTACATATAGATACTTACAGCAGCTTTACTTACAATTGTCAAAAATTGAAAGCAAGCAAGCTATCCCTCAGTAAGTGAATGAATAAATAGTGATACATCCAGACAATGGAACATTATTCAGCACTCAAAAGAAGTGAACTATACAGCCATGGAAAAATTGCACATTAGTAATTGAAAGGAATCAAAGTGAAAAGGCTTTAGACTACATGATTCCAGCTATATGATATGCTGGAAAAGGAAAAACAATGAAGACAATGCAGTGATCCGGGGTTGCCTGAGTATGGCCATGAATGAAAAGGCAGAACATATGGCATTTTTAGAACAGTAAAAAACTCTGTGTATTGAGTGCATCTCATTACACATCATTGCATTGAGTATATGTCCAAAACCATAGAATGTACAACACCAAGAATGCAATTCTAGTGTAAATATGAATTCTGCAGATTCTGATGTGTCGGTGTAAATTCATCAGTCATAATCAATGTACCACCTGGTGGAGGAAGTTGGTGTACGAAAGCTATGTATGAGTATGAAGAGCAAGTATATGGAAAATCTCTAAACCATCCTCTCAACTTTGCTATGAGCCTAATGCTGTTCCTAAAAATGAATCCTTTTTAAAAATAATAATAATAAATGACAAAGAGAGACTCCTATACTGTATATTTTGTGTTGGTGTTTTACAACATCAAAAAATCAACGTTTGAGCAAATAAATTTATTTATTGTTGGAGACCACAATGAAGCAGCTCTGAGCAGGATTTAAAATTAACTAATTGGCTTTATGTGTTTATCTGTGAGACTATCCTAGGTGATGCCTGGTGATGGGAGCTGATTCACAGTAAGTGAATCACAGGTCTTGGCTGAGGCCTATAGTGGCCTGTGATGCCAAAGATACCTCAAAGGGCAAGATAAGGCCCCAGGTGAGGACACCTAGCTCCAACCCCAATTATGTAGATAAAGACTGCAGCTATAGGCATCTCACTCCTGCAGTCTCACTCCTACCATAACTGTAATCATGGAGATAGGACAGTTCTCCTAAATTGGCCTAATTTACTACTTGGAGAAGTCTTTGAAGTGACTCCCAATGTCCTGTTCATTGCCTGTGCCTTCCTCAGTATCACCTCTCCTTGTTTGAAAATGTAATAAATGTGGGCAGCCCAGAGAAGCTCTTTGTCTCAGCCCCCAGAGTCAAGAACTCTGCAAAAGAGTTTTGATCCTCCTGGAGCCCTACAATCATACCACTTGTCTTATTTATTTAAGCCTTCACCATATACTTGTTAGGGAGATTGAGGATCTAGGCATACCCTGATAATTTATAGATTAGAAACACTTTGCCTCTTTTACCACTGCTGCTAAGAGTAGTGACTTGTAAGGTGGAAGTCAGTTAAATAGCTTCTTTTGATTTCCTTCCCAGTGAATTTTCACAAATATTTTGCTTTGTCAGGAATAACATACAGCCAGGCATAATGATGCACACCTATTATCCCAGTACTCTGGAGACTGAGGCAGGAGGATCACTGAGAGTTCAAGGACAGCCTGGGTTACTCAAGTCTAGTCTAATCTACATAGTGAGACCCTGTTTTGATAAACCAAATAAAAGCAAATAAAATAGGAATAACATACACATTGCATACTCCATCTTGCTAGTCAATATTCATCTTTTGGATCTCAATTTGAGTGTCACACCTAGATTATATTAGGTTCTCTTGATTATTATGTTCTTATAGGACTGCAAAAGTCTCTACGGTCACCTCAAATTTCACAGAGACTCCAACAGCCATATTTGTTTTCTTGCTTTACATGGAGCTTCCACTCTGCAAAAATCCTTTCCCACTTACTTTCTGTCTGTCCCAGTGGAAGGAGAATATCACACTGTGTGGATGGTGTCAAGCACATGGGCTCTGGGATCATACTGCCGGGCTTATCTCCCCAACTCTCCAGCTTGGTAGCTGTAAGTGGTGACAGGATGCCAGCCCTCTCTGTACCTTCATTATTTCATCTGTGAAAAGGAAAAATGAGATCTGTGTCACTGGAACTGAAACCACTCCTGGCACTTTTTAATTATTCAGTAAATACTAGGCTTTTTATGTCTTTCCTCACATGTAAGATGGACATAATTTTGGTCCAGTTCTAACAGTGTCTTGATGCCTTTTACAAGTCATTTTTGGTCCTTTTCAAAGCAGATTTACTCCTATGTTTACTATGATAAATAACTTAAAAATTGGCATTTCATTTCAAGATGTTTTAGAGGCAATTATAACAAAGACAAGTCCTAAAACTCTGATTTTAGTTTGCTAAATGATGTTTTTAGATTTATATTCAAGAGAAAACATTTTTCAGAGTCCTAATTTTAGTCAAATGAATTGCTACTTTCTACAGATGGCATTCCACAACAATGGAAGCCAGCACAAAAATGAAAAAGAAGCAAAGGAAATGACATTTAACATTGAATGCCAAGCACTCTTGCCATCAGAAAACAGTCTCTTTTTGTTAATTTCTGTATCCAGAAATTTTGACCTTTATCTCCTTTTTCAGTGATGGCTTTAGGCATATATTATTGGCTTGTAAGGTTTCTTCCTGAATGTTTGATCTTTTTGACTTGAACTTTATTTTACATTTATAAATTATTTTGACATTATTTAGAAAAAAAGAAAATCTCTGTGTTCACTCTTTCGGCTATTTGTTATGTAATAAAACTCTAAAGTAACTCCGAATTTGCCACTCTGACTCTACTGTGCTAAGAGTACTTTTCCTCGTGTACTATCGTGGGCATTTTCCCCTCTTCCAATCTGCGATTTTCTTAAATTCTCTTTCATTTAAAGTTATTGAAAAAGTTAAAATGAATACATAATTACAAGAAACATCCAAGTGCTTAAATCTTGAAAGTATTTTAATATTTGCTCCCTAAATATGATCTTTACAGTGACTATAAAGTTACATACATTTCTTCAGTAATTTGTCAATGTCCCCCTTTTCTCAGTGGCATCCAGAATCCTATACTTAAGTCAAGTACAGTCAATCTTCACTATTTATGGATTTTATATTTGATTCACTTATTTGATAAATGTATTCATTTTTATTTTAAAAACAAAAAAGAATAAAAGCTTGGTGCATAATTTCAAAACAAAATAATGGATTAACATTGGTTAGTATATTGTGTATTGTTATCTTCAAAGTAATTGTTTAGATTAAGTGCCAAATCAGTACCCTTTGTACTGTCATTGTGACTTGTGGATTGATTCACTTTCCTAACTATGCTTGAACTCTTCACCATCTTGTTTTCAGTGCTCCTGCTGAAAATAATTATGTTCTTCTCCCACTCTGTTTATTGCCACATTTTCTCCATTTTGTGCTTTTTGTTGGTGATTTCTTTGCTTAAAATGCTCTTCAATTGTAATGTTGGAGGAAGTGCTATCTCATATTCCAAAGCTCAAGAAGACTAGTTTACCTATGGAAAGATGTTAGATAATTGTTCAGGCATAAATCATAGTGTTGCTGGCTATATGTTCAGTGTCAATGAATCAACAATATGTATTAATTGTGTCCTGTACAAAAACACGTAAGTCATAGTTAAATATTTGCTGATTAACCAACAAAAGTATTTTGAGGAGGGTTCATGGGAACCTAACCCTGTGTTTCCCCTGGGAGCCAGTGATTCAGTGTTTACAAATTCAGAACTTTTTCAGACTATATTGAAAAAAAATAAAGTTGAAAAAATCACTTTCACTTACATTAACACTTACTAGTCAATCTCAGTAGCAAAGGGGTTGACATATATATATATATATATATATATATCAATGCAGTAGAACAGAGTCCATAACTAGATCTACAAGAGAATGTCTCATTTTGACTTTTAGCAAACTTACAAAAGCACTCAAAAAAAAGATAGTCTTTTCAACAAACCATAGCAACACAATTATTTTTATAATAGCACCTAAAAGGATTCAACACTTTGGAATAATTCTAACCAAAAATTTAAAGTTGCATACACTGAACTACAAGATAATTGCTGAAAAGAAAACTAAAGTGGTGAGAAAGGTATCTATGTCCATAGCTAGGGAAATGTCCTTCATTAGGATGTGAAACTGTAGTCAAACAAATTCAATGCAATTTCTGTCATAATCCCAGCATCCTTTTTCACAGAAATGGAAAAGTCAGCCAATTAAAGTTCATGTGGAACTGCAAGGAACCCCCTGAAAAATAGTCTTAAAAAAGAACAATAAAGTTGGAAAACTCACAAATCTTAGCTTATAAACTTACTACAACACATATTAGGTATAATAGCACCTACAAATAGACCTGTGGAACAGAATAGAGCCAGCTTCTTAGTAACACTTACATTTTGTGGTTAATTGACTTATGACCAAGGTGCTAATTCATTAAATAGGTAAAAGACAGTCTCTTTCACAAAGTTGAACTCTAACTGGATCAAAGACTTAAATGTCTGAGCTAATACTATTAAACCTGTAGAAGAAAATGTTGGAGAAAAACTTCAGGACAGTGAATTTTGCAATAACTGCATTGTTATATTACCAAAAGCATAAATAACTGTATTAGTCAGGGTTTTACTAGAAAAAACTGATATAACATGAGAGATACAAATGTATAAGAAATTATAATATTGGCTTACAACATTCAGCCACAGAGTTGGATGAGGAAGCATGCAAAGGGTGTCTGTATACTGGACGCTCAAGAATTCAGTCCATGATCTGGAGTTCACCCCAGTGTCTCATGCAAGTCTGCAGCAGCAGGCTTATGGTTCTGTGATAGAAGACTGAAAGATCTACAATGGAAGGCTGAAGAGTCTATGCCAGAAAGCTGAAGATTTTACCCTGGAAACCAGGAGACGACACCCAAACCAAAGGTGAAGACTGGAGCTTCTCCAAAGAATGGAATTCATTCATCCTTCCTCCTTCTCTTTCATACCATCCAGGTGCTGAGCCACCTTAGGTGTAGAGTTACTAAGCCCATTTAGTTAAGCTTCTACATCTCTCAAGTTGACACAATCGGTCAACCACTACAATAATAAAATTTTTAAAATAATTTGAAATTTTTCAAAACTAAGAATTTCATTTATCAAAGGATACTATCAAGGCAACCTACTATATGAATGAAAATATTTGCACAAAATATGTATCCAGTAAAAGATTAAAATTCAGAAATACATAGAACACCTACAACTCAATGACCAAAAAGAAAATCCCAATTGAAAAATTGCCAATAGACTTGACAGTTCTTTAAAGAAGATACACAAATTTCCAATAAACATATGAAAAGATGTTCACCATTATTAGTAACTAGGGAAATGTAAATCAAAACTGTAATAAAACAACTACTAGAATGATAACTTTAACAAATGGAAAATAGCAATTGTTGTAAAGATATAGAGAGACTGAAATCCTTGAGTATTGTAAATGGGCAGGTACAATGTCTCAGTGGTTATGAAAAATGATATGGGAGTACCTTGGATAGTTAAATACTATAAAGTTACCATATATGATTAGACAGTTCTATTCCTAGGTTTATAATCAAAAGAATTGAAAGAACTCAGATATTTGTACATTAGCATTTTCACAACCAAAATATAGAGAAAAAACAAATTTTCATTAACAAACTAATAGATAAGCAAAATGTGTTATATATGCAATAAAATTTTATTCAGTCATAAAAAGAAATGAAATTTTCACATACATTGAAAACATTTTGCTTATAAAGACATGCCAAAGTCAAACACAGGAGGACAATTATTAAAGGATTCCATTTATATGAAGAACCTAGAATATGGAAATTCATAAAAAAAAAAGTAGGATAAAGATTCCAGATGATGAGAAATTAAGAAAGGAGTTATTTTTTAATGAATAAGGAAGTTTTAGCAGGGATAATTAAAAGGTTTGATATTGATAATGATGACAGTTATAAAACATTGTGAATGCCACTGAACTGTACATTTACAAAGGGCCACAGTAAAACGTTAACATCATGTATATATTCCTACAGTAAAAGCATTGCAAAATAACTGCTTACACAGTTAAAAATTTACTTTTCAAAATAATTTTTCTTCTCTATACTCAAAATTCATATAAATAATAAGTACATAGTCTTATGGTATTAGATTTCCATTAATAAACTACTCAATTCAAGGTTTTTTATTTTTGCAAAATAAACCTTTAAAACATGAAAGTATAAAACTGAATAATCCAGCTGCTTTAAAGTTGTCAAATTTTTAAGTGCACTTATCAACTGTCAGTGATGATTACACCACAGTCTCTTCAGTGTCCATCATTTCTCCTAATTTCTACATGCTTTTTGCAACTAGGGTTTGCAAAGATAATTTAATGAATGAAAGCTGAATTTTCCCAAAAGGGAATTTGGAAATGAATTTATAGTTTCTTCAAAATGCCAAAGTACCAGTTATGGGGGATTCTACAATTGATTGCTGAGGCTTTCTAATTCCTTTCAAAATAATGTAAAATTGGAATTCACTTCATTATTTTTTAACAGAAGATGTAAAGACTGATAGCTTTCCACCTTACAATTTAAAATGTTTGTAATACTAACTTAGTACAAATTTTATACCATTGATAGCTCTGTGCACTAAAGATTTCAAATGAGATTTCAATTCTGGTTTCATAAGCAAGTGTAAAGTATCTCAAAACTAAATAATTTAGTATTCCAGATATCACTGGAATTGTGTACTGTATTGGAACCTTAAGGTTTCTTTTTTCTTGCACAGCATTTAATTGCATGGATTGCAGAATCTGTCTGCAGCATTTAATTTGCAGCTGTACCATTTGTTAACCTTCAAGATACTTACTCTGTTTATACAATTTCTTCACCCATAAAGCAGAATTAATTATAAGAGCTAGACCATAGAACTGTGGTTCAAATGTAAAGCATTTAAAAGAGTACTGTACTTGGTGCAGTGTAAACATGTATTAGTAGTAGTTAACATTTCATAAAGAATGCTTCTCTCAACATTAATGATTCTATATTAACACTTCAATCTTTAATCTTTTCTTGTATTTAATAAAGTTTTATCCTCTTCACTACCATGTTACTTGCATTTTTCTAAAATCATTCTTTTGTTCTCTTGCACGAATTTGTTTGCTTTGGAGATAAACATTTCTCTTCATGACCATATGCTCCCACGAGTAACTGTGCTCTTTGTAACTAAATCAGGACTCCTAACTGTGAACCCAAACAACCATTTTTGCTTGTAGTGGGGTTATTAACAGTTGGTAATGCCAGGAAAACATTTTCCAAAAATTGACAAGGATATTTTATTTGGCTCTAGTTTATCTAAGGGTAAGCTTTTAAAAGTTTAGTAGCTATATTCAGAGTCTTACATTTCTTTTTTTATTTAAAAAGAGCAAAACAGAAAAAAAAAGGGGTAGAGTCTTACATTTCATTTGTTGGTCTTAATGAACCAGAAATAGTTTGTCTTATTAACCTATCAAATAAAACATCAATGGAAACCTCCAGAAGAACTACTACTTTTAATTATTTTTTCTGTATTATAGAACCTCTGAAAGTAAAATATAGATTCTTTGATTTTTTGACAGTAGAAATCTGTACAGCATGAACTAATATTGTTAATAATTAGTACATTCAACAAATTTAAAAAAACCAGGGACAATAATAACACCACCATTATTTACACAGCCATGTATCACATAATGATGTCTTAACAAGATGTCATATATAGAACACTGGTTCCATAAGATTATAAAATGCAGTGGCATCATAGCCATTTTAGTTTTTACTAGTTTTGATAATTATGCAAAATATTACTAACATTGGTTATTTCCTTCTGGAAAACTCATTTGAAAATATTCACTGAGAAGATACAATTTGAATTAATCATGATTATGTCAGTACTTTAAAGAATTTCATTCTGAATGTAAAGCAACTTTGGTGTTTCTTCTCTAATATAATTATTTCAATGTTAATTTTTAAATTATAATTTCAATAATTAAATTTATTGACTTCCCTTAAAAATAGAGAGATTAACATAAATTATATAAAAATTTTCACAAAATGTTAAAAGCAAATTATATCAGGAGCAATAGAGATAAGAGTAAGATTCTGGGACCTTAATTATTGCCTCAGATAAAGTAGATATTATACATATGCTCTATAATTCATTTTCATAGCATATACTGAAGGCTTCCTCTAGATTAGGACATATGGTATTGCTATTATAAAATTCATTTCTTTGTATAAATGTTGACAAGGAAATTTTTTCCCAATAAATCTCAATTGAAAGAATTTCAGAAACAGGTAAGCTAATTAATAATTGTTAAAATAACTGTTACTTCCAATAAAATGGTCTCTGTTTTCTATGAAATTCTGTAATTTTTTCTGCAAAATCATTTCCCCTCAATATCATTTGGTTTAAGTAATATCAAGCTTAGTTCTTATTCTAAGATAACAGGAGTTTTATTAGAAGCACAAATTTATTAGAAGACATAAATACTTTCAGGTTGACAAAAGAACCTTGCTTAATAAGATACATTACAAATAGTTTCAAATTTAAAATCAGTGTTTTTCTGCTTTATTCCTAACTCAATCCATATGTTTTCTAATACAAGAACTTGTGAAATTCCTACCATGTTAGACATTATTTTCCAAAAAAAAGTCACTATTTCATTGACCTAAGTATGTGTGAATGACCTGCCACACTTCAGAGAAATAACTCATCGAATTAAGGGCTTCTATTAATGCAAGTGTCACTTTTGGAGTATGTGTAAGGAGTCTAAATAAAATGAAGAGCACATTAAGAAATGGATATTGGTCTTTGAAATTTGGAAATATTTACTTAGATCACTTTGAACAATTAGAACCATAGCAAATAAATTCTTTGTTGAGTTCAAATTTATTTTATTATGTCCAAGTCAAGATAGAGTTAATAGTACACTTATAGAGAACCGTATAACTAAGAATACTTACGTATATCATTCTGGGACTATGCTCCGTATCTCTGGCTCAGAGGAAGTTCTTGCCAAAGCAATCATGCATTTTCTATGCTGAGCAGTCTCTATGGACTTATACATACCACTCAGAGACCTAGAAAGCAATTAACCAGTTGGGAAGGAGGAAATAGGGGTGTGGTGCTGCCCCTCTCCCTTTGCTCTGTCGCCTATGTCTGCACAGAGATTGAGGTAGCACTTGAAACAAGGGATGTGGTGGTAAAATTAGAGGAAGGTAGAGAAAATGTGAGTGAAAACATTTGGAAACACTTTACAATGATTTATGGGAACATATTGTGCTCTCATCTTCCTTCTCCGAAAAGCCAAACTTTCCAATCTCAGAAGAGAAGAGTGACACAGGAAAAAACTACACTTCGATAAACAGTGGGCCAGAATAAGTAGTATTTATTTTTTTGAGATATGTCTTCAAAGATTTTAAGAAAAAAAAACAAAAAATACATATACAAATATAGATGTATACATATTCTGTCTATCTGTCTAATCTAATAGAATTCTGTGATGCAGGAAACCTTACCAATATTTCCATTTATGTGATACATTCATTGTATCAGTTGGGATCTAGTTAGAGATAGGAACAAAATAAATTACAAAACAGATTAAAGATTTACTAACTTAGTACAAAGTTATTGATTAGGCAAATGAGAGGATTAAAAAAGAATATGATATATATCTCTATCTAAGTATGATAAAGATAGTAATTGTAGGAAAAGATGGTACCCTCCCCAGTAGAGGGACAAAGGGAAAAGCTGAAGTGGTAACCACAAACCTAGCAATGGGAGTGATGGGGAGACATCCACTTAGCTGAGATAAATGTCTCTAAGAGCAGGTGACAACCTGGTGGGCCAGTGAAGCGCATGTAACTGACTAAATTTATTAACTAAATATATTCAATATTATCTTTCCTGTCTTGTGACATAATTCACACCCACAATTTAAATGAGGAGAAGTTTAATTTAGCCCATGGTTTTAGGGAATTCACTCCATGGTCTGCTAGTTCCAAAGCAGAAAATTATGCTGTAAGAATGTGTTGAAACTAAAATGATCAGTTCATGGTTGCCCAGGAAAAGAATAGGAAACAGTGGCAGAGAGAAAGAGATGAGGCACCAGACATAAACACCAAGATCACACCTCCATGACCCACTCAGACACACCTGAAAGGGGGGCTCCCAAGCCAACCAGTTAACCATCACAAAAATCACCTAAATCAAAGATGTAATATTTTATTCATACTATGTCCTGAACCTGAAATTCTCCTCTATTTCCCTTGTACATGTCTACTTCTTTCCCATTATACTAATGCAAATCCTGATGCCAATAACCAGCTAACAAAAATATTTTTCTTCTTTCTAGAAACTCCCTTAAAATTTTGGTTCTACCTCTTACATGTCACTTATGATATGTTATGATTATTTAGTATTGTAGTCAGGTTTGCAAGGATAAAGAGAAAATACAGAACACGTAATTTATAGTATTATTTATAATGCTCACACAAGGAGTCAACTACAAAGAAAGTACAGAAAATCTGTCCACACACTAAAGATCTAGAGAATCCAACAGAGGGCCTGGAACCCACAGCAATGTCTTCCATGAGTCCAGCTGAAGACCTAGAGCCCATGACAATGCTCCCGTAAGTCCAACTGGAGGCCTAGAGCCCATATAATAACCCATGCAAGTCTGTTTCATGGATCTGCACAGGGAAAGTTCAAGGGTCAGCAGTGGAAGCTAGAAAGTCTATGACAGTGAGGTGAAGAATCTGTGCCAGCAGGCCAAAGTTCTACACTGGGGCCAATAAGCGATGCTCAAAATAAGAACCAGGGCTCCCCGAAAAGTACCACAGCCATCCTTAGCAACAACAAGTTCTCAAGCTCCTCCAACAATGAGAACAACCAAGTTCTTATTGGAAAACCAGTGTGACAAGCTTCTCCTTGAGATTGAACAGCACATATCTTTCCCTCTTGAGCCAGGAAGCAATGCTCAAAGTAAGGATCAAAGATCCCCCAAAGTGAAACACAGTAATTCTCAGCATCAAAGTCCTGAGCTCCTCCAATAACAGCTGAGTTCAAATCAGGGAAGCCAGCATGACAAGCTCCTCCAGGAGAACTAACAGCTCCAAACAATAACACTTATGAGAAACCAGAGACTTTATTCTTCCTCTCCAGGTTTCCTTTGTTGGCAACAGTCCTCAGGTGGGCCATCTACACTCAGCACCACCCTGATTTGCTTCAGCTGGTGTTTAAGTTGACCATCAGTTTTCCATCCACAACATTTAGAAATGACTGGAATACTCCTGATAGGAAGGGACCTTGGCTAATTCTTCTGCAATGTATAATGTCTTGAGAGCAGTAAGTATTGACAAAAGAACAGAATCTCCCATGACCAGAGAAAAGTAGCTGGGTTTCCTATAGGTCTACAAAGGTTTGAAATGACTCAGATCACTTACTATTTTCAATCCTTAGCCTGCCTGGAGAGGAAGCAAACGTACTCCTTTACCTTTACTTCTTTCAATAAAGTTTCTCAGGCTGAAATACCCTGCTGTAACTTGTGCCCTCTTATCCATCTAGAGAAAATGCTCACTTCTAATCCACCCTGTGGAAACCTTTTGTTTTTGATTTGAAGAGAGGGTAATACGTGGAACTTCCACACTAATTTATCTTCTTTCTGGTGAGATTGGTTTCTTGCACAACCTAAAAAGATCAGGTAGAAAGTATACTTAAAAGTATGTGCAAAATATGAAGTAACAGCAAATACTAAACAAGATGGGCTTTGAAATACGAGGAATAGAAAGATGGCAATGGTGTCACTAAGAGAACCAAAACTCCTAAGTTATACATTACTGCCCCTATTTGGATGCAGTTCCATTCTTTCTCACATTTCTTTTATCCTTCTATTCAAAATATTAATTTTTATGAGTCATCATAAAAAACTGTTTCTTTTTCATTTATTCATTCCATAAATATTTATTAAACTCTTATGGCTAGAACAGCATCAGGCACAAGCAAGAGAGTTGTGAACTCAGAACTTATACATACCTTCACAAAGCTTTTCTGCTGAGATAACATTCAAGATCGTATACTATTCAGAGGCAGGTACGGTGGTGCTCACCTGTAATATCAGCGCTTGGGAAGATGAAGTAGAAAGATTGTTGTAAGTTCAAGACCAGCCTGGGCAACGAAGTGAGCTTGAGACCAGCCTGAACTGCATAGCAAGACTCTCTCTCAAAAAGACAACAAAAAAGTATATTATTCAAAATAATATAATATTCATTATACATATTGTGAAAATTAAAGATTATAAAAACCTTATCAGTCAGGGATGATGGCATGCACCAACAAACCCAATACTCTTGGAGGGTTAGGCAGAAGAATCAAAAATTTGAGCCCAGCCTGGAAAATTTAGCAATTTAGTAAGATCGTGTCTCAAAATAAAATACAAAAAAAAAAAAAGGTTGGATATGTAGCTCAGTGTCAAGACCCATGATATAATTTTCAATAAAAAAAAAAAAGCAAAACAGCAACAAGGCTTATTAAGTAAAGATGCGATTGCTAGAGAGTGTGTCCAGTCTTTGGAGTGAGACAGAAGGATAACTATCTTTGTTAAGTACAGTATTTATCAAGAAGGAAAAAGATGTTGGAAAGTTGTGAAAAGCTTTTCATGTTTCTCATTTTATAGAATGAGTTAAAAAAAATGTTTCTCACTAGTTAGAATTCTTACAATCAGTGAAAATCCCAAGCATCTGAGATACATGTTTAAAATATTTTTATGTCAGTGATTTCCACCACAAATTAGGAAAATTCAGCAATTGCACTAAGTCTAGCTCCTTGCTGTGGAGGGGAAACGGAGGGCACAGTAGAGCACACAATTTGGCTTGAAATGTCATCTCAATTTGCAACTAAAACATTTTGCACAAAATTAACCAGGCATTTACATAAAGACTTTATTTTGTGAGAAAAGTAAAAGCAATAATCTCTATATATTATGTGATTTTTTTAATGAAAGGAACTTATTTAGCAAAATGTAAAGATACTTGGTAACTCCACTAGAGTTGAAGAATTATTATACCTAAAAATAAGTATTATTCAAAACACATTGCTGTTCATTTTTATTTGTGAACAATAGAAATTTATTTCGCATATTTCTGGAGGCCATAAGACCAAGGTCAGTGTTCCCCAGATCCAGTGTCTGATGAAGGCTTGCTTTCTGGTTCATAGGTAAGCATCTTTTCATTGTGTCTTTACACGGCCTGAGGACCAACGATGTTCTCTGGGCCTCTGTTACAAAGTTACAGATCCCATTTATGAGTCTCCAGCTCCATGATCTAACCATCCCCAAAGGCCCCACTTCCCAATAGCATGACTTCCAGAGTGAGTATTTCAACATAGGAATTTTGAAGGGACACACTGTCAATCCATAACATCAAACCAAAGTTTAAGAAGAAAAATGTGATGAACAATATGTCCCTGCAAGCTGCAGAAGACAGAGAATGTTAGTGTAGTAGTTACCTATTTCTGCATAACAAATTACTTTAAAACTCAGTAGTGTGGGGCAGGAAACATTTATTATCTCACATGGAGTCTGTCAGTCATGAATTTGGAAACCGCTTGGCTGAGTGATTCTAGCTCAAAGTCAAGAGATGGGCTGTAATTGTGTCCTCTGAAGGCTTGACAGGGATGAGGACCCACTTCAAAGATCTATTTCACTAAATTATTGATGGAGACACCTCAGTTCTTTACCTCAAAAACCTGACTCCAGGGCTCCTTCATTGTCCTCACCACATGGCATTTGTCTTTCCCTAGACTGAGTGATTCAAGGGAGAAATAAGAGGAAGACACAATTTCTTTTATGACTGGACTCAATAGTTACAAGGGCTTGTACATTCTTCTCTGCACTAGAAGCAAGTCACTAAGAGCAGGATCCACTTTTTGAAGGAGTGTCAAAGAATTTGAGGACCTATTTTACAGCATCATGATGACCAATATAGTCGAAGTCTTTCAATAATTTATCTTCTTATCTTCCACAAAGGTGACCAGTGTTTGAGTGCGGCTCTAGGCTATAACTTGCTGCATTTATAAATACAACTTAACTGCTATTTTTGCATCTTTGTATTTTTCTTCATTTTTTTTAGTATATGTTTGCAGTACACAAATGGTACATGTTCACAGTATGCATTCCTCATGAGGAGTTCATACATGTACATTATACATCTCAATTTTCTTTTACCCTCTTCCCTTTCCTTTCTCTCCCCACTTTATACATTCTTAAATGTCAAGAATAAATGATATATAGGCAAAGAGACAATGAAGGCAGTGTTTTACAATTTGATATGTTTTAAGTGTTTAGGGATGGAGAATGAAAATAAGTTTGAAATATATTCTATATATATATATCTGTGATTAATATATATCAATATATATTAATTATACATATTGTTATATTAACATATATATGATATATTAACATATATATTGATATATATCAATACATCAATATATATAAATGTATATCAGTATATATACTATATAATATGTGTGATCAATCATCAATTTTGTAAAAGAATGAAATCCATTATTCTTTTTGTTTTATTAAGCTACATTACAATGAAAATTAAAAATAATTTGTATAAAATTTTGAAGCAATTTCTTATGTTATCTAAAGGCTCCATTAATATAGACTGAGTTGGCATTTAAGTTTTAGAATAAAGAACTGGTGTTATTGTGCAAATGAGATGACCCATGGCAAATGCAAGATTGTGTTCTTAATGTCCTCAATAAATCATCAGTGCAGTATACTATAGAAAGTCAGAAACATCTTTATCTTCTTCTGTAGAACATGAGAATCAACATGACTGATTTGATTTTGTATAAAGTTTGATCATCTAAATATAGACTTCTACTTGCATGAAAACTCTGAATCACTGTCTATATCTGGGATCCAATCTAAGAAAAATACCAGCTGGAAGATTGCATCTTTCAAGCCACCTCCTCTTTACTCCAGAATACCACCCATGTTTGCTTGTTTTTTCTAGGAATAATGTGTATTACAGGAAACAGAGCATGGTTTTTGTTGTCTGTAAAGATCTTACAAAAGTTTTCCATTTGAGGGGCTAATGCCTAATCCAATATTGCAAAATTTATCATTTGAAACTGATTCCTCCTTTATCTGGAAAGCCAATGATGTGTTTTAATAAAAATGTGTTTAAAGTGTCATTGTATGCATGTCATATATGAAATAAAGGTTAGCACTTACGTACCTTGGGTACTAAGGAAATTACCAGTTGACTGAACTTTACATATCTCCTGTGGTCATTTTGCCTTCAGATAAATACAGCACAGGGATTGGTAGAATCAGCACAAGAAAATAAACAATTTTCAAATATATTAATTTTTCATTGCTATACTTATTAAATAGACACAATTTTAGCAGATAAGAGTGCAGACTAGTGCAATCACTATGGAAATAATTATGGAAATTTCTCAGAAATCTAGGATTAGAAGTCCCATTCAACCCAGTTGTTCCCCTTCTAGGTATTTTCCAAGAATTAAAAACATCATACCACAGCAATATGTGTGCACCCATGTTTATAGTAGCACAATTTATAATAACTAGATCTTGGAAACAACCCAAATGGCAATAAATCATGGAATGGATAAAAAAAGATGTGGTCTTTTTATACAGTGAGTACTATTCAACCATAAAGAAGAACAACCTTGACACTTTTATAGGTAAATGGATGCAATTTGAGACCATACTCATAAGTGAAATAAATGAGACTCACTTTTGTAAACATCATACTGTCACCCTGGTAATAAATATTGAAAGAGTAAATAAAGTTCAAAATATACAGTGCCTATTGTGAAATGGGAAGAAATTATTCAAAAGGAAAATGGAACTACGATGTGGGAAAGGGAAAGGAAGGGAAAAGAAAAAAATTCAAGATAGTTATGCTACTAGTTTCTTTTATTTCATTGAAAAGAAAAGGTTTGCTAATATTGTTTGGAGAATTCTTTATGTTCATATCTTGGACTCTAAAGATAACAATACCCAATGTATTAACTATTGTTACTTTCCTATTATATTGTTATGAACTTTTATTTTACTTTTCCTTCCATAAAATGAAAGAAGGAAAGCAAGCAAGCAAGCAAGAAAGAAAGAAACAGAAAGAAAGAAAATGAATGCAGATATTTGGGGTTTCTACAGATTTCTCCTTTAGAAATACTACAATTTGTGCAGAAGTGTACTTCGTTTTTTTTCCTACATATTTCTTAGAGTTTTAAAACTACATGTCCTTTGAGGTCAACCAAAAAATGTATCTTAAATAACCACTGAAAGATTTATAACCAGATCATCACACATAAGTAAATTTGTTCATATACTGGGCATTAACTGAAAAAATAATTCAATCTTTTCTCAACTTCCCTCTCCTTTAGAACTTTTCCTTTACTGTTCATGAATTCAACAGATGTCATGAAATCAATACTCTATGATGTCTCCAGACTGCTAAAGACAATAAAATAAACATGGGATGGGATAAAACAGAGAAGGAAAAAAGGAAAACAAAGAAAGAATAAGGGAGAGAGAAGAAAAACAAGCAAATACGGGAAAACTTATTCAGTTTGTTTATGTATTTTTTTATTTTATTTGAAAGAAAAAACAATAAAAACAATACAAAATTTCAAAACAAGATATAGGAGAGTAACAATGATTGATATATTGCATACCGTTATCTTTAAAGAGTAAATATTATTATTCTAAAAGAAAGAAATGAAGGATTGAAAAAACTGAATCAATACAAGACCCAAATCCATCAAGGCAATCTTTAAGCCATGTAGTTCCACATCTAACACCCTGGGCAGATGTGGTACATTGTGTGTTCCAAAGGGCTTGGCTTGGCTTGGCCAGCTGCAACCCACTTGACCTCTCTTCTAGGCTGGCCTTACTTGTATCCTGTAATTTTCTGGACAGACATTCCACATTCCTGACATCACTGCTTCACAGAATCTCCACGGCACCTTTGACTTAATTCCCACATCTTCATGGACTCCTCTTTCAGAAAATTCTTGCCTATTACAGCTCGTGTCTAGATGCTTCCCCCAAAGCCTCGTATGCTCATAGGTTGGCATTTGTGGAGGTGACTGGATGGAGAGTGTGTGATACTAGAAATAAGGGCGTGTGGCACTAAATTATTCCTCTTATTAGAATTAGTATAGTTCTGGGTGCCACCAGGCCAAAGGCTGGTAGCCTGGATGGGATAAAAGAGAAAGGGTGGCTGGCTGCTTGCTGTTCACCGCCTTCCACTTGCTATGCTGTGGACTGTTTCTCCTCTGCGGTGCCCTTCTGCCATGCTGCTGTACATTGGAATCAGCCAACTATGGACTGAAATCTCTGAAAACTGTGAGCTGAAATAAAGTTTTTCTCTTTTAACTTTGGGTGTTGAGTATTTTGTCTCAACAAGAAAATTAAGACATTGACATTCCTTTGAAATCTGGATTTAAGCTTCCTTGATCCTATAAGACTTTCATTCTTCATATCAGAAAAGCCAGCATCTTAGGAATGACACCAAGGTTGGCTGCCACAATGAGCAATACCCAGGCCTTTTTGCACCAGGACTGCACCAGTCTCTGAGCACTTGGATATCAGAGCATGCTGAAATGAGTTCCTGGGAACTAGTCCCCCTTCTTAAGCATGCATATCACGAATTCTCTCAAATGAAAGGTTGATACTTTTTCACTCTTAAGTTTACTGCTGAGGTCTTGCTGATTCCTGAGATACTCTTCAGGCATCTTTCTTCTCTTTAACGTTGTTGGTTTCTTCTTAAAGGCACTAATCTCTTCAGTTGTCACAGCCCCTTTGGTTCTAACTCTATATATTGTTCCTCCTGGGCCAAAATTTAAGTTATTCAAACTTTTCAACTCTAGCTTTTGCCCTCAAGTTTTACTATCAAACTGGCTAAAACTAGTCAATAGTACTCATGCTGCAGTCTGAATATTGAGCTGTCTTCAGACTACCTCAACCAGAACAGTTAGTCCCTTGCCTTTAATCTCAGTCTCCTACAAAGTTTTGGGACACAGTTAAAGCACAGACAATTTTTCTGCCAAAGCATAACATTTATGGCCACCACTCTAAATGCTGAAGGAGTTCTTGTTCCCAAATGAAACATCCTGGGCCTGGCTTTTACCATCTCCATGCCTATCAGTATTCTGATATTCTGAATTACAAGCAGATTCACTCATCAGCCCACCCTTACAGCATTCTATGGCTTCTCTGGCTCCTATCTCCAAAGATTTCTAAACTCCTTCCAAAAACAACTTACAAAGTCTTCTAAATCATATGATAAGGTATAGTCATGGCAATAATCCTGTTTCTGGAACCAGTTTTCTGTAGTCAGTTTTCCTGTTGCTGAGGTACAACACACAGCTTTGATAGCTTAAGGGATAAGAAGTTTAAATTGTGCAGTTGGCTTCAAGGCAGAGACCTCATGGCAGAGGGAAAGATGCAGCAAAGATGCTTTGTTCATGGCAGATGGGAAGCAGAGAAGAAAGGGCCAGGGATTGTGTATTACACCTAAACCATGCCTTCTTAGCCCATTTAACATTCCCAGCAGTGCTTTACTTATCTGCTGGGCATTTATTAATCAAATGAAGTTGACATATCAGGAAGATCATTCATAATGAATAATCCATTTTCAATGTCTTTATAAATCTTTCCAATGCTGAGAATACACAGTGTGAATTTCAGAATGATATGCTAAGGCACTGAATCACTGGCCCTGGTTTGAGGGAGGATCATAGCAGGAGGCTTAAATGAAAGACATGGTGATAGGTAGATTAGTTCAGGATTAGTGAACTGTGCATAATATTTATACAAACAAAAAACCCTCAAATTTTAATATAGACTATAATTTGCATAATTTTATCAACACCTTTAGGAAGTTAAAATACAGCCCTTTTACCTTCCATTTACACAAATCAATTTGATACTCAGTTGCAATCTTTTTCACTACTAGATATTTTCTCCTCAATACTTAATTACTTTTTTATAATTGGCATATTTTATAATAAAAATAAAAATACTACTCTCTGTCTTCTTTAGGTGCCTTTAGAAACTTGAGCACAATTTGTTTTAAATGAGAAAGAGAAAAGAGGGAAACATACTCTCCGTACACTGTATCACCCAATTCCTCAACCACAATACTGTGTTACTGAAATCACTAGAAAACAAATATTTCTGGTTTCATTTTTGGAGCCTTGGGCTTCATTAGAATCAACATTTATGTTAATGAATGAAGCTGGTATATAAACCTTGGAGACACTACAAATGTCCCTGACACCAATGTCTCTCCTTTCTGGTCTAATATTGTCTGTGATAGATTTTGTAAGTCCCATAGTGACAAGACTTTTTAATGCTTGTTCACAAGCAACATAAATGTTTCCCCCTTGTCTGCCTTAACTTCCAGAGGAAATGTTCAAATATCCAGTACATGGCACACACTAGCACACATAATTCAGTGTTTGCAGCTATTAAGATTATGCAACTAAACCAAGTCAGAAAGTTCATTTTTTTGCTTCTTCTCTCCAGATATTGCTTTTCTTTGTATAAATTAATTCATTTTCAGTCTTGTAATAAGGACATCTGATTATATTTTATTTGACATATATTTTTCTCCCTTTTGACTTTTACTTTCCTTAGTATAATAATGACTGAGTATAATTTGATTCTCTATTATAGTATTAGAATCTATAGACTATTAATTGTCAAATTATTAACTATTGATTCATTATTATAATAATTGCAAAAAAGATAAAAAAATATAGGCAGTTAGGCCAGAAAAATGCAGACTCTTGTTTACTTTTTCTCCACATTAGAGAAGCAAAAATCAAAGTATCACTATTAGCAAGTGACATGATCGTTATATTAAAAAGCTCAAGAGATCCACCAAAAAATCAATTAGAAATAATAAATTCAACAGATTTGCAGGATACAAAGTCAACATGCAAAGAAACACTAGTGTTGCTATATGCCAACAGCAAATGACTGAAATAGAAATTGAGAAAGCAATCCTGTTTATAATAGTTACAAAAATAATATCAACAAAAAAATTAACCAAAGAGGTGCATGATCTCTATAATAAAAAAATACTAAACATTGATAAAAGCACAGGACACAAAAAATGAAAAGACACACATTGTTCATAGTTTGGAAAAATTGGTAATGTTAAAATGTTCGTATTATCCAAAATAATCTAAATATTCAAAGCAATAGATAACAAAATATCAACAACATTCTTCACAGAACTAATAAAAAAGTTATATGGTTTGTAGGTAACCACAAAATCTCCTCATTAACCAAAACCATCATGAGCAAAAAGAGCAAAGCCAAATACATTATGCTACCTGATTTTGAAATATACCATAAATCTGTGGCCACCAAAATAGTATGGTATTAAGGGCTGTGGGTGTACATCAGTGTATGCACAAAGCACTGAGTTTGTTTCCTCAGCACCAGAAGAAATTAAAACAAGCAAAGCACCACATGGTGGCATAAAAACAGACAGTGGAGCAAAAGAGAGCCTGAAAACAAATCTACACATCTACACAAAACTGTGTTTCAAAAAAAAGTATTAAGAACATGTGCTGTAGAATGAGCTGTGTTTCCAGTAAATGGTTCTGAGAAAACTGGATATCCACAGACAGAAGTATTAAGCTAGGTCCCTATCACTCCCCATTTACAAAAATCAGTTATAAATGAATTAAAGACTTATGAGTAAGACTGAAACCATAAAACCTACCACAAATGATAGTAGAAATGTTTCAGAACAATGAAATGGGCAAGGGTTTTTTGGATAAAAACCTATTTACATGAGAAACAAAAGCATAAATAGGCAAATGAAATTTCTTTAAACTAAAAAGCTTTGGCACTGGAAAAAAAATAACTACATTGAAGAGACAATATACAGAATGGTAGAAATATATGCAAACTATATCTGATAAGACAAATACCCAGAATATACATACACTAAAAATTCAAAATCAAAACAAATAAAAAACCCAATAAATAACCCTAGTAAAAAATGAACAGTAGAACTAAGCCGCTATTTCTCAAAATAGCTTTTTTGGTGGCAGAACACAGCAAAAGCAAGTATCTTTTCCTATTTTACATTGGGTGGATGTAGCAAAGATAGTCAATAACTATAAGAAAAATTGCTCAACATCACTAATCTTCAGGTTATGCACAAATCAAAATCACAGTGAGATGTAACCTTACTCCAGTGAAAATGCATACTATCATAAAGACAAAAGTTAGCAACTGGACTAGGGATTTAGCTCAGTGGCATAAGTGCCTACCTGGCAAGCACAAGGTTGTGAGTTCAATCCTCACTACACACACACACACACACACACACACACAAAGCTAGCAAGTGCTGGCAAGAATGTGTAAAAGGAAACTCTTGAACACTGCTACTGAGAATTCGAGCTGGTACAATCACTACAAAAGCAGTATTGAGGTTCCCCTAAATATTAACAATACAACTACCATATGCTCCAGCAATTCTACTCCTGGGTATATATTCAAATGAAATGATATAGATATTTTGAAGAGCTATTCCCATGTTTATTTCAGTACTTTTCACAATTACCTAAATATGGAATCAACCTAAGTATTCATTGGTGTATAAGAAAATTGACACATGTATATAATGGAGTACTGTTTAACCATATAGAATAATTTTTAAAAAAAGAATGAAGTCTTATTATGACAACATGAATGGAATTAAAGATAATTATGTTAGGCAAAAAAGAAAAACAGACAGAAAGATGAAAATTATCTCACTAATGTGTGGGAATCTCACAAATTGATCTAGAAATTCCAAGTAGAAAAGAGGTGACCACAGACCAGAGAATGAAGATGGAGGAGTCATCCATGGAAACTAATGTGCAGTTAGCTAAAAGAGAGAAGTCCTGGTGTAATGCTGAAAGCATGTGGGTGATTACAAATATCAGCAATGTACCATCTATCTAAACAATAAATGGGAAAAAGATTTAAATATTTTCAACAAAAGAAATGATAAATAATGATATAGATATAAACCTGACACAATTAAAGTGTGATGGTACCTGCCTATAATCCATACCTACCGGTCTACCTATTACACAAAGTTCCACTAAAAAAGACAATTTTATGCTTTCATGTATCAGTCACAAACACATTTAATTATTTTTTAAAGACTGATTCATATTTATTCTTCACTTCATAAAAATTAAAATGGATACACCAATTACTAAAGTTTTGTGTAAAGAGTTATGTGAGCAAATAATTCATTTACCCATAAATTTCTATTTCTTTTTACATTCCTCAGAAAATGAGAAGCACCATATGTTTAAGGACCAAGGAAATATCTTGCCTATGGCCCCACACTGAAAATATTTCTGAAAGATCTGTGCTATGGTTTGTGTCCATATGTTCCTGCAAAGCTTCATGCAGTCAGAGTTTTCTTCAGAGGTAGCTGAATCTAGAGTCTGTGATTGGTTCACTGTCTACTTCTGGGAATGGGAGTATAAGTGCTATACCCACCCAATGTAAAATAGGAAAAGATACTTGCTTTTGCTGTGTTCTGCCACCATAAACTATTGCTTCTCTGCCAAACCACCTGCCTTAGAGCCAGCTGATGATTATGGACTGAAACATCGACAAAATGTGAGCTAAGTAAACCTTTCCTCCTTTAACTTTGGGTGCTGGGCATTTTGTCCCAGTGATGAAAGAAAAGTAAATAAGACAGCATGTAGTACCAGAAGTGAAGTCCTTACTGCTAAAATACCTGACAATGTGTTTCAAGAGCCTTTGGGAATGATTTGTGGGAAGAGACTGAAAAGATTCAGAGATGCTGAAAATGTAGAGCTATAGCTACTGCTTACATTCTGTATGGGGGATTTTAGTAAGACCTCAAAAGACTGTAAGGCTAACAGAAATATGGTAGGTAAAAAACAGACTCAGGAGATTTTCACTAGGAAGAAGAACTGCATGGGCTGGTGAACTCCAGGTAATGTGTTATGGCTTGGAAAAAAGCTTGTCAGCATTTTACTCATGTCCGGAGACTCTCTGAAACTCATATTAAGGGAAGAAGACTAATCAATCTTGCAGAAGAAATTTCAAGGCAGTTGAAGTAGTGGAGTGGCTACTGTTGTGACTTTTAGCCAGATTGATATTGAGAATCAAGATGGAAGAATGATTTAAAATGTGAGTTTGGTCACAAAGGAAGCTCCAGTAAAGCTCTGAACTACAAACATGGATCAGAGGAGATATTGATTGCTGAGAAGGAACAGGACAATAGAAAAGATGACCTGAGGGCATCACAAGAAGCAATAGAAATCTACTTTTTTCAATCTCAAAACTGAAAAAGTTACTTTACTTTGAGAAGAAAGCCTCAGAGCATTATGTTCCACTATGGCAGCAACCTGGAGAATTTGTTCTTCAAAACTGTACTGAGAGAGCTCAGTGATCCAGGTACTCAACCCCTACGGCCAAGAGAGAGGAAAACCTGGCTACTGCTCCTGTTGGCAGCAGACCTTGACATCAGCCATGTGGTGCTGGTTTTAGGCCCATGCATAATGCAACTGTGTGGGCTTATGAAGGCTCCCATCCAGATTTCAGAAGGCCTAGGAGAACAGGCATTATGCTCCTGTGAGGGCAATATGTGAAGCAGTGAGAGTGAAGCCAAAGAAACAGTGGAAACCCCAAAAGTTTGGAGAAGCCAGGAACATGGATCATCTGGGGAAATCTCCAAGGAGGGAGCAGAGCTGGCCCAAGAGAAAAGACAGGGAAGCTATAACCACCAGAAGTGCCATAGTGGTGGAACTGCCCAAAATATTTAGAGTTCACATCTTACCACAGATTGACTCAGAGGCTGTACATGGAACTACAAGATTTAATGTTTTCCCTCTGCATTTTGGACTTGCATTGGTACCATTCCTTTGTATCAGGGACCTGGCCTAGAGCCTTGATGGTCCATGTTAAGGATACAGCAAGAGAATAAAATAAGAAACAGAGACAAATTTAGCAGTACATGGTGAGTGACTGGGAAGTTGATATCTCCAGATGGTCCAAGAAAGTGACACTCCAAGGCAGACACTATGTATTGGGTATATACAGTGATAGGTAGGGCTAGCAAAAGATTCAAGCTTGACAGAAGACTCAGAGGGCTGTGACTCAGCAGGCAAGTGTAAGTATTTATGGAAAATATAGCATTAAATTGCAATAAAAATATTTAGAAATATAATAAATATTGCAGGAAACAATATAACAGTATATTTTTAAAAATGTAAAAATAAATTGGAGTATAAAGCATCAATAATTGGAAATTAAATTTCAACATAAGAAATTTTGTTTACTTCTTGGGAGAAGACAAGATGGCTGATCAGTGAGCAACAAAATACAAAGCCTCCCGGGAGAAACAACTCATACACCAGAATAAAGCACCCTGGAGAGACCCAGAGGGAGATGGATCCTCTTGATACAGGAAGAAATTAAAACATAAAAAAGCTCATCAAATACTTCGGGACTACAACTGAAACAGCTGAAAATTATGGGACACAGCATTTTCATGGTGACCCAGCAAGTGTGCACCAGCTTGAATCCATGCCAGCCGGCAGAGCTGCCCAAACTTGTTCCTGCCCCCACTCACAGGAAGAACAGCAGCGCTGAAGACAGGGGTTGGTGAGCCCAACAGAAAGCAGAGCCGGCAAAGGGACTTTCATTAATCCATGGTCAGTGCTGGGAATGAGACCCCCACACACACATGGGAAGGGCGCAACCAAATGGGCAACATGTTGGAATCAGCCAAGAGGAGCCTGAACTGGGAGTGACAGTGACTTCAGTTGGTTGATCCCTCCCCAGAGCAGATTCATGGGATTTGCTTGGACTGGGCCACGCCCCTGGCTGGGACCCAATGAGCCTTCCCAAATCGATTCCCTGAGCCTAGCACACACGGACCGGGTGATCACCCCTGAAGTTTGGCTGGCCCGGTGGGGAGGGGCAGGCATACACAGCCTGCTTACACCTCAGTGACAAGAGACAGGCAGGAGAGGGCAGAGGTCCCTTGCCACCATGCTTCGGAGGAAACGTGGCCAACAGGGAAGGGGTTTGGACCTACACTGTAACCTGTGAAGAGGAAGCCAAGGCCATGACAGGAGAGAGAGGCAGGAGGAGGCCCCCAGCCCAGAACCCTGAGAACACTGAACCAGGAAAAGGAAAAACAAGGGAAACTGAGGGCAGCAAACAAGCAACATCAGACATGGCTTCAAAGGACTTTAAGAGATATCTTTGGGACCTTGTAGATGAGCTCAAAACTGAAATATTAAATCAGATAAAGCAGGATCTAAGTAGAGTGATAAAACAAATGCTCTCAGGAAGCATCTCTCAGGATGATACAGATGGAAGAAGGGAAGAACACAAAAAAAGAAGAGAAACATGCGATAAAGAATATAAAGAAAATATAGAATATATGAAGCAGATTCACAGAGACTACCAGGAAATTAAAAACTCCATTGAAAGCTGGCAAAACTCCTTAAAAGAAACTAAAGATAGACTATCAAAACTTGAAGACAAGTTGGCAGTGTGTGATGATGAAAGGAAAGATCTCTTAAAAATAACAAGGAAACAGGCAGTAACAATACAAAGGCTAGAAGATGACAAGAGAATCTACAATTTAAGAATAAGAATAAAGAAGCAGGAATACATACAGGCGAATTAAAAAGGCTATTCATGGAAATAATTAAGGAAAACTTCCCAAGCACGGGAAAAGAAAATGACATTTGGTTGAGTGAGGCATACAGAACCCCAGCCACCTACAACCAAAACAGAGATACACCCAGACATATAATAATCAAGATGCCAGAAATTCAATATAAAAACAGAATATGAAAAGCTGTCAGAGAAAAGAAGCAGATTATCTATAAAGGTAAGCCCATCAGAATCATGGCTGACTTCTCAACACAGACCATCAGATCAAGAGGAGCTTGGAGTGAAGTATTCAAAGCTCTGAAAGAGAATAACCTCCAGCCCAGATTGATGTACCCTGCAAAACTGTCATTAGAAGTTGATGGAGAAACAAGATGCTTCCATGAAAAAAAGGAACTGGGGCGAGTTTGTGACCACCAATCCAACCCTACAGAGAATACTGAAGGACATTCTAGAGAGAGAGAAAAAAATACCAGGATTTTAGGAACAGTGGCAGAAAGGCCTCAATGAGTGGGGCAGGCAGTAGAATGAAGGAGAAAAGTAGACAAACAAAAGCAGGAAAATAGCATGGCAGAAATGAGGCAGGAGAAGGATAACTAGAAACTCTAACATAGATGGCCTTGATACGCTATATTGTTAATAGTGCACCAGGATTTAAAACCCACATTACTCACACTACTCTGCTTAGATGTATTATATTCTGTTCCAGTTATTCTACCTGTACTAGATTTGAGGACACAGACAGTTATCCCAAAAATAGCAGGATATAGTACAGTAATCATCCTTAATTTCCTATTAACTTAATCTAAAGCTCTGTATCACCTACACTGTTTTACCATGATTGATCGTAATCGAATTGGGTTTGTTGGATCGTGGTTTTGTATTGATAGATTTTATTCAAAGCTGTTATGATTGATAGTATCAAGTCTGAGAGTACAGGCAACTGCACTTAAGATGACAAGATCCACTAGAATATCCACTATGGTTTATTACCTGCCTTTGAAGCTTTATACTGTCTACAATGTTTTATTTTTACTACTATTATTATTTACTGCTATACTCAATTATACTGCTACATTCAATTGTGCCTGATGATGTAGACATTCTATTGAAGATAATAAGAAACAACACAGTAATCATTGTAGATCACCTTGTACTATGGTTTTATATGACTTTTTGGTTTCATGTTTTTATAGGAATTTGTTTTGTTTTGTCTTGCTAAGTTTTGTTCTTCCCTCTAATACAGAAGGTATAGAGGTGCATACAGAGATTCATGCATGCTTGGCTGTTTGCACTCTCACTGTTTGACTATCTACTTTGTATGCTTTAATTTTGTAGGTTGGGCAGCTGTTTCTGGGAGGACAATGTGTGATTTGCCAACTGGTGATTTCTTATTGTTTATCTTTTTTTTTTGGGGGGGGGGAATTCTGTATTACCTCTACCCTTTACATGCTTTTGTTTCTCTTTTTAAAATAATGAGTCTTTAAATCCTCAGACATGGTATTTATTTAGGTATTATTTACTTTATCTCAGTAAGATTTTAAAACTTTAAGTTTATAGAAGTGCATGTGGAGATTCATGCATGCGTGGCTGTTTGCAGTCTCACTGTTTTAGTGTCTACTTTGTATGCTTTGGTTTTGTGGCTTGAATGGCTATTTCTGGGAGGACAGTGTGTAGTTTGTCAACTGGTGATTTCTTACTGTTTGTCTTTTTTGGGAATTCTGTATTATCTCTACCCTTTACATTTTTTTCTCTTTAAATAAATAAAAAAATATTTTAAAAAAATTTAAAAATGTGTAATTGCTATTGTAAAAAAGAGAGGCAATAGGAACTACTATAAAAGATATAACTGCATGTATATTTAAGTGTGTAGGATTTATAACTATATTTCTAAGTTCTTGTTGAATTGTTGAACAGATCTGTTTGTAGTCTCACTACCTGAATGTCTACTTTGTATGCTTTAATTTTGTAACTTGACTATTTCTAAAAGGACAATATGTAACTTATCAACTAGTGATTTCTTACTGTTTATCTTTTTTTGAAATTCTGTAATATTTCTACCCTTTTTCTGCTTTTTTTCTCCTTAAATAAAATTTTTTTAAAAAAGAAAGAAATTTTGTTTACTTCTTTATTTTTTTTACATTTAAGATATGTTTGTATTCTGCTAATACAAATATGATAAGGAAATAATGCAGATTATATTTATTTTTTAAATGTAAGCATAAGTACAGACATTTTAGAAAGGTATAGCCACAGAAAGTTGGCCATTATGTCAGACTTCAATCCTGGTTGTTTTAAACAGGAGATGAATTTTTTAAAGGACTTCAAAATAAGCTAATAGTAAATCCAAAATGGTTACCATAATATGTCTTGCTATGTTTAAATAGCTGCTCATGCCATCAGATTTAGCATGATCAAACAAAACAAAAGAGAATAAAACCCAACCTATGAAAGCAATGAAAATGATCCTGTTTCCAGGCAGGGATCACCTCCTGGGGAGGCTTGGTTCTGATTTTATCATAGTAGCTTTGCAGTGTAATTTCAAGTCAGGGATTGTGATGCCTCCTGCCTTGCCTAGGTGTCTTCTGGTTCCAGATGAATTTTAGGCATGATTTTTGTAGATCTGTGAGGTATGCTAATTGTATTTTGATTGAAATTGCACTAAATCTGTATAACAATTTGGGAGAATGGCCATTTTCACAATGTTTGTTCTTCCTATCCATGAACAAGGAATGTTTTTCCATTTCTGAGATCTTCAATTTTTTTTTCAGAGTACTGTAATTTTCAATGAATAGATCTTTTACTTCCTTTTTTACATTGCTTTCCCAAGTATCTTCTTGGATGCTGCTGTGAAGAGTGTGGCTCCTCTTATTTCTCTCTCAGTGAGTTTGTTATTTGTATAGAGGAATGCTACTGATTTTTTAGTGTTGACTTTGTATCCAGCTACATTACTGAATTTGGTTATTACGTCTGAAGGTCTTTCATTGGAGTTTTGGGGGTCTTCTATGTAGAGTATCATGTCATCTGCAAATAATGAAACTTAACTTCTTCCTTTCCTATCTTTATTCCTTTATTTCTCTCTCTTGTCTAATTGTTCTAATGTTTCCAGCACTATATTGATTAGGAGTAGTGAGAGTCGATAGCCTTGCCTTGTTCCTGATTTTAGAGTGAAACCTTTCAAATTTTGACCACTTAATATGATGCTGGTTGTTGGTTTGTCATAGATGGCTTTTATCAGATTGAGGTAGATACCATCTATTCTGAGTTTCTGTAGGGTTATTACCATGAATAAGTGTTGGACTTTATCAAAAGCTTTTCCTTCATCTATTGAAATGATCATGTGATTCTTATCTTTGGCTCTATTGATATGGTGTATTACGTTTATTGATTGGTATGTATTGAACCATCCCTTCATTCCTGGGATGAATCTCACTTGGTCATGGTGTATAATCTTCTTGATGACTTGCTGCATTCTATATGCCAGTATATTATTGAGGATTTGCACTCTGTGTTCATTAGGGAGATTGGCCTGTAGTTCCCTTTTTTGGTTGGGTCTTTCTCTGGTTTTCATGTTAGGGTAATACTTGCTTCCAGGCATGCTGTCATCTTTAAAAGAGTTGTTCAGATTACCAGATATAGGCATAAAAATTTCTCAAACAATATCAGCATTGACTATTCCTTTCTTTGAACTCATAGAATTAGAAGAACAATTATCTTAGCTGTTTTGGGTATAGATATAAGCATACTTATATTTTTTCCTTTTCCTTTCTTTCTTTTCTTCTCTCCCCGTGCCAGTTGTTTTTTTTTTCCTTTTGAGCAATTTCTTTCCCTTTCTCAACATCTATTGTACCTTTTGGATCTTGTTTGTTTGTTTGTTTCTTACCCTAGGAAGAAAATATGGTGTTTACACATGACAGTATGCTTTATTTTACTTATGAGTGTGGTCCCAACTTGCACCCATTTACCTATAAAAGCCTCGAGATTATCCTTTTTTACAGCTGAGTAGTATTCCATTGCATAAAAAGACCACATCTTTTTTAATCCATTCTGCAGTTGATGGGCATTTGGGTTATTTCCAAGATCCAGTTACTACAAATTGTGCTGCTGTAAGCATGGATGCACATATATTGCTGTGCTATGATGTTTTCAATTCTTCTGGGAAAATACCCAGAAGGGAAATAGCTAGATAGAATGGGACCACCAATCCTAGTTTCTGAAGAACTTCCACTCTAATTTCATCAGTGGTTGTACCATCACACAACAATTGAGAAGTGTTCCTTTTTCTTTATAGTCCCTCCAGTATTTGTTATTGGTTAATGTTGTTCATTTTATCTGGAGTGAGATGAAATCTCAGTGCTGTTTTAATTTGCATTTCTTGAATGACCAATGATATGAAACAAAAACTTTAAAATTATATATACAAATTCAGATTTGTATAATTGAAATAAAGAGGAAAAATAGGATAGCAGAACAAAGGGCCTAAAATATAAATAAAGGAGGTTTAAAATTACACTGTAGAATGTATTGTATAATAAACATTATCATACATATTCCGAAAGTTAAAATTAAAAGCCTTTTCTTTAGTCACATTGGTATCCATCCTAATTCTTAAAGTAACAATCTAAATAATGATAAAAATAAGTCAGAGGTAAATTTTAATATTACAAATATCCTGCATAACTATTTTCCTGGAAAAGAAGGAAACAGAAACATATGGAATTACTTACATGTACATTTTTTTCTTTCCCTTAAAGTATAACTCATAGTAATTTTACATTATTTTCTCATGGAAAGGATTCTAAAGATAAATAAAATGTAAGCAGCAAAAGTTAATGAAATGGCAATTTTATTGTGTCTTTAAAAATTGAATACAACCTTTGAAATAATTTCAGTAGTTCAAAGACAGGATTGACTTTTTCAGGCCCCATCTACAGGTCTGTGTACTAAGCTGAATAAGAAATAGCATAGTTGATATGTTTATCTTACCACATGGAGATCTGGACTGCAGGAACTTTGTATTCAAAGTGTCGCCCCTAGCTAGCAATAATAAATACGTTTTGAACTAGTATAACAAAATATAGGACTGTGTCATTTCTAGAATAGATTAGGAAATTTGATCATTCAGAATCATAGTGAAATACACTACAGAACAGGTTTCAACACTGATTTTGAAGTTTGACAGTCAATTCACTAAACATATAAATGCTTTATGTTCAATCCCCTTTAAAATATCTGATTTCACATCTCCTTTTCTGAATTTTAACTTCATAAATAGAGAAATATTAAACATCCAAGTATAGACATCTAGGGATTCTCATCCATGCCAAGTTTTTCATCTATGAGGCATTTCAGGTTTTCAAAGTTCCATAAGTAACGTATAATATGGAAGGAAGGAAGGCAAATGCCAAACTCCTGTCTGTAGAGATGACTATTTCAGGAGAAAGGAACAGAAATAGACCTTGCTAAAAGGTTCTCAGGCTAGAAGTCTAAGAAGGTGGGTTGAAATTTTACCATTGTAGAACAAAAACCACTGGGCAATATTTAAAAGCAAACTTTAGGCTTTAAATAACACTTTACATACTTACTATAGAAAAATGGATATCCAACTTCTGGATATCCAGGCTCCGGGCAGCACAACTAAAGTCCTTAGGAAATGAAAATCACAAGTTAACTTAAATATGGGACCAAAAATAAAAATACAATAGTACTGTATTGTTATGGGAAAAAATGAGTTTTTCCAAAGTCTTTAATCTCCTAAATATCTGTTTCTTTGTTAGGTTTTAAAATCGTACATACCACAGGAAAGGCACAATACCCAGACTTTTTTCTCCTAAGTGAAGTCTTGTGTGTTCCAAAAACACACAAATAAATCAGAAGTCCTTTTTATAACAGGCTTTAAAAATGTATAAGTAATATTCATTGCTGACTATGAAAAAATATTATCATCTATCAAAATGAAGTGTACATAAAATAGAGCCTGACTTTTACTTACTCCCTCATTATTTTGTCCACCTCAAAAAACAAATTTTAATACCTGTAATGAGTTGATTATGCTGGCTGAAGCCCACCTCTCCTATTTCATTAAATTATATTTGCATTTGAAGACACACGAAAGTAAACTTGAAGTCTTATTAAAATCAACCCTAGGGTGTCTTATTATTAATTATTTTTATATTCAATCAAAAAGTTGAATTGGACCAGAGAAAAACCCAATAACTTGATATAAAATTTGATCAAAGTTTTCTTTTGTTTGATTTCTCTTTTGTTTGCTTGCTGAGCACTGAACCTCTTTCTTCTCATCTCTTTCTGACAGGAACGGGAAAGGAGAATGAGGAGTCTCGAAACCACAGTTACCTCAACTTTTCTTCCTGCCCTGTGGATTTGTTGTTCCCTGTCTTCTAGCAGTCAATCCCTACAGGACCAGGGCTAACCCTGACAGAGTCCCATTGGTGTCAGCTGCCCCTGGGACATTCCATGACAGGCATGGTCATTCCTTCTGGGCTCCTGGCTTTCTAGAAAGTGTCTTCAGCAGTCTGGCTTTTATTTGTCTTAATTACATCCCTGGATTATTACATCATCTAAAAGAAGTGGCCATGGAATGTTTGTGTCTCCCCTCTATTCATATGTTGAAGACCTAACCCTCAATTTAATAGAATGTTGGAGTGGTGACTTTGGAAGTTATGAGATTTATGTAAGGTTTTGAGGGGGTTCCTGCCCTTCCTGCCAGTGAGGATATGCAGAAAAGCAGCCAAATCAAGAAGATGCCCTCACCACAGATCAACTCCATCTAACACATTCATCTTGTAGTCTTCAGGATCATGAGAAATAAATGTCTAAGCTATTCTTTCTGTGGTGTTTTGTTGCAATAACCTGTGTTGTTAGGATTCCCTTAATTCCTGGTAGAAACATTTCCTTCATACAGCATAGTCACTCTTGGGGCCTCTTTCAGGGTCAAGGCGTGTTCCTTTTTTTGTTTTTTCTTTCCAAGATGTTTATTAAATGGGGCCTGGCTGTCACCCTCAGGAAGTCCAAGCCAATACTCTTCCTCACCAAACCTCTGTAAGCACTGGTGCCTACTGAACAGGATGCACATTTGATGTAGAAACCAAAAAAGATGAATATAAATCTTAAATTACTACTTATATTAGTATGGAACACAATAGAACTATGGAGCTATCAAGCTAAGCTATAACTTGGAAATCAGCTGTTGGAGTCAACTTTATTCAATAGTGAGGAAACTAAATTTTTAAAAGATTAATAGCTTATCCAAGCTCATAGTTAGGGCAGAAATGGACACAAGATTGTCAACCTTATAACCATTTTTATTGAAGATAATGTCAAGAGAAAGTGTAAACTTTAAAATTACTTATACATACATATTTCCATTCTGCTTGTAAGGTTTTGGAAGTATTGATATCACTATGTGTGCCTAATATTCACCACATAGTAAGATTACAGCATGATGAATCAAAGCCATAATAATGACCATAGATTCTTGCTCTTTTGTTTTAAATTGTCATCTCCTAAACCAAGAGCCTTCCACAACAGTTGAAGTGACAATTAGAGAGACATTCTTGTTAAGCATTCAAAGACAGAGAGATAAGCAAAACAATTTACACTTTAAGCCAAACAGTGCATTTATATAAACTAACAGCTACACAAATCCATCAGTAGAAAATATGCTGACATCATTTCTAAGTTGCTATGATTATTACCAAAGTTTTGCAGTTAAAGAAGGTAGGATAATTTTTTTGGAAGAATCAAGGGAGAATTTCATGCAAGAGCTCTTGAGTGATGAGTAGTATGCAGAGAGAAATAAGGAAGGGAAGACCTGGAAAATAAAGAAGAATTATAAGCAAGAACAGCACCAAGTAGGCAAAATAGGCCTTTCAGTGAACACTAGAAGATAGAGCAAAATGAAATGGTGGTGGGTCACAGACTACAGGAAAGACAGGTCATAGGGCTTGTTATTGCATAGGAAGGAGTTCATTTCAACTTAATAGACAGGAGAAAGCAGCACAAATGATTTTTAGTATAGAAATACCCAGTCTATATTACTTACAAAATTACAACATTATAAGGGAACATAATAATAGCAAAGTTTTAGAGACTTTCTTTCTTCCTCTTCCTTCAGACATTCAGAACTTAGGCAATAGAGTTTATCCCTGGGTATCAGTGAAATCATATCACCAGCATTATCTTTTCATTGTGATTTGTTTAATCTGCTCACAATATGCTGATGTTTTCGCTTGCTGGCTGCCAAGATTCTGACTGTGGCTCGGCCCACATTTAACAGCTCCTTGGCTGCCCTCCTCCATTCATCCATCACATGCTTAACGTACATCCAAAAGTCTGCGGCACATCTCACTTTTTCCATTTCTTGTAATCCTCATATTACATTGGCCTCGTGTACACCTGAAAACTGGATACAAGTACTTTCTGGTTCTAATACTTCAAGCGCTTTGGGCCTTTGTGCTTACAGAGAGCTGTGAAGGCCCAGGTTGTGCTTATTCTGTTGAAACCAGACTTAGGTAGCTCTTTCTCAGGCAAGGTTCGAGCTGACAGAAAATGTGCTCTGTGAGACTTGTGCTTGAAGTGAAGCTGAAAACAGCAGGCTTTGATTATTTCAATGTATTCTTTCTAAACCTAACTTCTGTATTTCTGCCTCCTGCTTCCAATATTTTTCATGAATTTTAAGTCATCTTGTTCAATTATTTTGTATTGTGATGGTAACTGCTAAAAATAGGGAAAGCTTCCAATTTTATAGAAAGATAGCACTTTCATGAAACATGTAAGTCCCTGTTTTGACAGGGAAATCCCTAGTTCTATAGAGAAATCCCCATTCAAACACACTCTTGACCTCCCTTTTGTCTTTTGTGCCATTCTTTCTGTGTCTCTTATTTCTTTTTTCCCTACTCCATCCCCAAGCACTTGTCCTAATGGTCTCCTTTGGCAATTCTAGATTCAACAGTTTTAAAGATCAAAAAGACATTCCTTAAAGAAACATATTCATTTTAGAAGTGAAGATGCTGAGATACAGGCAAGATGTGTTTTAGGAACACATGTGAAGATAGTTACAAATCTAGCATTGAAATCCAAAGCTCCTACTCCTTAGTCTGCTGAGAAAGTTATAACTCTGATTTAAATTAGTTTGAAAGAGACCGTGAGTCTTTGTTCTGTCTTGGAAACTATCTTGGCTTCTGGCTAAGAAATCAATTACATCATATCAATTAACTCAAGAATGGAAAAGTCTGTCCAAGCCCTGGCTGACCCAGCAGTTAGAAGAAATCAGTTTTGCCTTGAGGAATTTTTTATGTGGGGAAGCTAGCCTCAGTGGCCATTGCAGAATTCTACATTTTGCTTAAGTCATCTTGCCTAAATTAATGAGTTAGCATGTGATATTTAGGCATATGTTAGCTTTCTTCATTAAGATATTTTAATACAATTTAGAAAAATAATTTGTTCATGTATAGAATGCTATAATATATAAATTGCTAACTTTCTCCCACAATTTAGTATCATTTTTACACAGCTTTTTCCTTAATTTCTAAACATTACAAAATAACTTCCAAGAAAATCACACTATCTGCATTAAAATAATCTGTTATTCATTTTAATGGTGCTATTTGAATTTTTACATAGCCTATACTAATATATAATTGCATAAATAGTCATGTATAAAATAATAGAATAATTTATTTGTTTCTAAAACAAATAAGGTAACTGGTTGAGGTGATAAATGTTTTACTTTGGAACCAGGGAGACAAATGCCTAAATCTTTTCTTGGTTATTATCTATTTCTAGGGTTTAGACAAATTGTTTGACATGTCTTCATGTGAAATGTAATGTAGTAATAGTAATAATGTAAAAATATTATTGAGGTTTTAAATGTTCACTAGCTCAGGGATGCTCCTAGTATGCACTCTAAAACATTATTCCTCTTTCACCTTCACTAGGAATAAGACTATGGCACCACTGAAGTCAGATGTATGGTTTTACTAAAAATGACCATTGTTATTTTCAAAAATTATATAAAGTGCAACCAAATTAATGGAGGAGAATGGAATCCATTTGCTTTTTTCTAATTGTAAAAACATTTTGTCAACCAAGATTCAAAATAGAAATGTTTTAACACATGTTATATTTTCTTCAGCCAACTAGTATAGCATTTATGGGGATGTTATCCTGAAAATTTTACTTTTCTTAAAACCAAGTGCCAGGTTGTTTTTCTCATTAAGCCAAAAGAATCTCTTGCCTGAATATATGTCTAGTATATACTTGAATGACATTAATGAGCTCATCTCTCTTTTTGGAATGTTTTATGTCATACTACAAATCTGTCTCACAGACTCACCAAAAAGGAGGATTTAATGTTAAATCTAATGTTAAATACTAAGATAATTACAAATGACAAGATATAAAAGCAATTAAAAGGAGATATACAGGCAGAAAGAGAGAAGAATAAGATCACTGTAAAAGTGAAAAAGTCAGAAGAAATTCACAAAACAGAGTTTCTTCAAACTCCCTAAATACTATTATTTATGTGCCCATGACTTTCTCAGTTGATCCAATATCTAACCTGAATACTCTCACATACCCTTGTGCAGGAGAACAGTACAAACATAAAGACATGAAACTTTTATAATTGTTCAATAGATGTAGTAAGCATAATTATGTATAAATTAGACCCTCATCAACAGGGACAAGTACTGAGAATTTAAAATGAATTAAATATTGAATAAAGGTCAACAAAAGCCACTAGAAGATGCACAAAAGAAAACAAATCTGAAATCATTCCTTTAACAAACTTAAAAAGATTACTGTTTCCCCATGTTTTTGGCTATATTACAAAGTAAAAAATGATTTATCTCTCTGCTTACCAGTCTTTGATCTTAAGTTTAAAAACATTTCTATTTATAACTTTACTCTCAAAATTATTACTTGGTTGTTTAGAAAGTGTTGAATATGTTGGATGTCCTAAAAGAAAGGTGAAATTGGATGCATGTTGGAATAAGTAATTTAAAATATTTTCCAAGTATTTTTAGTCCTATAAAAATATAAATTTATATTCTCAGAAAACATCAAATGCTTGCTAATATTGAAAAAAACTAAAAGCCTTATTTTTAGTCTCTTTCATTTAATTCATACTTTTTTTGTAAGAACTACTTATTGTACTCAGTTTATTTACTGAAATTAATAGTGTTATTTAATAAAGCAAGAAGAAGTTTAAAAAAACAGTAGGTACAGGTTATTTTAAAGTTAATTCTGAGTTACTCTGAAATATATAACATTGTTTCTGGAAAAAGAGTAAAACTCTGTATAATTCTTCCAAAAACTTCTCTTCCTCCAACCCTGAATTAATATTAGGTAAAGAGTCATTTGAATGAATTCATCTCAAAATTGTAATGAAGCAAATGTACCATTACATAACTGGAAAAACACCACTGTCTTCTTTGACTGATCCATTTTGTCTTTAATTAAAAGGAAATTAATTTACAAAGAAAAATAAATCTTATATTTACAGAAATACTTTATAGTAAAAAATTTGCATGCAGAGTAATAAAAAGACTGGCTTTAGGGGAATTACTAAATTATTTCTTTATTGTATTGTAGTCAGCTTTACATTGCCATGGCGAAATATGTGACATAAATAACCTGAAGAAGATAGGATTTATTCAGGTTCATGCTTTTGACCTATGGCCAGCTGGCTGCACTGGTTTTAGACTGGTAGTGAAGCAGAAATATCATGGCAGAAAGGTGGAAAAACTGTTCACTTCTAAGACACCAGGAAGCAGAGAAAGAAGTAAAGGTGAGAGAGGAAGACACAAGGGATTACATGTCATACTCAAAGCTGTGACCTGGTGACCCACTCCCTTTTCCGGGCTCCACCTCCTGTTTCTATCACCTGTCAAGGATGCCATAAAATCATGATGTCATCAGTGGATTAATCTACTTGATAAAATTAGAGCCTTCATGACCCAGTCACTTCCATTGTCAACCATGTCTTCAGCACAAGGATCCTTGTAGGGGAACAGTTTGAATGCTAGCTATAACAAGTTAACATGTATCAATGGATGAAATGTATTTTTAATTCATTTATTCATTCAAAAAAGTTTTAATGTATCATTCTGGGCTCTAATACCAGAGAGATAGCAAGAAAGTCAGAATTTTGTTCATGTGAAGTTCAGAAGAAAATAAAACAATGAAATATATAGCTCCCAGTAAATCAGGCTTTGAAATTTAAAAACTATAGGCCTCACCCCAGGTGCATCCCCATGAATCTCTCTAGATGTGATTGACAGGTGCTGGGTTACATCAGAGACTCCCCTCATGCATCCCAGAATCCTCTCTGATGTTAGTGAAATGTATGGTGTGTAGTAATATTTATGACCCCTTAATAAGTTTGGAAAAGGGTGAAGACAACTGTAGGTCAGGCTAGGAAATCCAAGTGCATGTGCTCTCACTTAGAACAGCAGAAGCCTCCTGAATTGCTGTTATTTTATTTTCCACCTCTCTTAGGACAATGAAAGGAGGAATGGCCATAGGGTGCCATTTAAAATTAAATGGATGGAAGGGAATGGCTACATTAGTTCCATTATTTCTAACTATATTACTTCTGTGGGCAATTTATAAAGATAATAACTCACTAGACATTTACTTAGTATGAGGTGGTGATTGTTTGCCCATCTTTTAAATCTAGGCTGGCCTCCCCCTGATTTGACCAATAAAGTGAGGTAAGCGTAAGGTTGGGTCAGTTCCACTCTGGGCCAGTTCTCACATAGCTAGCAGCTTCTATCTCATTTCTTAGAACTGTTAGCCCACATGTCACCTCCACTAACCCTTTAGAGAGACCCTATGGAGACAGCCTAAGACTACAGGAGAAATAGAGGAGCTCATTGAGCATAAATCCTTGGTGGTACACATGGACTGAGCCTGTATATTTTTAGTGACTTTTAGGATTATTTTTCATTCTCCAAAATGTCTTGCTTTTATGACAAATTATACGGCTATGGCTTCTGTAGTCACGAAGGTTTTTTATGGTAACTGTTCCACTCCTTTTGTTCACAACAAACTCTTGTGCAATGCTCTGACTTTGGAAAAATGAATGACAGCATAGGTGTATTTTCCTGGAGACTCAGAACACTTGAGAGGTAGGATATACATTAAAATTCATGCTATCTAACCTCCACATTTTATTGTTGAGAATGTTCAATGCAAATACCTAAAATCTGAGAGTTCAGTGTTTAACCCAGATACAAACAGGTGAGGAGTTGCACAGCAAGCATGGAACCAGGATTCCAACAGCCAGTCCAACTGTCTTTCCAGCACACCATACCCTGCTGTTGGCACAGGCCTTCCACTAAGCAGTCCTGCTAAGTGACACTCATTTCCAACTGACAGGAATAGCATTTTGCTATCACGCTCTTTTGTTACTTTTAATTTACAAATTTTCAATTCAAACATACACACTTTTACTAGAATTCTTCCTAAGAATTCTCTGGTGTTTTCTTGATTTAAGAAAATTCATTACAGTTTTCTAGGTTCCTTTTTATTTTAATGTTTGGATCATGCTGAATTTTTCCCCATAACTTTAAAATTAAGTGAAAATAGCAGTTTAAGTTCTTGATATTCAATTTGTGGTTTAAATGCTGACACTGGAGAATGAGTAGCTCTTGTTTATCTGAAGACTACTATTATGATGTAATTTCCTTTTTACAAAACAAAAAAATTACTAACTGAAGCATTTATTGATTTATAGAGAATTAAATCACTTTGTAAGAAGGGAAAATAATCCCCAGGTTAAAAAAGAGTTGTCATCAGTTGTATTATATTGCTATGACTAAAGATAGATTCACATTCTAAAATCAATGAGCCCTTGTTTACTGCAGGAGAATGTACTTTTGAGATGTTTCTGATTTTTCTCCCAAGTCAAGTGAAGTGGGTTACAGGTAGCAGCATACTCAGTGCATTTGTTGATGGGAACTAACACTTCATGAACTTTGATATTTTTCACTTTGGTTTAAAAAAATAGTACATCAGTTTCCAAGAAAGGATACACTTTTCCTTGAGAATGTGTTTACAACGATCATTGTTACACTTCAAAAATGATGAAAATAAGTGTGGAAAGCCATGCTGGGCCTTACAGAGAAAATACATGTATCTGGGAAGCTTTCCTTAAACAAGAGTTTTAGTGTTTTAAATCATAAGTTCAGTTTTCAGAAATCAATAATATAAATTAAATAAAGTATCTAAACATAAAAATACATTAAAAGCTTATGTATTGATCAGATGATGAAAATGTAAGTAGAGGCTTGTGGGAACTTAATCTTTTCTCTTAAAATAATAGTTCTAGATTCACTAGTTTGGGTTTATGGCAAGTTTGTAGAACACAATTATTATAAAACATGAGAATTAATTATACATTATATATGCATACATGCACAGACATATATAAAAACTCTTAGAAGATGAAATTTAGAAAACATTATTTACAGAATATTTCTTGTCTGACTGTTCCCTCATCCTTTAGTGCTCTGTTGCAGTTCATTTTGGGAATCAGGCAGGAAGTTAAGAAATAGTCACTTTATTTCCTTAGCAATTTCAATTCTAGACTCTTAATAATCCAAGTAAAGAACTCTCCAGAAATCCAGCTTCTAGGATCTGATCTCCACTAGATATTCCTGTCTAAAGTGCAGATCTTATGGTGTCCACAAGAGCACCATTCCCAGGCAGAGATACGATAACCAGGCAGATGCCTCAACATTTACCTTTCCTGTAGTCACAAACATGTGAAATCTCTGTGCTTCCCCATGGACAAAAAGCCTCAGCTCACAGGGTTTTTGAATGAAAAATTATTATTCCTACAAAGTAGGGAAAGATTTCAATTCCAACCCAGTGTAAATTACCTTATTTAGACTTCCTGAAATTGAGGGTGGAGAATGATGAGAACCTATCATATTTCTTGTATGTTTTAATACAGTACAGTATGTATATTTCTATCCTGATAATGAGCTATCCTAACATAAAAATTCTACATCGCAGAAGCTGTTCAAATTTTTCAATTTTTAACTTTCAATAATACATATTTGTAGTACATAATGATTACATTCCTTGTGGGAAGTTGGTACATGTGCATGACACATCTTAATTCTTTTTTCATTCTCTTCCCATCTTTTCCCTTCCTCTCTTGGTGCCCTTCCCCTTTGCAAAGGATCCATTTCCCTGTTTCCTACTGTCTTAGTTACTCTCCTCATTACTAAGACAAAATACCCAAAACCAAAAGTTAAAGGAGGAAAGGTTTACTTAACTCACAGTTTGTAGAGGTTTCAGTCCATAATTGGGTGATCTAAGGTAGGGTGGTACATGGCAAAGGAGCAATAGTTCATGGTGGCAGAAGATAGCAAAAGCAGAGAGAAAGGATTTAGCTCAGTGGACTAAGCACTTGTAAGCATGAGATCATGAGTTCAATCCCCAGTACCAAAATAAAATAAAATAAAATTCTCTACATTTTAAAAAAAGCAGAGAGAGACAGAGACACAGAGATAGAGACAGACAGAAGGAGAGAAAGAAAGAGCAATCTTCTGTCTCTAAGATGTAGACAACCTGCCCTATGGTGGGTGTAGCACTTACATCCTTGATCTTACCATTGCACCATGAATTAATAACACACTCCAGAGCCAACTACCTCTGAAAAACCCACACCCCATGACTGCATGAGGCTTTGGGAGGACATCTAGATAAAAACCACAACACCTATTATCTGTATTTATTTTGCTCATTGTTTATAATTTGGGTTTCTCATATAAGAGAACCCATGTGATATTTAAGCTTGTGTGTCTGATGTATTTCACTTAATATTTTTAAAAATGGAACATGGAATTATGGTTGATGAAAAAAACAAAATTTCTCTAAGACCCAACAACCTGAAATTTTTTACTACAATTCTTCACTTACATTCTTCTTTTAACTCCATTTAAAAATCACTTTCCACTTACTAGTTTACATGTATCTTGTATATATTCTCCCCTGGAATGTAAATTGGGTCATATACATTTATTTTTCACTATTTCCCTACTGTTATTCCCCTAGAGAACTACTTAGAACATAGTAGAGTCATCAACTATTTGCTGGAAAGAACAAACAAATGAATCATACCATTTATATACAAAATACAGACTTCTAGAGGAGATTGAATATAGCCCAGATATTGGGATAAGTTATTACTGAAAAATCATGAAAATAACTCCTTTGTGTTACTGCTTTGACTGTACAATGTACAAGAAAAAATAATTTTTTTCTTTTTGGTTTTTCAGATTTTATTCATATAGAATTTCCAGGACAAGTCAAGCTTTGCATGAGGTTTTGCAAGAAGTTCTCAGGGCAAAAAGAATAGCACAACCTTAGTGAAAGTGATACACATATGCCTCCCAAATCATCTCTAGCCATATTCCTGTACAGGAGTAGAAGAATAAGTTTATAGGGTATATCATTAATTTTAAAATACTGCAGTAGGTAGAACTAAAAATAATTGCAAAAATTCCAATCTCCATTGTTGACAAAGGAACATACAATTTTAGAAGAATGACAGTAAGAAAGAGGATAAGAACAAATAGTGCTACATTATACCTGCACTTGAATATGTATCTCTAACTATAATCTCTGACATAAGTTTCAATCTATATTTGAAGATAGTTAAAAGACATTCCATCTGAAATAGCATAAAGCCATTTAAGCCTCAAGAGATCTAGAATTGGATTTATCTTTCTCCTCCACAAAATGATCCCCTTCGCAGACAAGAAAATAAGCAATCATCTTTCATATTTTCCTCTCACTATGGCATAATTTCTCATCAACCAAATCCCTCCTTGAACTACGTTTGGCTCTATGTTTTATCTGAGATACTCAGAGCCCCATCTCACCTAATCCAAACCTCCTCACCTCAGAGTCCTGTTGCGTCCTCTCTGGAAAGGAATTGATCACCCCAAAGCTCAATTGTAAATTCTAAGTTTCAGAATATGGGTTTGCCTATTACACTGTATCATTTCTATTACACTCAGTATGATCTCTAGAAATAGCTTAGGGAAGCAAAGGCTAGAAATAGCTTAGGGAAGGTATTTATTTCATAAATGAAATTGGAAAGAAAATCTATTATCCAAATCAGAGAGTAAGTTGAATGTGTTGGTGGACATGGCAGGAGTCATGAGGAGCTAAACACCACCCAAGACTCCTTTGATGTTACCAATATTTAGGGTGCAATTCAGAATAATGCTGTTTATACTGTTCTTGGTTTCTTATTTATGCAGTGTGTAGCATGATATGTTTAGACCATGAATGCCTGTAGATTACAGGATTAGTTTAAGAACCATGTCACCTAACTCTAAATTCCAAACGCTTGACACTACAACACATTGTCTCATTCAAGTATAATCACAAAGAGACAGTATGACATGTATTTATATAGTTTCTCAAACAAAACTAATGCAGCTACCAATCAACCTAGAATTTTACTAAATTTCATTTTAAGACTATTTTTAATTAATAATTACTGTCCAATAAAAATTTTAGTATATTTCATAAGCAGAAAACTGTTTTCCAACTAACTGAAAAAACCCAGTTATTTCATTTATTGAATAATCTTGGTATATTTCAAGGAAAATATTACAAAAATACAAGCTTATTTTTAATTCCTTGACAAGAAAAATATGAACCTAAGTAGAAGCATGTATTTTAAAAGGAAATACAAAAGTAGTGGTAATGAAACCATTCTTAACAGTGGCTCCTGTAACAGTCTAGCTTTGCTGGCCATAGTAAAAACCACCAGGCTAACATTCAAATTCATTGCATGTGGGATAGTTAGTTCTAGTCTGCTTGGTGGCCACAAATTATACACCTAATTCATGCTAACCAACTAAAGTGTATGTCTTTGGTTAGAAGGATGGCCAAATCAAAGGTTGTAGCTGTTTTCCAACAACGTAACTGCTGGAGAAAACAGCCTTAAACTCTATGCCTTCCTTATTGATGATGAATCAGTAGTATCATTGACACATAAGTGAAGATAGCAATTTAGTGAGCTAAATGAATCTACTGGTAGTACTAACTCTAAAGAGAAAAAGGGTGAACATGTTTTTGAGGGTCTACAAAAATCTATAAACTGACTCCTCACTCTGGCTCTTTCTTAATACAGGTGATTCTTTAATTTGAATCACACTGACCCAGTTACAAATTGGCTTCTGTCAATGAAGCTAAACAGCAATAGGACAGTGTATATATTTTTAAGACACTGTCTCTTGACAGTCCTCTTTTAGAACTTTCCAGTATTATGTTGCATCAGAAAAGCAGAAATGATCTACACTTAAACATTGCATATTAAAACACTCAAACCTATTGATAACTAAAAAACAGAAAAGTGAATTTTCTGGTCATATACTAGATAATATTCTTTCAAATGTTAATCTCCTCTGGCGTTTTGAAAAAACAAAACAAAACAAAAGTTAACTTGAATACACATATCCAGATAAATGAAACTAGATCTCACCAACTTCCATGCTAAGAAATCAACATAAAATTTATAAAAGACCTAAATGTAAGACTTGACTCTATAAAATCACTATAGGAAAACAGGAGAAACATTGGTGTAGGCAGTTTTATTTTGGCTAGGATCCCGCAAAGTACAGCCCCCAAAGGAGAAGCAGACAAATGTCATTATGTTAAACTGAGAAGTCTCTGCATAACAAAGGAAACAGAATCCAAAGACAACCTATAGAACAGGAGAAAATATGTGCAGACTGTATATCTGACAAGGAAATAATGTCCAGAATATTCAAGGAATTAAAAAATACTTAATAAAAACATAACTCCAAATAATCCAGTTTAAAAATGGACTAAAGATCTGAACACACATTTTAAAAAACATACAAATATCCAATTTCTACATGAAAAAAAATGTTCAGCATCCCCAGTTGTCAGAGAAATTCAATTCAAAACCACAGTGAAATATTATCATATTCTGGAAAAAATGATTACCGTTTACAAAAGTAAAGATAGCAAGTGCTGGCTTGGATAAGGAGAAAAGACATTCGTACACTGTTGGTGGGGATGTAGATTAATACATCTACAATGAGAATTAATATGTAAATTTCTTTTTAAAAATAGAACTACCATATAATTCAACCATCCCATGACTGAATATACACCTAAAAGAAATGGAATTGTTTCATCAAAGAAACACCTACACACTGAATTTTTATGCTACATTTTTACAACAGTCAAGATAAAAAATCAGCCAAAGTACCAATGATTGGATAAAGTATGGTAGTATAACGGAGTATTATTTAATCATAAGAAGAAAGAAATATTGTCATTTAAATTAACATGGATGGAACTAGAGGCCATTGTTTTATGTGAAATAAGCCAGACACAGAAAGATGATTACCACATGTCCTTACCATGTGTGAAAAACAAAAAGTTGTTCTCTAGAAGAAGAGAGTGTAATAGTAACTACTATAACAGGAGGAGGATAGGATGAACTGATGTAGGTTAGGGAAGAGGCACTGAAACACAGCTAGGAGGAATTAGTTCTGATTTTCTATAGCACAGTAAAGCAAATCTACAACACTGCATTTCAAAAAACCTAGAAGAGTATGAAAGTTTCTCAACACATAAAGTACATTAATCTTCAGGCTATGTGTGGTGGTGAATGCCTGTAATCCTAGAATTTGAAAGGCTGAGGCAGGAAGATTACTATAAATTCAAGACCATCCTGGGCTCCATAGTGAACCCAAAATCAGCCTGAACTACATAGTGCGAGTCTCAAAACATAAATTATTACTCTTTGAGGAGATGAAAGTGCTTATAACTCTGACTGTATTATTGCACACTGTACATGTGCACTGAACTATAGCACATGATTGTATATACATGTACAGTATTGTGTCTCAATTTTTTAGAAAGAATAAAAAATTGACAAAGATAAAGTTTGTTGATCCCTATAAAATCATATGTGTACTTATATACGTATATGCATATGTGAGATAGCCATATATTCCTTTATATCATTTAGTCTTCACTTGGTGATTCTTAGTTCTTCCTTAGTTTATCAATTAGTGAAAAATCCTTGTATTTAATCAATATTTCCACAAGGATGTCCTAGTTTAGCTGATGGAAATGATGAGGCTGGGCTAGATAGTAGCAATCAGTTATTTTTCCTAGGAATATTAAGGTTTCATTTGTCCTATACCACTAACTTCTTGTAATTTCATAGTTTATGTTCCTGAAAATTTTTAAAAGCATGGTAATTGAATGCAAGCTGGTCATGAAGTCTTTTGTGTCCAATTACATGCCCATATAACCTGATACATAGATACTACATTGTAAATATAAAGAATAGGGATGAAGAGGAATATTGTATACAGGAGAGATCACTAAGCTAGGATTCTAGAAGATCCTTACCCTACCAGGACCTGATGGGATGGCTCAATGTTAATAGTCATATATTTATAATATTTAGGCCTGGATTCTTCAAAGTATCATGGACTTTGACTGCTCTCTACTGGACAGAAAATATATTGGTTAATGCCAAATGCATTACTATTGCTACAGAGAAAGTAACATTTTTTACTTTATTTCTCTCCTCATGTAAAGAGAGATAAAGAATCCATAAAATAACTAGTGACTGTAAATTTTTATTCACATACGCTGTCTTTGTCTTTCAAAATGATAAAAATACAGCAATATATTTATTCCTAGCTTTACTTAGGAATATTCTCCCTCATTTACTGCCAAGTCATTTCAAATAATAGCATTTATATCATAAATTATTTCTACAGCGGCAGCACTCCTTGTGCAACCAATAATGGTTTTATGCTGTTGTTAAGAGGACGTTCCCTGTGCTTTCACCACACACAATGCCCACTGTCCCTCATGCATTCAAAAAAAGCTAGCAATGCCTCGATGATCACTTTTTGGTTTTCAGCTACCAAACAAAACAATAAAACTTTAATTTTCAAACTAACAAGATAATAATTAGAATTTTGACAATGACAAGTGATGCCTCTGGGACACTGTCATCATCAGAATGGGAGCATTCCCACTGCCTTCCTGACCAAAGGAATTCTCATCACAAACTCTGATGTGACAGCTACTCCCCTGAGGGGACCTAGATGAACAGGAAATTTATTTTTCATCCGTCAGCCTTCGGCATGAAGGATATGGGTAAAAAGTCAAGGCAATTCTGGCAGAATTAGCATGAATTGTTCCAACTCCCCACAGTAAATATAATCATTACGTACTGCAAACGTACAAGCAAAACTAAAAATTATAAAGTCAGTAATATAAAATAGTGGATGTTCAGTAAATGTTAGCTAATCTTACCTTTATTATTTCAAAGTATTTTAAAGATGGTATATAGTTTTCCACTATTATAATAAATGTGAGTTTTATGTATATATGGAAAAATATTCCTTCTCAGATTTAGAAATCACAGCAAAAAAAAAAAGTAAATTTAATGGAATTGAGAAAAGGCTTACATCTTTGATGATATTGACTCTTAGATAAATAAATGAATAATTGTTTTAGAGTTCGTGTAGTGTTAAAAGTCTACAGAGTATTTGCCAAATAATGAACATTTTCCAAAATGTCTGTCCTTAATGTTTCCATTTTTGCTGTAATTTCTAAGAACTTCTGAGCCGTACCTCTCTGTACTTACCTATGTTTTTATGCCTAGAAAACTTTCCGACCTTAATCACCCATGATCCTACTTATTCTTGACACATTTATCAAGGTGCAATGTGTGACTCACTGCCCTGGAACACCCGTCTCTTTGAAAAGGCTCTACAGGAAAAAGAGAAGCATCGTTTTGTTGTTGTGTTACAGTTGTTATTTTAACACACAAAACACCTCTTCCTAAATTGTTATCACTAAACCTTGGTTGCTATGATTCTGACAGGAAAGATGAAAATTTTCCTTTTATAGTCTTAGTAGATTGTAACATGCAGTACGGCCTTTGAAGCAAAAAGTTATATTGCTTTATAAAGTCAGCTGAGGAAGGAAATAAATATTTCTAGTTCCTACATTGATTATTTTCCAGTAAGTTCAGTCCAGAGTCTGACTCAAAAAGCAAGATGATTACTTCTATCTGTAGATTCTATTAAACTGATGTTGACACCCAGTTGATTAAGATTATTAACTGTGAGGCAGCACTATTACTTCTAGGTTTCCAATAACCCAAAAACTTGTGACGACAAGTTGATGAATATAAAAATAGCCTGCTTTAGTGATTCAGCTCTTCTTTTACATTTAGTGATTTATGCTATATGACTTTTAATTTAATTTTTGCAGGCTATTTATATTAAAAAATCAACAATATTCTTTTTAAATATCTCAGTGTATTATGTATTGTACATTGCAAAGTTCTTTTATTGCAAAAAATTAAAGTTTTTATAATATCTGGAAAGAAAACTCACAAGGAATCTAATTTTCCAGAATCTGGCAAAATCAAGATGATCTTTATTTTGAATATTTTTATATAGCATTCCAGAAATATCTGGAAAAACATTGATTATTTAATTCACTGAACTTGATATTTATGGAGGAAATTTGCTTATAATATACTTCTAATTTGATGTCGCTTCTTCTAGCAAGATTATAATTCACAAGCAAATAATATTAAAAGAAATGCTGTAGAAGGAATGTAAATATTCTTGGGCAATTAAGCTAAATATTTTAAATAGTATTAAGAAAACTATTTCTAAATTCACAGCTACTACATCACTAGGCAATACTATTGTATAAATATATGTATATTCTATTCACTATACTATTGTGTTTTACCAACTTCTCAAATTTTATGAAACTACTGAGAAGCTAAACTTTTGAAGAAATCTCATAAAATTGTATTACTTTATTTAAAAAGTTCCCATTTAAATTATTTGAAAAGCTTTCCAAAAGAAAAGGCAATAAAACATGTTTCTTCTATATTTAGTCAGTTATGACAATTTCAGTATTGAGATACTCTTGAAATGCACTAATTAGATTTATTATTTTCTAGCTCCTTGGTGTGGACCCAACAGTAAGTCCTGGCATACACTGAGATCAGCATTCTTCAGGAGGCATTTTCAAGGAAAAGGAACAGACAATTTCTCTGAGCAATGTCTCTTGGCAAAGAATTTACAAAGTTTTACAAACCACATTCAGAAGCTGCTACAATTTAAAGGAGAAGAGATTGATTTGGGCTCATGCTTTCAGTCCATAGTCAACTGGCTCCAAAACAGGAAGACGTGGAAGAAAGGCCTAGCAGAGGAAAAGCTGTTCACATCATGGCGAGAGAGAAGAGGGGAGCTGGGGAGGGAAACATTCCATTTCAGGTTATGCTCCCAATGACCCTCCTCTTCCATCCAGAACCTAGAAGCAACTCAGATGTGTGACTTTCATGACTTAATCACCTTCCAAAAAGCCTAATCTAAGAGCTTATATGGATTTTGGTGGGCTTATACAGACTTTATGGTTTCCTAATGCAAACCATAAAATTGCACCCTATCCTAAAAGACACACACATCAATTTATGCCAAATGCGGTTAGTTCATCTCCAAGTTTTAGCAGTTCCAGCATTGCTGAAAAGTCCAAGTACAAAGTCTCCTCTAAGATTCAATGCAACTGTTAGCTGTGAGCCATTGTAAAAATAAAATATATTAAACACTGGCAACATACATTGGCACAGGGTAAAGGTTCTCATTCCCAAAGGGGAATACAGAGGTATAGAAAGAACTAGGAATAAAGCAATACCAAAACCAAACAGGGCAAAAATGAAATCTGGTCATGTACAGCACCCAGGGCAAGTTGTGGCAACAAGATGTGAATTCCAAAGGACAAGAGTGGTCCCATCCCTATGACATTGCTGGTGGTTGCAACTTTCATGGCTTCTTGGGTTGTTTTTCTCTCTCCTTGTGACTTTCCTCAGATGCTCCTGACTTCTCCAGATTTCTGTTATCTCCAGGCACTTTATATTCACTCTCACAGCTTCATGCACTGCTCTCAGGGGAACACAGTCTGGCTTCCCAAGGCTTCTGAAATCTGAGTAGAAACCTTCTTGACACCACTTGTGTTTGGCATTCCTATAAAACCAGCACCACGTGGATATTGCCAAGGTCTGCTGCCAGCCAGAGCAGTAGCCAAATCCTCTTGGATTACAGCTGCAGAGGCCACCGAGTGCCTGAATAACTAAGCACTATGAAGAGAATTTGGGCAATAAGTTCCCTTGGTGACCTTTCTGTAGCATGCCACCTGATGACTCTCTTCTCAAAGCAAAATTGTTGACTTTTATACCTTTTAGCCTTCCAAAGTTAGGGTCTTGCTTATGACCTCAAGATATCTTTCCTATTGTCCTGATGTAAAGCATTTAATCTCATTTAAGCTTTTTCACCAACTTCTCACTCCTAGGTAACACCTCTGCAAGCACTTCCTTTCTGACTGAGCTGAAAACTTTTTAAATGAGCTTTTGCTCCTGATTTTCAATATAAACCAGACTAAAAGCATCCAGCCATATTTATACAGTATCCTGAATGCTGAGCTGCCTTGAAATTTCTTGCACCAGATTAACTAGTCTGTTGCCCTTAATCTGTATCCCATAAAGTCTCACAACACGGGCAAAGTATAGACAATACTTCTGTCAAAGTGTAACACTTACAGCCTCTAGCTCAGCAACCAACAGAGAGCCTCTTCCCAGAAGAAATCTCCTGAACTTGGTCTTTCTATTCTGCACTTCTATCAGCTTTCTGGTCTTCTGAGCTCTGATTGAAATCTCTCATCAAGCCCAGTTTATAGCATTCTAGGGATTCTCTAGGTGGTCTCTCCAAACTCTTTCAAACATCTCCTGAAAATCAGTTCCAAAGACTTCTGAACCACACAAGATCATGTAACTCATAGCAACAACACAACTTATGGTACCAAAATCTGTCTTAATCACTTTCTTGTTGCTGAGACACAATACCAGAGACACACAATTTAAAGTAAGAGAGGTTTATAATAGCTCATATTCTCAGTCTGTAGTCAGCTGGTTCCAAGGCAGGAAGATATGGTAGAAGGGTGTAGTGAAGGAAATCTGCTCGTATCATTGCAGTCAGGGTGCAAAAAAAGGAAGAAAGGACCTGACTAGGGAGATATATGCTTCCAGATCATGTCTCCAGGGACCGGCTCCTCCAGCCAACCCCACCTCCTAACACCGTCAGCTATTCCACCTCATGTTTCCATCACTTTCCAAAAGTCCCACTTCTGAGTGTATCAAGCTTTCAGGAGACATTCTTGATCTTAACAATAACAATTGATAACACATAATTTGATGACCTAGAAAGCCACTTATCTTATATCATTTTGGAGGAAACTTATGAATGAAATATGTCCTTGCAAACTGGATATAGAATCTGAAGTTCAGAGATATACTATTCCGGGTAGAGTATACTAATGCATTAGGTACATGCTGAAATAGAAAAGATGCTTAAAATAACATACCCTGTGTATAAAAGCTACCTGCAATCACACGGTTTAAGATGTAAATTTAGAGTTTAAGTGGTAAGTTAAATGATGGTGGGTAGCATTCCATCTAAAGATTTTTTTTTAGATCATATTGATTATTCAGAGTTACACTGTAACATTTTATTTCATGTACTGAACATATCTTAAAATTTATAAAGATTACCAGGTGGCAGGTCAGGGATGTGGACTGCACATCCTGTGGAAAGAATGCACATGTGGAAAGAAGCTTCAGAGCAGCAAAAATACCGTGGAAGAGGAAAGCGCTGAAGAGCTGGGCACGTGTAGGTCAGGAAGAGTGTGCAGGCTGTGGAGGAGAAGCACAGATTTCACTCTGAAGCTGACAGGGATACACCAAAGGGATTTAAGCAAAGGAATGAAATGACGAGGCTTTCCTCTGGCCTTGTCCCTCACTGGCTAAAACTTAGGTCAAATCATTGGATGCAATCTCTGTCCAAGTATTTTTTGTGAAAATAAAAAAGCCTTAGTCAAGCAAAGGGAATCCAGAATCAACACATAAATCAGATTAAACAGATCACTCTGGTTGAACTTTTACTCTTCACCACGGTCTCTGTGGCCCATCTGTGAAATCCCCAGAGCTCCACGGATTACAGGGTAACAAAACAAAACCACTGATGTTACATATCTATTTCCTTATCTATACTAAATTTCATAATCTCTAGAAGGCTCACAATAATGTCCTTCTATACAGCACTACACAGTTGAGTTTCCTCTAAAGGCATTCTAAAGCGGTCTTTTTGGATCATTTGATTATGGCAAGGTATCAAAATTTTGTTCTCATTTTCCTACAAGGGAGTTTGCTGCCAAAGAGTGGCTCCTCTACTAACAAAGGAAATGTTCAGATACATGATCTTACATTAAATGGAAGAACCTTACACATTTAGACAGCTGTTCATGCTGATACCCAAGTAAAAGGATGAATTCATACTATCAGTAGCACTACCACTTCAAAGGAGCATCAACTACTCAAGTTATGCTTCAAATATAAAATTACTTAAGTATGTTAACAGAACAGACTATAGAATAAAACTGAAGGTGGACCATGCTTGGAACATAGACTCTTTCAGATGTTTCTATGTCTAAGAGTAAGAAAAAATAAAATAAAAACTACCAACCACTAACAACAACTGAGAAATAGTTTACTCTCAGGTACTGGTTATCATTTTTCAAGAAAACATTGTTTTTCTTCATTTTGTTCAATGCATAATAGGAGTCTCTTGTTGAGTGATTAGATCAATGTGGTTAACATTGCCCTAAAGAAGTATTTCGATTTGTTCATTATAAAAGGTAAAGAATAAATATTTTGGAGTTAAGATGAGGAAGCGATAGCATCATATAATACGAACACAGTGAGATGAGTAGAGGAATCGCAGATGTCTTCAATCCTCATTCCCATATGAACTTGTGACCCTTCCGATACTTATTACATCCTGCTGTTTCTGCCCACAGGAGGACAGGCTGCAGTAGCAATACTAAGAAAATAAAAAGAACAGTCAATCTAAGACTCAGATCTTCAAAACATAAGTAACAGTCAAAGTGAGAAAAAAGAATTGCAAATTAAAAAACGTAAAATCCTATGTAGTTCAAGGTTTGGAATCTATGGCTCAAAAATGGGTACATGTGTTGGACAGAATAAAAGAGAAGCTGAGTGAGTAACTAAGATCTAAAATGTACAATAGATATTGTGAATTGGAAGAAATTGTTCAAAAGAAAAGAGAAACTGTGATGGGGAAGGAGAAAAGGATAGGGAAAAGTATATATATATATATATATATATATATATATATGACAGTTAAGATAGTTATATAGTTTCTTAGTTCATTGAAAAGAAAGGTTTGTGCTAGTGTTTTTTGAAAAATATCCCATGCCTATATCTTGTACCCTGAGCACCTACTATGAAGATAACAAGACACAATGTATTAATTATTGTTACTCTCATTATCTTGTTTTGAAAGTCTGTTTTATGTTTTTCTCTTGAAAAGATTTCACATCCCCATCCCCAAAGGCTGTGATCATCTATCTCATCTTACCTGGCAAAAGGCAAAAGTAACTTCAGGATCTGGAAATGGGCGGTCATCCTGGATTATCCTGTAGGTACAATGTAATCACAAAAAGCCCTTTGAATAAAAACATTACAGGAGGATCTGAGTTAGAAAAACACTTAAAGACAAAAATAGGGATTTGAATTCAGGGATGCTAGGATTCTAGCTTTGAAGACAGAAGAAAGGATTTCAGCAAACAAGATAAGCAGGGGTCTGGAAACTGGAAAGAACAAATAGACACATTCTCCTCTTGAGTTTCTGGAAGGAATGAGTCTTACTCATCAAGTTTGGACTCTTGATCTCTAGATGAAATCTCATGTTATTTTAATCTACTGAATTTTCCATAATTTGTTATGAAAGTAATAGAGAACTAATTCAGAAAGTGGGATACCATTGTATCAAATACTTAAATATGTGGCTGTAGTCTCACAAATGGGTAAGGAGAGAAATTTGAGAAGCATGAAAGAAATAGTAGGTTGCTTTGAACACATCATTGGCTAAAGGCACTGCTGATGAAGACCGAGAGTGAAGTAAGCAGTATGGTAGAGAAAACCTTTACCATCTTAGGGAGAACACTTAGATAATCATAAATAGCCCAATGGCAGACATATACACATGAAACCACTGCTGGTGAGACCTGAGAAGGAAATATGGATGGTGTTTTTTGAAACTAGAGGAAAGAGAACTTAGCAATATAGAGTTAGAAATTGTAACTGAGTTAGTGCCGATGGTCATGTAAGAGAAGAACACAAAATGGATAAACATGTATATTTAACCGGAGAGACTCCAAGCAAAGTACCAAAAATCCAGCCAGGTTTTTGTGCTACTAGAGGAAAGATCAAAAAGGGAGAAGTGTTGAGCAAAAAAGGAAGCTAGACTTGATAACTGGGAAAATTCTCAATCTATCCAGATTGCAGATTGCAAAAGACGTGAAGAATAGGAAATTTCTCGTTAAATACATGTTCTCGGAAGAGAAACTCAAGATTGGGAGCCAACTTGCTATTTCCCCAAAAGACTGAACCAAAATACTCATATCACAAAACTTTGTGAGAAGATCGCAAATGTGATCCCTAGCCATCTCTTTCTGGATTTTTTTCCTTGATCCATTACTAGTTGTAATCAGTGTGCTGTGAGGCAAAGCTGAAGTTAATATTTGTCATTTTTCTCTGCCACTGCCCATTCCTTATTTCTTTATGATCAAGCAGGAAAATGGCTGGACTGCTTCTTTAACAAGCAAGAGAAACACTTCACATCTTGAAGGGCTTGAACTCTCACCTGATGTTATTGTTAATGACGGCTGGAGATTTTAAATTAATTTTTACTGTTAGATATTGAAATATTAAAAGGTGTCTGAAAGAGTCTGGGTTCCAAACACGGAGAACATAGGGTCTAAACCACCAATCTAAGAAGCAGTCATGGTAGGGGGAAAGGCTGATAGAAAAGAAGACTGAAGAGTTTGCTTAAACTCAGCGCATGTTCAATGTACACAGCCCGGGGTCCAGGTCTGTGAATTTAGAATACAGATAGACAAATCAATGCCAGCTGTCCCGAGACTGGAAGGGCTCAGATGCTTTGACTGGAGGGCCTTGGTTCCCAGGAAGATTCTATTTAGTATCCTTTTTGTGTCACCACTCTGGGTTTGTTTTGTTCAGCTCTGTCGCGTTCCCTGTGGTCACTGTAGTATATGCACTTGGAGAAACTTGGTGTTTGCTCACTTTTTAATAACCGTCAGACGTGAGTAATAAGAAATGATTAAAAACTGAAGATTAGAAAGAGAAGGAGTGAAACACGAACAGTGAAGAGAAAGCCCTTTTGATAACTGTTTTTAAGAAGATCGAACTATTTAAAACAAGAGAGAAAACTTCAGAGATTCTTAAAGGATCTATTAAAGAAGAGTCTTTTTTTACAACAGGGCTCAAGGAAGATGGAAGGTATGATAAGATAAAGAAGCAAAAACTTTGTCCCTGGCACAGTGTCAAAGCAGCAGGAAAAAAAAAAAACAGAGGTGAGGTCTGAACAGTAATCTGCCATCTCCAGCCAGATGTCTTGCCTTTGTCCCTCTAGATTCCCTCCTTCTCCTCTACTCTGCTTCTTTCTACTGGTTTCCAGGGTTTTGGCCAAAGGAAACTACAGAAAAATGAAATGGAGGGAAAGGGTGATGGCAGGCTATTTCTCCCTCTAACATCTTAAGATTCACTAAAAGATATATTCCATTCATATTATATGATTAACCATGAAGTCTTGGGTTTTGAAAGCATTTTGGCTCTCCGCCTCTCCCTCTTCCCCTCTCTCTCCCTCTCCCTGTCTCTACATTTCCCTCTCCCCCTTTCTCTCTCTCTCTCCCCCTCTCTCTCTCCCTCTCCTTCCCCTTCTTTGTCTTCTCCTCCTTCTCCCTCTCCCTCCCTCTCATTAAGGAGCACTGCTATTGTTTATCTCTCAGGTCTAGTTCTTCGCTTTTTATCATTAAGTATACCTTTATTTATATCTCATTTGTGAATTACTGTATAGGGAGCCATTGAACCTGGAAATTGACCATATATGCAAGGCTGAAGCATGACCACCCCAAGAACAAAGAACACTCAGGGCAAGCCATGTGAAGAAGCTGCTTCAGCCCAGAGAACACCTAGCCCCAAGACAATCTGAACAGTGGATTGCCAGGACAAGTGTCACGTGACATTAAGTTGCTAAAATGTATAAATAGACACCCCTACAGTGAGGAGGCAGTCCCTTTCCTCCCATCAGAAAAAAGAGGTCTCCATCTGACCCCAGTTTTCATCTCTTCTTTATTTTTCTCATCCTTCCCCCAGAAAATATCTGGAGCTGCACAGGTTGCAGCATTATTGCATATGTTAAAATTGACAAAGCACATTGTCCTTAGTATACTTATAGTATGAACTCATCATGAATGTGTTTGGGAGTGACATAGTATACCTGAGAATAATGCCTAGTACCAAAATAAAGGTGTCAGTGCTTAGAATCAAGGCTCCTTCTAGGCACCTGTTCCATGCTTTAAATCCTCCTAATCTAGACTATATCAAAATTCATAAGAAGTTTTTAAATTTTTTTTTATTTAAAGAGAAATAAAACAGAAAAAGGTAAAAATATTACAGAATTTCAAGAAAAGAAGATAAACAGTAAGAAATCACTAGTTGTTAAATTACATATTGTTCTTTTTTAGAAATAGTTTTTCAAGTTACAAAATTAAAGCACACAATGTGAACACTCAAGCAGTGAAAGTACAAACAGATCTGTTCAAAAATCCAACAAGAACCTAGAAATGTGGTTATCAATCCCACACACCTAAACATACATGCAGCTATATCTTTTATAGTGCTTCCTATTTCCTCTTTTTTTACAATACAATTTATACATTTTTAGAATTTTATTTAAAGAGAAAATAAAGCAAAACAGAAAAAAAGGTAGCAACAATATAGAATTCTAAAAAAAGAAAGAAAAAAAAAGGAAAATGAGAAAAAGCCCCACTAAGAAATCAGTAATTTATAAATTACATACTGTCATCCTGGATGTAGTTGTTCAAGTTGCAAAGTTAAAGGTTATATAATAAACATTCAAACAGTCAGATTACAAACAGTTCTGCTCAAAGATCCAACAAAGATTCAGCAATATGGTCATCTATTTTACACACTCAAACATACATGCAGTTATATCCCTTAGAGCCCTTTCTTTTCCTCTCGTTTTTACAATAGCAATTACACATTTTGGTTTTATTACACTTATAGCTCTTACTTACTTTTTACACTAGAGACACAATGTGATATTTATAAATATGATTCTTATTTATTTCACTAATGAAGATAGTCTCAAGTTGTCTCCATTTACCTATGAAGGCCTCAAGATCATCCTTTTTTATAGCTGAGTAATATTCCATTGTATAAAAATGCCACATCTTTTTCATTCACTCTGCAGTTGATGGGCATCTTGGTTGTTTCCAGGATTTAGCTATCACAAATTGTGCAGCTATGAACATGGGTGCACACATATCACTGTGATATGAACTTTTCAGTTCTTCGGGGAAAATACCCAGGAGGGCAATAACTGGATTGAATGGAGCTTCCAAACCTAGTCTTCTGAGAATTCTCCATATGGATTTCCATAATGGTTGCACCAGTCTACATTCCCACCAACAGTGGAGCAGTGTTCCTTTTTCCCCGCAGCCTCGCCAACATTTGTTATCAGTTGATTTCTTGATGGCAGCTATTCTTTCTGGAGTGAGGTGGAATCTCAGTGTTTTTTGGGAGTTTTTTTGTTTTATTTTATTGTATTTAAAGAAAAAAAACAGGAAAAGGATAGAAATGATTCAGATTTTAAAGAAAGATAAACAGTAAGAAATCACTAGTTGATAAATTACATACTGTCCTCTTAGAAATAGTTGCTCAAGTTACAAAATTAAAGCATACAAAGTAGATATTCAAACAGTGAGACTATAAACAGCTATGCATGCATGAGTCTTTACATGTATTTCTATCCTTTCTGTATTAGAGGAAAAATCAAAACATAGCAAGACAAAACAAAACAAATTCCTATAGGAACATGAAACCAAAAAGTCATATAAAACCACAGTACAAGGTGATATACAATGATGTGTTGTTTCTTATTATCTTCAATAGAATGTCTATATCATCAGGCATAATTGAATATCGCAGTATATTTGAGTATAGCAGTAAATAACAATATTAGTTACAGTATAAAATTATTAGTAATTTTATAATGTAATATTAGTAGACAGTATAAAACTTCAAAGGCAGGTAATAATCAAACCAGAGTGAATATTCTAGTGGGTCTTGTCATCTTAAGTGCAGTTGCCTATACTCTCAGACTTGATACTGTAAATCATAACAGCTTTGAATAAAATCTATCAATGCAAAACAGCAATCCAACAAACCAGATTTGATTATGATCAGTCATGGTAAAACAGTGTAGGTTTTACAGAGCTTTAGATTAAGTTAATTGGAAATTAAGGATGATTACCATACTATATCCTGTTATTTTAAGGATTACTGTCTGTGCCCTCAAATCTAGTACAGGTAGAATGACTGGAATAGAATATAATACATCTAAGAAGAGTAGTGTGAGTAATGTGGATTTTAAATCCTGGTGCACTATTAACAGTATAGTGTATCAAGGCCATCTATGTCAGAGTTTCTAGTCATCCTTCTCCTGCCTCATTTCTGCCATGCTATTTTCCTGCCTTTGTTTGTCTACTTTTCTCCTTCATTCTACTGCCTGCGCCACTCATTGAGGCCTTTCTGCCACTGTTCCTAAAATCCTGGTATTTTTTTTCTCTCTCTAGAATGTCCTTCAGCATTCTCTGTAGGGTTGGATTGATGGTCACAGACTCTCCCAGTTTCTCTTTGTCATGGAAACATCTTGTTTCTCCATTAATTTCTGGTGACAGTTTTGCAGCATACATTAATCTGGGCTGGAGGCCACCTTCCTTCAGGACTTAGAAGACTTGGCTCCAAACTCTTCTTGATCTGATGGTCTGTGTTGAGAAGTCATCCGTGATTCTGATGGGCTTACCTTTACAGGTAATCTGTTTCTTTTCTCTGATGGCTTTTAATATTCTGTTTTTATATTGAATTTCTGGCATCTTGACTATTATATGTCTGGGTTTAGATCTGCTTTGGTTGTAGGTGGCTGGAGTTCTGTATGCCTCATACAACTGAATGTCATTTTCTTTTCCCATGCTTGGGGAAGTTTTCCTTAATTATTTCCGTGAATCGCCTTTGTAATTCACCTGTATGTATTCCTGCTTCTTCATTCATGTTTCTTATTCTTAAATTGTAGATCCTCTTGTCATCTTCTAGCCTTGTATTGTTACTGCCTGTTTCCTTGTTATTTTTAAGAGATCTTTCCTTTCATTATCACACATTGCAAACTTGTCTTCAAGTTTTGATAGTCTATCCTTAATTTCTTTTAAGGAGTTTTGCCAGCTTTCAACGGAGTTTTTAATTTCCTGGTAGTCTCTTTGTATCTGCTTCATGTATTCTATATTTTCTTTATATTCTTTGTCAAATGTTTCTCTCCTTTTTTTGTGTTCCTCCATTCTTCCATCTGTATCATCCTGAGAGATGCTTCCTGAGAGCATTTCTTTTATTACTCTACTCACATCCTGCTTTACCTGATTTATTATTTCAGTTTTGAGCTCATCTACAAGGTCCCGAAGATATCTCTTACTGTCCATTGAAACCATGTCTGATGTTGTGTGTTTGCCGCCCTCAGTCTCCCTTGTTTTTCCTTCTGGATCAGGACTCTCAGGGTTCTGGGCTGGGGGCCTCCTCTTGCCTCTCTCTCCTGGCATGGCCTTGGCTTCCTCCACATAGGTGTACAGTGGAGGTCCCAGCCCCCTTCCCTGTTGGCCATGTTTTCTCTGAAGCACACTTATGAGGGACCTCCGCCCTCTCCTGCCTGCCCCTCCCCACAGGGCCAACCAAACTTCAGTTGCCTTCACCCAGTTAGTGCGTCCTAGGTGCAGGGAATCGATTTGGGACAGCTCATTGGGTCCTGGCCAGGGGTGCGGCCCAGTCAAGCAAATCCCGGGAATCTGCTCTGGGAAGGGAGCAACCAATCGAAGTCACTGTCACTCCCAGTTCAGGCTCCTCCAGCCCTATTCCAACATGTCGTCCATTTGGTCACACCCTTCCCATGGGGGGTGTCGCATTCCCAGCACTGACCATGGATTAATAGAGGTCCCTTTGCCGGCTCCACTCTCAGTTGGGCTCACCAACCCCTGACTTCAGCGCTGCTGTGCTTCCTGTGAGTGGCAGCAGGAACGAGTTTGGGCAGCTCTGCTGGCCAGCATGGATTCAAGCTGCTGCAAACTTGGCAGGTCATCACGAAAACGCTGTGTCCCATAGTTTTTAGCTGCTTCAGTTGTAGTCTCAATGTATTTGATGAACTTTTTTACGTTTTAATTTCTTCCTGTGTCAAGAGGATCCATCTCCTTCTGTCTGGGTCTCTCCAGGGTGTTTTATTCTGGTATATGAATTGTTTCTCCTGGGAGGCTTTGTATTTTGTTGCTCACTGATCGGCCATCTTTCCTTCTTCAGAAATAAGTTTTATCTTATTCTCTGACAGCAAAGAAAATGTATATGAAATATTTAATTAATTCAGTATAGTGATATAAGAAAATTTTATTTTTTCTTACCTTCATGTTTATTAGTTTGCCCTCAGATTTGCTCTTAAATTTAGATAAAATAAGTAGTATTTATAACTTTTCAGATTGCTTCAAATCTCTCTCTCTCTTTCTCTCTCTCTCTTTGATAAGAAAAAAGAAAGCTCATTCCCACACACTATCAGAATTCTAAAGTTCATGGGACTCCAAATGGCTCCCACCTTAGAAGGTTGTGGTATAAAAAAAAAAAGCAATAGTATTAAAGTTTTCCATCTATCACTTTCCCCAATATTTTCCAAGGTATAAAATGAGAAAGGAGAAATAGGGAGTTGTGCATGACCAATGTCATTTAGGGTCATGCTCTCTCGAGGCAATGGTGCTCCATGTCCTGACCTTTCTCTTGCAAAGTACTTTGATGGTGGAACACCACGACACAGCTGTTGACAAGTCTTTCTTTAAAAGATGCTCTCTGGCTTTCCTATGAGCCACCAATGATTTTTTTTTTTATTTTCAGATTGAGTTTTTCTTCCCTTCCTCTAGCATCCCTGTCTTACAGCCCACTAAACATGTGCCATCTCAGACCTGACATAATGGAGGGGCTTAGAGTATTGAAAGGACAGTCCCACTTGCATATCTAACAGTTTGTAGAAAAATGTGAAATGCATGGAAGCGATTGGTATGTGCCAAGAACTTTACAGATGGTGTTTCTTTTTTTAATCCTGCCAAAATACTTTAAGACAGTCTTTATCACCACGTTACCAAACACTTGCACTCTGAGGAGAAACCACCCAGTGTTATACAGGTAGCAAACAGAATTCTAGGACTCAATACCACAGATGATTTATTACAGAAATAAAGCAAGATAGCATGTTTAAGCAATTAACTGGTACAAGGTGGACATTACACAACAGTTTGTTAGGCAAATAGAACTGTATTGGCTCCAAGATCCTATATTCTGGTGTGTTACTGTAGCAAACTGTTACATTAACAGTTTTTTAGTGGTGTGAGTGCAGTATATACTCACGGAGCAGGCCTCTGCTATCTGCAACCTAACAACACATTTGGAGATGAGGTGCACATAACTTAGACAACTAAGATGACATGTAGCACAGTATTCTAAGACATGCTAATTACTATTATATTTTGAAGCAGGAAAAATATGGTATGAATGCAATAATTAAAATTAAAAGTTAACATAGAACTTTGAAGATACAATCACAAACAGTAAATACAAAGAAATGTATACATAAAAGTCAAAACTGGACAAAATGCATACAAATCACTTTTTCTATGCACTAATAATGATAGAACTGCACAGAAAATTACACAAATTCTAATTGTTATGCCATATTTCCTAAAAGATAGAGGGCATAGCTGGCTATGAATGGGCCGTGGGGGAATACAGACATACACTTAAAGAAACATTTTATTTAATGAGAAGAAGAAAGGGAATTAAGCAGCACAGAGCAACTAATATACAATCGTCAAAATAACTAAAGAAAATATTTCATCATAGGCAATGTGCAAATAATGTTCATAGTCAAGTTAAAAATAAACATTTAAAAGGACTAACTACACTTGATGTATTCTTTGGTAGCATAGCTGTATTGCTCTTATTTAATCATTGGTTGAGTAAATGTGTTTGACAGTGAAAAGAAACTTAGTTCATTTATATGTAAATTTTATATTCATATTTAGAAGTCATAAAATACTGAAATGAAAATATATATGAATTTTATATTATTTTAGTTTGTTATCTAATCTTCATTTTTAGGTGATTTTTTAAGTTCTGCTCTTAAAAGGAGATTTCAATAAATTAATGCCTAAATATTGCATGCTTAAGCAAATTTTAAGTAAAATCCACACAAGAGAACTAATTTAATGTCTCCAAATATTTCTAAACTTTGGTCTCTGATAAAAATGAATTTGTCTCAAAGTATTATTTAATCAACAATAGGAATTATAGTTCATATTTTCAATTCTGTTTCTTATAAACCCTGATTAATAAATATAGAAGCATATATAATTTTAAAACATAACATAATGTTTAAGGGCAGGAGGTTTAGCTCAGCGGCATAACCGTCTGCCTTGCAAGCACACAGTTGTGAGTTCGATCCCGGGTACCAAAAAAAAAAAAAAAAAAGACAAAAACAAAACATAACATATTGTGAAATAAAATAATTTCCAGATTATATAATAATAAACAAAATAAATTTACTGTATGAAGTTCAGATCCAGTTAATCAATTTAAAAATAAATCAACTGAGTCAATCATTTTGAGATTAAGAAACCTGATTTTTAAATATTTAGCTCTGAATATAAATTTATGGAATGAAAGAGTGAATGAGGCACAAAAGTTAAAACATGAAATGGTACTGTTTTCTCAATTGTTTTAGTGTAATAGACATTAAAATATCATAAAGATACAAATTTTCACTTCCACTTAATAAACAATGACAACTTTCATGTGACCACAGATGTAAGACTGAAATCAATATTATTTATATTTGATTTTCATTAATTTAACATTGATACTGAGCTTAACTATTTTGTGTTGAAAAATGATCTCTTCCGTGTAAACTTTACAGCATACTTTGGAGTAAGTACTTTACCATCTCCATTTCTGTCAACAGGAACCTGAAGCATGGGATATAATTCATTTGCTGGAGGTAAGGCTAGAGTTCAACCTTAAACAATCTTAATCCAGAGTCCATGATTTAAGTATTCTGTATGCATTCCATAATCTTAAATACTTCATGTTGTGGACCTATATTACACCTTCATTATACTGAATGAGTAATTTGAGGCTTTGAAATGAAGTTGTTTCTCATAGTTCACAACATCTTTTTTGTCTTGCTCCATAATGACACCCTGCTCTCAAGTGTTAAAAAAGAGAACCTCCACATTCACTCAACTTTGTACAAAAATCAGATACTTACAGATCAAAGAACTCTTTTGATTCATCTCAGGCTTCTTAATTGTTCTCTCCCACTTATCTGATTATGAGGCTTCAGAAACTACAAGTGGCTCTTTTGAAAATCAAGATGAAGTCATGACTTCCTATTTGAAGATAGCAGTCCCTTAAAAGACAATGACCATAATAAAAATATTAAGTAACCAACAGCATTGCCCTCCAAATTCAGGACATGAGGAGCTCCTGAATTAATGGTGCATTAACAGCACCCCAAAAGCTTGTTATGATTTCCTGCTCCCAAGCCAAAAGTCCATGATTCAGAACATGTAGGTGAATGTATAAGGAATTTACACTTCTAATAACTTCCCAAGCAATAGTAATGACACCATTTAGAAGACCTGAATCTAAGGAGCATTTACCTAAACTAAGTTTTTTTCCTGAGAAACCTATTTCTTTGAATAATGTCTTTTTGGAAATGACTTTTGTAGTTTAAGAAGTTTGGAAAATTACAAAAAATTGAGCAATCACAAGTAGTATTATTTTGAGAAGCCTTGCAAATATTTCTCATCTATTTTGGTTAAACCTATATTTTTCCAAACTTGTGTGACCACCATTTTTGGCAGAATACCCATTAAATCTCATGAAACTAATGTCTGAGGGATACAGAATGCTTGGCTGCTGTTCAGCAAAAGTAGATTCAGCTAATAGAATAATTTAGCCAGGTGTTTTTATTTTCCCCTTTCACACAATGAGTCCTTGAATGACCCCAGGGAATATATCTATCCCTAGTTAAATACATTTTATTAGTGAGATGCAAGAACAACATTGCCAATTCCAGTATCAGATCTCTTAAAATTATGATGTCACTTGGTGGCACATAAAACATGCAATAAATTCAAAAGACTGTCAAATTGAGACCATATAGCAAAAAAAATGCATGCATCTTGGCAAAAACATATATTTACCATGACACTCTATGTACACCTTAAAGATTTACTAAGTGAGAACCAGGTAAAAGCTTCCTCTTATATGTTCCAAGTAATTTAAAATCATACTCTAACAATAAGTTTAAATTATTCCACATATTCTTATCTATGCCAACATCAGTTTGCTATATGGCACGAAAAGAAAGAGTTCCAACACTTCTAATACATGGAATTTTGTTTTCCAACGTAGATGTTTTCCCCTAGCAACGTTCTAGAAAATTATTATGCATTTAAGTTAGAAAGATGTTTTCTTGAGCTAATATTAATAAAATCGTCTTTTATTGAAGGTAATAGATAATGCAAATTTTTCCTCCTGATCATCATTTTAGTACAAATATATATTTTAAAGAATAATTTTTGATGTAAAGAAAACTTAAGTAGATTGCACAGAAAATAGAGTATCCACTAATAGTCACCTCTTAGCTTACCTTGATATGATGCCTGTTGTAATCATTTTATTTGATAGTGTTGTTATTTTGTCATGAACTCAAGTCTATATTTTAACACAGAATCCTGGGTGACATTTTCGGATGGACAAGTTGCCAGATTCGTTCTAGCATGCTCTTCATGTTTTCTTTGTGATTGGACTGAAGCTATGGCTCTGAGTAATCTGATGTGATGGCCCAGAAATCCAGCATACTAACCTACTTGAGCTGCTGTAACAAAACACTAGACTTCAGAGGTTTATGCAACAGAAATTATTCACAATGTCAAAGTGTGAAAGTCCAAGACTAAGATCTAGAAAATTCGCCCTCTCTTGAATCCTCTTGTAGACTACCCCATTCTCATTGTCTTCATGTGGTCTTTCTTCTGCGTGTGACTTCCCTGGTCTCTTTCTAGGACAATACCCACTTTGGATTAGGATGCACTCTGTGACTTTATTTAACTTTACTAGTTCTTCTGTCATAACACAGAGGATTTGAATTACTTATTTTCATATATACACTTCAGCACAGAATTGGATCTATAGCTGGTAGTTTATCACGCTTTTGTTGTTTTAACTCAACAGGTAAGCATCCCACATGTACTATGTAAGAGCTCATAGTCTTTTCACAGTTACTGTGCCATTACACAGTTGTCCAAACACACAAGATTTTCTACATTTCTGAACTGACTAATCCAAGGATACGAATATCTTACAAATAGTCTGCCATTCTCTCTCTTTAGCTGTTGCCAATGAAATCAAATTAATCATTTGGATATAGCACAATTCCTAATTTTGTCCCTTTTTTTAGTCAAAATATCTCTCAAAAACATATCAACAGGGCAAACAAAAACCTATTTGTGCCTTACATAAAAAATCTAGTGGAAAGTGTTTGGAAAATACTTAGTTAGACCCTGCTGTTTTCCATGTAGTGACTATTACTTCTCATATGCACATATTTCAAGATTTTGTAAATGAGCATGTGTCATTTGGAAATAAATAAGACAGCAATTGTGGCATGATTATTAGCGAGAGTTTTTACCAAAAACAGTGCTCTACTTGTTTGTCATTCAAACTTCTCATGCGTCAATATTTTGTTAAGTAGTTTAGACGCTCTGGATTTTCTAACATTTGCAAAATATAAAATTTCAACATCTCTAGAATTTTCTAATTTAACATATTAACAAGAGGAGAAAACAATTGAATTCCCAAAGCAAAGCACAACAAACAAAAATCCCATAAGTTCTAAAAGAGAGATTAGATATTTTTAAATGATTAACTCATTTTTCTAAAGGGTAATTTGTTTAAAAATTCGGTTTAAAATAATATTCAGATATTATACACAGGTTCAGTTACATCCTCTTTTGTGTTTTTCGCGAGATAAAGTAGTATTTAAGTACTGAAGGTTAATAGGATATGGAATTGGCAAAGTTGCCTAAATATCCTTTACTTTGTCATGCATTGACTGAATTTACAGTTAGATTAAAATTAAGACTGTCTGCTCTTTCATTTTGCAGATATGAAAATTAAAGCTAAGAACAAATGCAATGATGTACCCAAAACAAGTCTTCTTAGCAAATTTTTCATGCTGTTCCTAGAACAAAAGAGTTACCGCATTAACCATTAATCCTGATACATCAGCTGCATTAAGAAATGGCTAACAGAGAGTAAAGCACCTGGGTAAATCTTCTGCTCAGAGCTCAGAAGACCAGGATGCTATCAGGAATGTGAAGGGTAAGATCCGGCTCAGCTGGTTTCATTTAGGAACTCCACGAGCAGACGTACTAGAGGCCATCGGTGCTACCCTCTGCCTGAAAATGTGTCAACATTTTGCCCATCATCTGACACTTTGCAGGAAACTGAGAATAATGGACTAATTTACCTGGGAGAAGAAAGTATAGAGATAGTCTAAAATTCACACTGTGACCTGGATCTTGATGACTGCTTTTAGCTAAATTTATAATGAAATTAGTGAGCAGAAAAATTGAAAAACTTAAATTTTGTCGTAAAAGAAACATACAAAGTTTGAGTCAAAAGAGGCTAAAAGCATTAAAAAGGATTCAAGTGCTTTGTACACAGAGAAGATGCCACGAGGGCATCTCGGAAATCAGCAAGGTCACATCATCTGCAGAGTCAAGGATGCAAAAATGTCAAACTTTTGTTTGCAAAGAGATTCTCTGGGACCCCTGTTCTCAATCTCTTAAGAAACTGACTCACCATAGTTTACTTTACTACATTACTTTTCAAGGTGGCAGCTGACCCAGGTGTCACCCTTGTGACGCTAGCTTTTACTGGCATGGCAAGCACAAAAGTTGTAGGGCCAGGAATGCTGTCATCCAGATTTCAGAGGAAGGCCAGGAATGGCAAGCTTTGTGCCCCTGAGAGGGCAGTGCAGAAACTGTGAGAGTGAAGCTCACAGTGCAGTAGAGACCCACACGTATTATATAAACTTTTCACCTTATGAAGTGAAGAGGTGCAGACTAAACAGAGGCTCAGTGATTCTATTCTGATACAGCTTACCAACAGTACATTTTACACACAGTACTCTACTGTCTACACACAAATTCAAACATCACTTCTTATGTATCATTTATGCTCCAATTTCCTCTCATATAAGAATTGGAAAGGTGGAAGATATATCTGTAACATTCAGGAAAATTTGATATATTTTTAAATTTTATCATATTATGACTATATTCTGCCTTTCTTTTTAAGATCACATCTTTTGTTTAGGGAAAAAGTATAATTTTCTTAGTCATGTCTGAAGTGAGTTTGAGTATTGAGCGAATGGAATGCCTAATAAAAAGTTCCAACCCAGGAATTTGTAATTAAAAAGATAGCTATGGGATTTGACTCCTCAGAACACCATGTCTCAGAAATAAAAATGTTTTATTTTTGTTTTGAAATGATGGATTTGTTATGGCTTGTAAGTGCACATAAATAATTCAAACTGTATTCATTAAAAATGCTTGTTAAATAGAGAAAAACAAGTCGTCAATTGTTCTAACCACATTGCATACCCACACTAAGCTGCAAGACTTACTCGCATATCAAAAGCACAGAATTTAGAGCTAATCCCTCTTTATCCATAGAAATCAATTAATTCCTTGATTTTCTAAAGACTTTCATAAAGTCCATGCAGTTTAAACAATTTAGTTCTGTTTCGATTAGATAAAATTCATACTAAAGTTATGTAAGAATAATACTGACTTAGAAATCATGTGTGAATTTGAAAATCCTTTTTTGTTATAGTATTAATAAGTACCATGTCTTAGTATTTTTCATCTTCAGTGCTTACACTGGCATTTCTTGATCTAAGCCTGTGCATTCACATGAGAGGATGAATAGATAGACTGAGTTTCCTCTATCTTTGTTCTACAGGAAATTATCTCCTAATTTGAATTATTATGATCTCAGAACATGTAGATATGTTAAATTATAATCTTGGTATAAATAAAACTTATGCAGTGATTTCAGCCATTTGGTTTCCATATATACATTCAGTTCAGCAACTATAGTAATACATCTTAGGTCTTGGAATTCTGTAAGTCAGTATTTCAGATTAGATTAGTTATAAAAGCTACCAGTGAGAAATACCGGGGTCCTACCATGAAGTATTGTGATTAAATGTGTCCAGAATCAAAACCTCCCATGTGAGCACAGGACTTCTATATGTTTGACATCCCGACTAGGATGTTTCTACAGATTGACAAACAAAAATGTCAAAACTTTTAAGGGCTTTGATTTGAACCTAGAAAATGAACAAAATATCTGTAGTTAAGAAATAAAGCAGAGGACTTTCTGGAAAATGGTAGAGTGGTGAGCAGCCTAGAAAGAGCCTCTCTGAGTTTTGATGTCTAGACCCAGGAATAAAGCAATATAAAGGAGAAAAGAAGGAGAGAAGTGGGTCCCATGGACACAAGGATCTGAACTGAGACACGAAGCCCATGGAGAAGATATTTCAGGAATTCAGGAAAAAAAAAATAGGGGCAGCAGACTTGCCAAATGGAGAGAAATGAAAACAAAAATTCACCTATTGATCAGGCAGATTGAAAAGGAATTCTCTGTCAAAATGACCGTGACTCCTGAGTGCCAAATCTATAGAATCAAGTCTGTCTGTAGCACCAATAACAACGGTTTCACCTGTTTTCTAATCCATCCATAAGAGCAAGGATGGTGGATGCTGTATAGCTGGAAAATTTTTTCAAGAAAATTAAAAATGCCTAAGTGAAAGAAAAACTTGTAAACACTGCTTACAATTAATTTCTGTCAGTCTTACATGCTAATAAAATAACTAGCAAAAATAAAAAAGAAATAAAACAGAAAGAATTCCAAAATGAATTATTAGTAATTAATAATATATGCAAAAATTAGCATTATTTGCCAAGTTGTATGCACCCTACAGAATCCAGTTCAAACTCACTTCTTTGCATACTATTTTGATGCCACATGCTTTGTATTCTGGTCATACCTATTTCCAAAAAAGTTTATCCTACAGGTTTACTTTTGTGCTTTTACTCTGTCTTCTTCTGTTGACAACAGAAAGGCAAATCAGTAGTAGGCAAATTAGTAAAATACCCAGCTAAACAAAATCCCCTTGTTAACCTGTACATTCCTCCTCTATCACCTTTTTGTGAATATTTCCTCATAATCCAGTTGGATTGGTTACTCCTCCTTCTATATATGGGCAATATTTCATTAGTGCCTGTCCACACATTCAATTGCATTACAATAAATAGTCTGTTGTATTTTATGTAGTACATTATACTTTCCTTAGGTAAAAATCCAAATCTTGATAATTTTTTTGCATCCTTAAGAAAGTAGCATAGTCTGAGTTAAATAATATAAACATTTGTTTCATCATGACGAAGCTGCCTTGCTATTTTTTACATCTTCAATATTACTTGCTATAATTTGTCTTTTATTACCTTCTGAGTGAGAATGTGATATCTGCTACTAGCCTGGAAGTTCCCTGAGAAAGTAAACCAAGTTCTGCCCAATCTGAACCCACCTATACTCCACAGAGTACACTAGATATTCTTTCCTTGTTTACTGATTTGGGACAACCTAATTCGATGCAAGACTACTAAAAAAGTAGATTACAAGGAAAAGATTTAACAGAGCATTAACTGTAATGCTGAGAATATTGACTCTGAAGACAATGAGTTGCAGTATGACTTATTGAAGAAAAAAATAATATACCATGGTAAAGAGCACTTTCTCTCCTAGTTAGCTGTATATTTTTGATGAATTTTCATAACTTTTCTACATCTCAATCCTATCATTTGGGAACTAAGAGAACTAAACAATGTCAGTAGATCCCAAACCTCAGTGATAAGCAGAATCAAGAAAAATATAAACCTTTCTTCCCACTAAGTTCAATAACATTTAAATTGCTAACAGTGGACCCCAGGAACCCATATATTTAACATGTTCTTTGCTGAATCTGGTAATCAGCAAAATGCAGTGCACAAACCATGTTACAGATTGAATGTTCGTTTCTTCCCTAAATTTATATATTGGAACCCTACTGCTTCTATTTGAAGGTAGTGCATTTTGGGTAATTAGGTCCCAAGGTTGGAGATTCTGGGCCTGAGATTAGAGCCTTTATAAGAAGAGGTCTAATAGACATAAGAACTAGAGGTCTTTCCACCATCTGATGAAGGAAAAAGGCAGTGGACATCTGTAACCACTAAAAGGTCATCAGCAAGATGGCCTTAACCAGAATGGTTATAAATAAATTCCTGTTGCATATAAGGCACCCAGTCTATGGCATTTTGTTATAGAAGCCTAAGATGACAAGACAGGACAGGAACATCAGCATCTTCCGGAAAGTGGTTAAAAATGCAAATTGCCCATCTGTTCCAGCCATCTGTGGTAAACCTGCCCAGGTAATCTGCTGGACACTCAGACTAGAGGTACTAAGATAGATAATGTGTGAAATACCTGTCCACTTTGCAATTAGGTAATTATGTGATCCAGGGTTAGCGGCAAGATTAATCTATGGAAAGTCTACAGAAAGTCAGCCACCTGCAAACAAAACATGTTTGTAAATGCTTCCTTCATCACACAAAGATTAACTTGAATTTGACGACTTGCCATAAGACAGTTGTACTAAGACCTCAAATATCAGATTATGTCACCTTTTCTCAGAAGGTTGCCCTAAGAAACTGCTGTACTATCCACTAAACCTTTGCCATGCCATCTTTCTTCTCTCATGACACCCTCTGCAAATATTTATTGCAGAACCTGTAATGTAGTATTACTATAACTTATCCTCACCTGGTTAGAAACCAGGTAAGCTTACCTTCTGCCAGGATGTGTGGCCCCTTAATGGGTAAAGTGACATATTCATGAAAAGTGATTCTAACGAACATTTCTGTGGACCCCCCTAATGAATTTAAAGTTATTATGTAATTTTAAGAATTTGTATTTCAAATAAAATGCTATTTTAATTTATGATATATATAATAATAATTATTTGTGAATAAGTGAAACAATAGTAAAACATTCCCCCCAAAATAAGCAAATACATGTCTAATGTTTGGTTTTGACTAAATTATTGATAGCCACTATACCATCTTGGAATATGCTTGCACACAAAAAAAAATATTGTTTAATACTGGCAGCTAAGTAGATCCCTGATATTTAATAACAATATAAAAATATAGTGAAGGTTAAAATTTTTGTTAAAAATGTTGCAAAAACATTTTTCTTAACTTACAGATATGTAAATACTTGCATATGTTTTAAAGATTGAAGTTCGATGTCCATTTATTTAAATGTTTAATGGATGTCTGGTAGGAAAAAAGATGCTTCTCATTACTAGTTTTGAACAGACTTATACTAAGTATATTATAAAATCATTTTCAATGCTGAAAAAAATAAGCAGTAGTAAGGAGGACCTTATTTGATAGGATAAAAAGATCAGTTCTATTTTCTCCCTTTCAAAAAAGTTTAAGATATTAAAATAAAAATATAATTTATGCTATCATGGGTCTTAGCTTATTCCAAGATCTAAGTTTCCTTTCATCTGTTATGGTATCTGATTTTTCTAGGCCAATGGGAAATGGAAGCCGAAACATGTATTCTCAGATCATTTAAGAAACATCTGTCCCACGACACTTCATCAAGGCATTGTTTAGCTATGCTTTATTTATTTATTTATTTTTAGTTCACATTTCCTACCCTCATTTATACAAAAATGATTTAAAGTGAGTATTGTTTAATTTTTCTCAACCTTTTCTTTTTAATAAATTAGTGGCACTCAACAATTTCGTTACTCTGGCAGTTATTATTCAACTCCACATAAAAACTTACATCAACAAGGACACATAATTAATAGGAAGCTACTCACTGACTGTCCTTTGCAGCATATTCTGAGCCTGATTATAAGTACACCTTTCTAAACTCTGCAACATCACCTCTCCTTTGAAGGCTCTTCCTTCAGAGAAGTGAAAGGAGCAGGTTCGTTTGCCTTGCCAAGCTCTTTTCTGAAACAGTGCCAGTGCAGTCTATTGCTCTTTGATCAGGCTTTTGCACATCTGTTTGGAGGAGAAGTTTCTGCCCTATTCTCAAACCAATCTCTTTTCAGCTAATTCCACCCTGGAAATCACTGCCTCAATGTTAACCCAGTGTTCACTAAAGGCTATGCTCTGGATTCTGACCCCTTAAGCTGCCATTACTGTCTAGGTCTCTCAAGAGGTTTCCAGCAAACTCCCAAACTTCTGCTACTTTGTTGTGGTAGTTCTCCATAGAACAGGATAACCTAGGACCCTAGATTAAACTCACATATCTACAGCATCTCTCACTGTGTCTCCATTTCATTCAATTATTTGAGGTATGTCTTTTTGAGACAAAGATGACACTGCTGCTTACTCCTTAAGCAAAGTGTTTTGCTAGCAATTTAAAGAATGCAAAGTGACTCATGCACCCTCACTTCATTTCCTTTTGTGACCAGAAACAGGCCTTTTGAGAGGGTTGGCTGCATTGGAAGTTCAATCTGTGGGGCACTGAAAAGCTTATGCTAACTGGAGCTCCATGGTCCATTGCCCTGTTTCTTATCACCTCCCTCTGCTGTCCCAAGACAGAAGTAAGTAGAAGTCTTGGGTCAGTTCCATTATGAGTTTTCACTTTGGTGGTGAAAAACAATGGTATTTTGAACCATCCTGCTAAGTTTCAGATGCATGATAATTTTAAATATGATATAAAAGGCTAAGGAATAATTTTGAATAAAGAATATTTATGCAGAATTCTGTGTTCCTATTCCAACTGATGATACATTTGCCCCATTTTTTTTCTTCTTGTTAATCAGATAAATAACAGAGTCTTTCATCTTACTATCTCTGGGTTGATTGTAATGATTGGAAAGAGAATCAAAATTACATATCCTAAGAAATGGCATTAAATTTTTAAAATTAGGTACACTTTCTCTACATTTTTAAGAAAAATACTTATTCTTTAGCAACATGCTAGCAATAAAAGTACAACATAGCATTTGTTTTACTTTGAAAAATAAAATTAAACCAAGTTACCCAAAAATTACTTTTCTTCTGTGACATTAAAGATGTAAATACTGACATTAACTATAATGTTAACATTGTCTTTGAGAGATTTTCACAGGTTATTTTTCTTTCTTTTCTATATTTTCTAGATATGTGTCAAGAATATACTTTACTTTGAAAACCAGAGGATATCTATTGCATTATAATGGAAATTTTAATACCATTTGCTGTTTTTCAAAATATTCAGTGCATTCTCTGTCTTTTGGGTGATAAAGTGACTCATACTGTTTCTTCTTTTACTCATATTCCAAAGAATCAAGACACTTGCATTTGAGTTCCGCAGACATGACTTTTCAAGGTCTTTGGCATGTCACATTTTTATTTTCAGAAAAAAATTTAATGGATTGAGAGATGATAAAGAACAACACCTGGAAAAAGCAATTTGCCTTGATTACATGAAACAGAGCACTTACATGTTAAGTTACTGCCTCAAAAAGCACTCACCTACCAAATCTCTCCGTCAAAAAGGCAAGCCAAAAACTTAAGTTTTCACTAAATCTCCTCTCCAAAAAGACTCAGGGGTGAAGTCAGGAGCAAAAATTCTAACTGAAAATTACACTTGGGACAAACAAAAAAGAGAGTGAGAAAGAGAGAAAATGTTGTTGCCTGTGTTCCAGACTCCATTACCACAAACCTTCACTACTGTACAGTCAAGAACCTACAAACCCAAGAATCAGATAACGTAGAAAGATCTCAGTGAAACATTTGATTGCTAGCAAATCATGGAAAGTTTTATTTAATCTCTTTTCCTTTCTTCTTGCCTCAAATGTTTATCATAGTTTTTCCACAGTTCCCCAAGAGTACCATGGGGAAGATGAATGCTGCACATAATTTTGCCTCTTCAAGTTTAGTGGCCACTTACCTTCAGAAAGTGTAGATAAGAAACAATGCCTCACAAGCCTTGAATTTCAAGACCGTAAGTCTTGATCTTGGATCAGATTTTAGAGCCTGTAATCCAAGAGGAGGAAATGAAAAAAGCAATAAAAAACAGTCTACCATTGCCTCAGGAAGTTCAGTTAACATTTTTCAGAGATGTTTTGCACAAAAGAATTATTTTTCTTAAAAAATATATGAAAAGAAATCTTATATCTTTGAATTTATAATCTTCTGAGGAAATGCATGTGTGGCATAAAAGCTGCTATTCTTAAAGTTTTTGTTAGCAACCTATTTAAGTCTGGCGATTAACGATCAGAAATAATAAACTTTTCGTGATTTAGTCCTTGAGTTTTACCACTTGAGAAGCACTTTAGATGTGATGATGGACTTTAATACTTTAATTTTTATGTAAGTGAGATGTTTGATTATTCTAGCTAGAGAAAGCTAGGTTAGTTCATAGCTGTATTTAACCTCAGAATGTGTATGCTAATATGTGAAGATGCAACCAGTGTGTGGTAGTTGTGGTGGACTTGATTGACTTTTGGAGCTCACTGAGAGGTCTGGGCATTTCTGAGGTTTGTAGAGGAATACTGTTGGTGTTACACACACTCTCCAGCCTTTTTTTCTCATGCACTGCTCGTATGCTCTGCTTCTCCACCATCATGAGCTACAGAAGCATTTTATCTCTGCCACAGTTTTCCACAGTGACATTCTACTTTGGAACCAGGTGAAAGCAGACTAAATCTGCTAAAACCATGAGTTAAACTTTCCTCCTTGAAACTGTGGATTTAGGGTATTGTGTCTAGTGGTGAGAAAGCTGACTAATAAACAATGTAAAATTATTGAAGAGTTAAAAAGTCAACAAATTGTCGAGATGTGCCAAACTATTGGGAGAATGGGGGTAATATTTTTTGGTCACTATCCAGAAGTCTGGAATTATGAGAAAATTTATAGACATTGGCAAATAATTAAAGTCAATAAAAAATTCCCCAAACTGCTGTTTGGCAGGATAAGAAGCTGTGTCTATGCAATTCTTCAATAGATTGGAACAAAAGCTATCATCAATCAACGAGTCATTTTATCAAAACAACACCCAACAATAAGATGGATGTATCTTTTGTTTTTTAACTAGTTGGCTTGGCATCTTTCACACAGTCCTAAAGTCAGAGGTATTAACTGAGAAAACTTGGGAACACAAACAGAAATATTGAGTCATTTTGGAACGATTTAGATGTGAGAAATGGATCAGTAGCTTCCTCATATCAGGTCAGAGTAGCACAGAGATATAAAAACCACACATCAAAGATGTTTTTGACATGTACACAAATTTAACAGTGAGGAATTTGATAGATTTTTTCTTATTCTTCCCTCCAAAAAATGCCAAACTGAACTTGATGAATAGCAAAACTCTGCAGGAGCTATTTCACTAACTAGCCATTTCTCCTAACAAAATTTCTTACTCATTCTATTTGTGCCACTAAAAAAGTGATACATACAGAGACACATATCACTAAGCAAGAGTCAATATTTGCCCTTATAATGACCACAACTTATCACTGTGCCAGAGACAATGCACAGTGATATTTGAAGGCAGAGATGTAGGTCCTTTGACCTGTCAGAGATGTAGGTGCTTGAATCTGATGTCCTTCCTTGCTGGAAAGATAGAGACTTGCCCTCTGCAGTACAACTCCCTTCATAAGTAGCACCAGATGGGGAGCCTCTGGGTTTGAGTTTTTAGAACAGTCATTCCCATTAATCACTGTAAGAAATAAAAGCAAGTACATACGTTCTCTGGCTTTCCGTTGGCTCATGTCCCTGGATCAAAGGATCTTTAATGCTCAAAAAGTTGTCAATTAAAATATTTTCTTTTCACAACTGAATGAAAATAAACTTGAAGATATATATGACTATGAGTGTGAGTATATTTGAGTATGATATATATGAGTGTGGTCATACACTCCAGGTGAGCTTATGAACACATACAAAAAGTAGTCGGCATGTTTTAGCCAGGTTTTCATCACCATGACCTACTAGTAATAGCCAATAAAAACAACTCAAAGGAAGGAATGTTCATTTTGGCTTATGGTTTCACAGGATTCAGTGCATGGCTGGCTGGTTCCATTGCTAAGGTGTCTGAAATGAGACAGAAACATGTTTTGACATGGTAGAAGAACATAGTGTAGGAAAACTGCTCACTTCATGACAGCCAAGAAGCAGTAGAAATGGAGAAAGAAAGGAGGTAGAGGTCAATGACAAGATGTACCCTGGAAAGGCACATCCCTAAGTGACCAACTTCTTCCATTAGCCCCATCTACTAAAAGCCCACTCAGTCAGGAAGTCACTAATGGATTATTTGCTGATGAAGTTGTTCCCATCCTCAACTCCATTTAAGTGGTTTTGTAAGCTTTGAATAGAATTTCTTGTTTCTTGGATGTCTATTTCAATTTGTTTCATGATTCTGCATGTTTTCTATATTGTTCATTCAAGGTTTCAATCAGTTTCCCATGTTCCTCTACTTTTTTCTCAATTTCTTCTTTAGCTGTGCTCAGCAACTCCTTTACTAAGGTTGTTATTTCTGTCTTTACATGGAAGAGTACTTCTAATTTGATTTCCTCTATAGCTTGATGGAGTTCTTTTTTTTTTTTTTTATTTCACTTGCTATCTTTTCAGAGGTTTCCGGTGTGTTACTTTTGGGGTTTCTATTTCAATATTTCCTGCACTTTCTTCTGGTGGACTAGATGTTTGAGACTGCATTTTGCTTTTTCATTTTGTCATTTTCACTCTGCCTGATGTTTTCTGTGTGTAGGAGGTGGTCACCCACACTCTTTTCAGACTCACCAAGATCTTACAGTTAGTTGGAGGGGGCTTTACTACTGGCCCTATTTAACCACTCTACACCTCTATTTTAGGGGCGTACTCACCACACTGGCACAGTTAATCTGCTGTAGTCCAAGGTTCACCATCTGGGAGCTAAATTCCAAGTTTTTTCCATGTGCTGGGATTCCACCAGAGTGCATGGTCAGGGTGTCAGAAACAGAAAACATCAGGCAGAGTGAAAATAACAAAATGAAAAAAGCAAAATATAGTCGCAAACATTTAGTCCATCAGAAGCAAATGCAAGAGACATTGAACTATCAACAACTCCATGAGGCTTGAGGACAGGATCGCAATTAGTGATCATGAAAGGATGGAACTTTTAAAAATCACAAAGCAACATGAAGTGACAATCCAACAGCTTCAAGATGATGCCAAGAGCAACAATATAGGGTTAATAGGCATCAGTGAAGAGGGAGGAGTCAAAGCAAATGATGTAGCGAAAATATTCACAGAAGTAATAGAAGAAAATTTCCCAAACATAGGGAAAGAATCTGATATGCAGATAAATGAGGCATATAGAACACCAAACAGTCACAATGAACATAAATCCACACCCAGACACATAATAATTAAGATTTCAGACATACAGCATAAAAACAGAATACTAAAAGCTATTAGAGAAAACACACAACTCACCTATCAAGGAAAGCCCAATAGAATCACAGCAGACTTTTCAGCACAAAACCTCAAGTCAAGACAAGCTTGGAGTGAGGTATTTCAAGCCCTGAAAGAAAACAACTTTCAACCAGACTGTTGTAGCCAGCAAAACTTTCACTCAAATTTAATGGAGAAACAAGATACTTCCATGACAAAGAACAACTGAAGAAATTCACATCCACCAAACTGACCATAGAAAGAGTACTGAAAGACATATTACACAGAGATAAAAATGACCACAATCCCCAAAACAACAAGAGAAAGAAACTACCAGGTAGGATAAGCAATTAAATAAGGGGAAAAGCAGAAAGCAAACAACTGGAACATAACATGGTAAAGTCAAGCCAGTACATATCAGTGATATTCATAAATGTAAATGGTCTCAATTCACCTATAAAAAGAAATAGACTGATAGAATGGATCAAGAAACACGATCCCACAATATGCTGTATACATGAAACATACCTGATCCAAATGGAAACTCATAGATTAAAAGTTAAAAGATGGAAAACAGTATTCCATGCAACAGAAACCCAGAAAAAAGCAGGGGTAATTATTCTAATTGCAGACAGTGTAAACTTCAAACCTAATATGATTAAAAGAGATAAAGAAGGTCACTACATACTCATCAGTGGAAAAATTCAAGAGGAAGAACTAACAATTATAAATATATATGCACCGAATACAGGAGCACTCAAGTATGTAAGACAGACACTATTGGACATGAAAAACCAAACACACAAGAACATAATTATAACAGGGGATCTTAACAGCCCATTGTCACAAAGAGATAGATGAACTAGACAAAAAGCCAGCAAATAAATAGCAGAACTGAATCATACCTGTGAGCAATTGGACTTAGTAGATGTTTACAGAGTGTCCACCCAACCACATCAGAATACACATTCTTCTCAGCAGCACATGGGACATTCTCCAAAATAGACCATATATTATCCCATAAAACATTCTTAAGAAAAATGCAAAGGTATTGAAATCATCCCATGCATAACATCTGACCATAGTGCACTGAAATTGGAAATTAATAGCAAAAGAAATTGTAAAACTTGTACAAATACATGGAAATTAAATAACATTTTGAACAACCTGTGGGCTACAGATAAATTAAAGAAGAAATAAAGCAATATCTACAATTCAATAAAAACAAAGAAACAACATACAGTAATCTATGGGATGCAATGAAAGTGGTCTTAAGAGGGAAATATATAGCAATAAATTGTCATATCAAGAAAACAGAATGAGAACAAATAAGCAACCTAATGCTCCATCTCAAGTTTCTAGAAAAAGAAAAGCAAGCTAAACCCAAAGCTCATAGAAGAGAGGAAATTGTAAAGATTAGAGCAGAAATCAATGCAAGTGAAACTAAAAAAAAAATACAAAGAATAAATGAATCAAAAAGCTGATTTTTTGAGAGAATAAAATCATTGACAAACCCCTAGCTAACCTTATCAAGAGAAAGAAGGAAAAAACCCAAATTCATGCAATAAGAACTGAAAAGGGGGAAATTACTACAGATACCATAGAAATTCAAAAGATCATGAATACCTACTTTGAAAATCTCTGCTCACATAGAGTGGAAAACACAGAGGAAATGGACAGATTTCTAGAAACATATGAACTACCAAAGCTCAACCAAGAAGATATAGCAATTTTGAACAAGCCAATATCAGCTATTGAAATTGAAAATGTAATTAAAAACTTACCAACAAAGAAAAGTCCAGGTCCTGATGGATTCACAGCTGAATCCTACAAGAAATTTAGAGAAGATTTGATGCCAGTCCTCCTTAAACTCTTCAATGAAATTGAGAAAAAAGCAATCCTCCCTAAATCATTCCTGGAGGCAAGTATTACTCTGTTACCAAAACCTGAGAAAGATCCAGCCAAAAAGGAGAACCATAGACCAATCTCACTAATGAACATTGATGCAAAGATTCTCAATAAAATAGTGGCAAAAAAATTCAGCAAATCATCAAGAAGATAGTACATTATGACCAAGTGGGGTTCATTCCAGGAATGCAAGAATGGTTTAACATATGCAAATCAATCAATGTAATACACCACATCAACAGAGCCAAAAACAAAAACCACATGGTCATCTCAATAGATGCAGAAAAAGCTTTCGACAAAGTCCAACACATGTTCATGATAAAAACCCTTCAGAAACTTGGAATACGTGGTGTCTACCTCAACCTTATAAAGACCATCTATGACAAACCAACAGCCAACATTATACTAAATGGACAAAACTGAAAGCTTTCCCTTTAAAATCAGGAACAAGAAAAGGATGTCCACTATAACTCCTTTTCAATATAGTTCTGGAAACACTAGCCAGGGCAATCAGTCAAGAAAGAGAAATAAGAGGAATAAAGATAGGAAAGGAAGAAGTTAAATTATCACTATTTGCAGATGACATGATACCGTATATAGAAGACCCAAAGAACTCCATTAAAAGACTACTAGAGGTAATAAACAAGTTCAGCAGTGTAGCTGGATACAAAGTCAATGCTCAAAAATCAATAGCATTCCTGTACACAAACAAAAAACTCACTGAGAGAGAAATTATGGCCCTTTAAAATAACATCTAAAAAAATGAAATACTTAGGAATCAACCTAATTAAAAATGTAAAAGACATATATGCAGAAAATTATACTATACTGAAAAAGGAGATTGAAGAAGATATTAGGAAATAGAAGGATATTCCTTGCTCTTGGCTAGGAAGAACCAACATTATGAAAATGGCGATACTCCCAAAACTGTTATACAGATTTAACGCAACCCCACTCAAAATACCATTGACATACCTCACAGATCTAGAGAAAACACTCCTAAAATTCATTTGGAAACAGAAGAAACCTAGAATAGCAAAGGCAATTCTGGGCAATAAAGGCAAGGCAGGATGCATCTCAATTCCTGACTTGAATCTATACTACAAAGCCACAGTGGTAAAATCAGCTTGGTACTGGCAAAGAAATAGACCTGAGGATCAATGGAACAGATAAGAAGATGCAAGCACAACTACAAAGCACTCAGCCACCTGATATTTGACAAAGGGACTAAATATGTCCACTGGAAGAAGGACAGCCTCTTTAATAAATGGTGTTGAAAAAATTGGCTCTCCACATACCAAAGACTCAAACTAGATCCATGCATATCACCATGCACAAAACTAAAGTCTAATGTATCAAATACCTCAATATTAAAACAGAAACACTAAATCTATTGGAAGACAAGGTAGATACAGTTTTGCAGTTTTTCTTTGTTTTTAATGATCTTGAAATTTTTAGGGGTACTCATCAGATATTTTATAAAATACCATTCAATTTGAGTTTCTCTAACGTTATTCTCATGATTACATTGAGGTTATAGGGTTTTGTGATGATTACATTAAAGTTAGAATACCCTTCTCATCAAATAATATCAGGAGTACATGATGCACACATGACAAGAATTGTTAATCTTAATCAATTAGTTAAAGCTTTATTTGCCATAGTTTTTACTATTGTCACTATTTTCTCCTTCCCATATACTACTATGTTCTCCTTCCCATATACTACACTTTGGAAGCAAGTTACTATATCTATAATGTATGTAATAATTTACCAGCATCGATTCTAAAGGATTCCATCTTCCTAAATGATCACTTTAAAGGACAGAAACATAGTTTGGTATGATGAGTTTCTATGAGTTAAATAAAGTTACATTTATTATTTATATTTAAAAATAAATACTAAAAACTTTTCAAAATAGTGTGATCTAATCACTTATAATCCAGAAACATAATGTAAAAATCAGAAACTATGGCTAAGGAAAAGTCATATCTACCCTGTGAAGAAATTGCTGACTTTCCATTATTGTCATGGTTAACCAAATCCTTAGTACTGCTTACAAGTCCCTGAACGGTCTTTCTTCTAGCCTTCTTCTTCCCCCCAATATCAGTGAGTTGTTATTGTATTAACAATGCCAAACAAACAAACAAAAAAAAAACTCCTCATAAAGCTTCACCCATGACCCAAGTTGCACATCCTAATACTATGATATTGGTGATTAAGTTTCAACATAGGAAAATGCTCAAAGTAAATTTTAGAACCAATTTTTTGCTACAGTAAATTTCCAGTGTTACTTGCCTTTTTGGTTATTGTTTTGTTTTTTGGTATAGTCAGAATTATTCATTTCTTTTCTCTTTTAATACATTTCTGATTGTATCAATACACTGCTTCAATGACTTTCCATTACTCTCATGGTTAATCAAATCCTTAGTACTGCTTACAAGTTCCTGCACGGCCTTTCTTCTAGCCTTCTTCCCCCCCAATATCAGTGAGTTGTTATTGTATTAACAATGCCAAACAAACAAACAAAACTCCTCATATCTCCATAGCTTATAATTTCAAAGGGTCATTTGTTACTCATCTAATAAGGCCATTCCTGGACCAGTTGAATCTCTGAGACTTCTTTAATGAGGGAAATGCCGTTCTTACCTGCCTTCACATACAGGAATGAAAGTGTTCACTGAGAGCATGTTGTTCTATCAAGGTAAAAGCCAAGAAGTTAATAGTCAGTGAAATCTCTCTTTGGTCAGAAAGATTAGGAAGGTGAAAAGACCAGGTGGAGAGCACAGGGCTTAAAGTTAAGCAAGCTGGGTCTTGCACAGTCTCACTTGACTAACTGCAGAGCTTGTCCATCCATATCGAGTTCACTCAACAGTAAAGAATTATACCTATGCCTTTCCAAGGAAGAAATTAGAAACAAAAGAGAAATGGCAAACTACTTTAATTATTGTTTACATTTCAATTTTTAATTAAAAAATACTTGAGTCTAGCTAAACACAGGCATAGTTTAGTTTTAGTATTTCCATATGCATTAGTAATGTTTATGTGAATATTATTTAAATAATAAGCACAGCCTGCTAAGCAAAACGTTTCAGAAATAATTGTATATTTTTTATTGATGCAAAGTACGACGAAGAAGAGAACAGAGGAGAGAGAGAAAAGTGGGCTGAGAGAAATAAACAGAAATTGATGGCAAATGCCTATATGAGAAGAAAGAGAACATCATGTTATGACAATTAGGTCATTGTCATGATTGTCTGGAGACTTCATCAGCAATATCAGTATCTCTACTTAAATGGAGTGAAGCAGGATCTTTGCAAGGATTACCATTTCCACAGTGCCTAAGTTTTAAAAAGTCAAGCAACAAATTTACAGCCACAGTGTTTCAGTGTCAGTGTGCTGAGATCAAAACATCCAGGTTTAAATCCTGGCACCATCCTTTAATATCTTTGTCTTCAGGGAAATCAGTGAATTGCTTTGTTTCTCAATTTCTCCACCTGAAAAACATGGATAGCATAATAATATAATCAATGGTGTCTGCAACAAAATGTCCATTTTTACTTAAATGGGGCACTTCTGCAGGAGTCCTAAGTGCAGCCTTTGCTATATAATAATCAGTAATGTTAGGTGAGTTATATATCACTCTACCAGTTCACCACCACTGTAGTATGTGCCTCTCCTGTACACAAATAATTTATCTTAATGATGGATCATAAAATCCACATAAGCCAAATCATGAATTTCCTCATAAAATATGAAGAATAGTAAGGAAAAAATGAAGAGGATATGATGTTACAGAAACAAAGGCAAAAGTATCTTTTTTTTTTTTTTGGAGGTGATGAACTGTTAACGAATGTATGTGTTCAGAGAGAACAGTTAACTATTTTCCCTGCACCTCAGAACTGGGAATGGTGAAAAAGAGTAATGGAATATACCTTCATAGAACTTACTAAGATACAGTAGATTCTGAATTTCATTTGAGACAAATCTGTAATGTTGCACTGATAATAAATGCTGGCCTTCACTGTTTACATATTAACTGAATGACAATATATTACTCTGATGATGTCTGCTCCTGAAAGTAGACTCTCTTCTCCATCCCACAGCTAAAATGGGGCACAGAAGGTTGTGGAGCTCCTGCAAATGTGGCAGCTGGTGCAGCTGTGCACTGCCCTGATAAGAGGAGCCCACTTACATGTATGTCTAGGGTCATACTTCATAATTCTTCTCTCGTCTTTGGAGAACTGTCTTTTCTTGCCTTCTACTTCCAGTTCTTTCTTTCTCTGTATGTCTGGCCCCTTGTTTAGTGAGGAGGACTATAAGATATGAGAAGATAACCCGTCCTTCCAACAGATGATAGATTTGAGGACTTCAAGTTGGTTGGTTCAAAAAGTAGTGAGCTGGTAGAAAGAAAGTTGCCTCCTATTGTTCTATCCATAAAGTAAGTTGGAAACTTTATAATTCAGGTTTAATATGATACATTAATATACGTCTAGAATTTTGGATTGTTTCATGATACCTTTCCAAATAATAATTATAAAGGCATAAAGTCAGTATTTCCCAGCTGGGCATGGTGGGTATGGTGCTGTAATCTCAGCACTCATAAGGTTGAGGCAGGAGAATCATCTAAATTTGAGGTCAGCCTGGGCAACATCCTGAGTTCAAGGGCAGCCTGAAATACATAGAAAGACTCTGTCTCAAAAAACTCATTATTTTCCTATGATACATATAACTATTTCTTTTCCTCTTTTTTCTAACTGGCATATCTCTGGAAATTTTTAAATCATTCCAAGTGAAAATTATTAAAAACAAAGTTTTAAGACTTAGGAAGTGTCATCAGTGCATTTCATTTGCAAAATGTAAAACCAATTAAATACATTAGAAGAAACTCAAGCATAATATTTAAAGTATGCCTGCTTCATTTTATGACTACTCAAAAGGAGGACAATGTCAAAAGGGAGGAAAAAAATAAGAAGATTAGACAAGAAAGTAATACACCACAGAAAAGGAAAGAAAAACAAGAAGAAACAAAGGGAATAACAGGAGACAGTGGACCAGAATAAAACAATAAAGAGTTTGTATTTCTTTAAAATAGAGTTAATTTGGGGCAAAAGTGTCTTGTCATATTTACTATAAAAAGTCAGGAAACCTGATTGATTCCTTGGGTAATAGTTATAAGTTCATACTTAGGCTTCAAGTCATTTTGAAATTGCTTTTTTAATTCAAATACTATGCCTTTCCAAATGTAATTAGTTTATTCAGTAAATTCTTTTTAAATTTTTAACTGGCATAAAACAATTGTACACATTTCTGAAATAGAGTATTACAATGCAAGTATACAATGTATAATCATTAAGTAGGGATAATTATCATATATTTCATCTCAAGATGTATATTTCTTCATGTTAAGAATATTCAAAATCCTCTCTTCTAGCTATTTTGAAGTATACAATAAATTGTTGTTAATTATATTGACTGTAGTGCTTTACAACACCAGAATTTCTTCTTTTTATCTAACAGTATTGTTATCCAATATTTTTCAAGCACCTTATTACATGACAGAGAAAGAGATCTGGTTAAAGCAACTTACAATAGATTGTCAAAAATCTATTAAAAGCTAAAATTAAAATGTTTTGTCAGAAATACTTTCTATCTAAGGAAACCCCACATTGGCTTGACAAAGTGTTAATAAAATTCAGACACAGACTCAGAGTCCAAAAGAGCCTAAAACAAGAGCAAAAATTGAAGATACACAGTTGAGTATAGTATTGAGTACCAAAATTTAAAGACATTTATAAAATGTAAATATTTTTAATTTCGAGGTCCCTCATTTGCTATGGTTATTTTGTTACTTCCAACACCAAGATTTTGATGCATCCAGTGAAATCCAAGACATGTAGAATCACTGGCTTACAAATTGAAGAGTATCATCCATCTCACGGAAAGGCTTGGTCACTCTGCACAGCTCTTTAAATGCCCTGGGTGGAATGCAGGGAGCCCTTTTAAGGTTACATATCATTTTATGCTACAAGTTCACTTTATAAAGGAAGCTTCACTGAGACTTAGCTTTTAAAAGCCCAAGGAGTCAGACCCTTAATTAAAAAAATAAATTCTATAAAGTTCTAAAAGGTCAAAAGCCATAGCCATGAAGATAAAGCCAGCCTGTAGTAAATTGGGAAGTCTCTTAGTTCCTATAAAATAAGCTCCATTATGAAGAAAGGCATCAAATCCAATTATTCAATTCTGAATTATTGTGGGACTGCCTTGGTATTTCTAAGTGGTTATGCTACTTTTAAAATACCTGGTAAAATTCTTCATTATGTAGCCCTTTCTAGTGATTTTATTATCAATATCAATTTTTTGTGCTATTTGACATCAGTATTTAAAATAACCATTGTGAAGGCTGTGTCTGATATTTTATTCAATATCCTACTTTCTAGATAGCTGCATATTCTACTAAACACTTCAAAATTAAAATTAGCATGTTTCCCAGAGAGCTTTTATATTATTATTATTTCTTGGCACACTGTAAGTGCTCCTAAAAGCATTAAAGGCAAACTGTCATGTGCTTTATTATGTGCAGCACACATGCACACAGAGGCACCTGTATAAAATGTACACATGGACACACTACTGACATGTGAACTAAGAGTGCTAAGATTTATCAGGATAATGAACACATCTAAATTCCTGGACTTTAAATATCTTTTCCTTAGTCTTCTACTTTTTCTAGCTCATCTTCCCAGATCCTGAGTTTTCCACTTACTTCCCAAATCTATGTTCTGGAATCCAACTGAACCTTAAAAATCCTAAACCAAAGTGTAGGGAAGAGTAAGGTGGAGGGAAAGAACACTGTCCATGAAGCTAATTCAGGACAAGAGCAGAAACCCCAGCCCTAAACCAACAGAAAGAGTCTCAACTGCTCCCTGGTGCCTGCTCTGCCAACTCCCATTGCGCCAGAAGAGATTAAGAAGATTCCAAAAGCAGTTGCCAGGCAGACTGAAACTGTGGCCAGCCAGGAATTTACATGACTAAGCTACACCGTGAGCACAAATTCCACTGGGAAGTCCAAAGGACCCACTTGAAATGCAGAGAGTTTATAAGCCTATAGGGAACTTGCCATTCGTAATTTTCTTGCCCATTGCTAAAATTCAAATAATTGTATATTAGCTGGCTATAAAATGAACAATAAACAGTACTGGATGTTTCTTCAACGTAAACATGTCAAAAACACATTGCAGCTCATCCATTATCCAGTTTCAGTCAATGAAGTCTTTACATTTTGAAATAATTATATGGCTGATTATAGGACAGTACTACTACCACCCTTAGGGTATTTTTTGTTGTTATTTCATCAAAAAACATGCAGGAACATGTATACCAATTAGCTTGATTGACCACTCTACACACTGTATTCATATTTTTAAACATGATGTACACAGTAAACACATACAATTTTATTTGTCACGAACAATTAAGTCAGCCATGGTGATGCGTATTTGTAATTCCAGCTATTCTGGAGGCTGAGGCAAGAGGATAGTAAATTCAAGCCTAGCCTGGGCAACATAGGGAAACTCTGTCTCAACATTTACAAGGGATTGCAAGTAAGTCTCAGTGGTAGACTGTTTGCCTAGCATGTCTAGAGCACTAGATTCAGGCCTCAGTACCCCTAAAAAAAGAAAACAAAAGTATTCTTTTCTTTCAAAGATATGACATTGAAAGATTTTCCACTTTGACATTATAGCATAAATTTATTTTTGCAAAGAATACCTGCTGTAGTAGAGACCTTCTGGGTAATGCTCAGCACATGGATATCTCCTTTCTCTCAGATCTGCCAATAGATTAGCAGTGGTCTTTCAATAGTCATGACTCCTTTCAGAATTCTATTTCCTGGATGTGTAGATGGACCTACCTAAGTAAAAGCAATGAAAAGTAGAAGTAAAGGACTGAGAACATTAACTACTTGAAGAATAAGTTCCTTTGCACCCTGGCTTATCTTGGATTTTGTGAAGTGCCTGGTACTTATCCACAAAAGTTTTTTTTTTTTCCTAGCTTACACTGTTTCAATGTGTATTTCTATTCATTTCAACTGACTTCAGATTACTTTCTTTTTTTCTGTTTTTTGTTGTTGTTGTGGCTGGGTTTTGGGGGGGTTGTTTTGTTTTGGTTTGATTTGGTTTGGTTTGGTTTAGTTTTTGTTTTGAGACAGGATTCACTTTGTAGTAGAGGTTGGCCTTGAACTCCATTATGTAGCCCTGGCTGGCCTCGAACATCCAGTGACCACTCTGCCTCAGCCTCCTGAACACTGAAATTACAGGCATGCACCACCACATCCAACTTCAATTGCGAGGAAGGACACTAACAGAGGAATAAGCTTACCCAACAAAATATCTTCCATTTTATCATGATTATCAATAGTTTCAAAGAAATGATTTTAACTTTTTAAAATTTTTTGAATCACAGCCTTTAACATAAAGTACCAACTTTTCATGGAAGGATACTCAATCCCCTGTAGAGACTGATTAGAGTTAGCTCCTGTAGATGGAGGTGGCAGATTAATGGTTACTATAGTTTATCAGTAGTTAAACTGTACTTAAAGCTATTGTTATTACTAGCTGTAGTATTTTAGCCAGTGTGTCACACAAATTATAAACAGCTTTCTCCCCTGCATAACACTGTGATTGTATGGTGTCATAATCATCACCGCATCCCAGTACCAAAGGATTGGGAATTGAACCAAATAGTGATTTTGCAACCTTTACAAATTGGTAAGGCAGATTCTTGGGATAGCTGTAAAGAACCATATACATCTAGAGGACATCTATAAAGAACACACATCTCCCGGAGAAGCCTCAATACTAGTGACAAAGCTATATACCATAAGAAATTGGCAAGCATTAACATACAAAATAAAATTAAAAAAGAGAAAATAGAAAATTATAAGACATAGAAACAAAATGTAACCCCAGAACCCCAGCCCACCAAAGACAGAATTCAGCTGAAATAGGTGAAATTGGAAGATAAACACTGGAACTTTCTGAAATGAACAACAGAAGTGAAAAAACAAACAGAAATAGCTATAGAAAAAATCTCTCAGTTTCAAAAAGAAATGATGCTTAAATCAAAGATATTAAAGAAGACACAGTTAAAAAAATGACAGAAACAAAAAGTGCCCAACATAGGAAACAAATGGAACCCATGAAACAGATCCAAACAGAAATCTAAGAGATTAAAATCTCCACTGAAACTGTATTCAACAGATTGAGTGAAGGAAAGCATAGAATTTCAGATCTTCAAGACAGAATGGCAGTTGGTGATCATGAAAAGAAAAATATTTTTAAAATAGTAAGAAACCATGAAAAATCAACCCAAATGCTACAAGATGAAGCAAAGAAAAATAACAAAAGATTCATTGGGGCCTATAAGAAAGCTGGAGACAGACAGTGCAAATGCCATTTAAAAAACAACTTCACAAAAATAATGGCAGAAAACTTCCCAAGTATGGATAAAGAATTTGATAATACAAATAAATGAAACATGTAGAACTCCAAAATAAAACTATACCAAGACATAATAATCAAGATGCCAGAAATTTTACACAAGAACAGACTATTAAAAGCTGTTAGTGAAAAGAAACATCACATATAAAGGAAGATCCATCAGATTGACAGAAGACTTCTCAACACAAACATTTAAGTCAAGAAGAACTTGGAATGAAGTATTTCAAGTCCTGAAAGAAAACAACTTCCAACCCAGATTGATGTACCCTGCAAAGCTATCTGTCAAAATTAATGTAAAAAGAAGATACTTCCATCACAAAGAACACCAAAGAAATTCATGACCACAAATTCATAACCCTACAAAGAATTCTGAAGTATATTCTAGATAGAGATAAAAATAGCAACAATTCCAAGAACAACAACAGAAAGAAATCACTATGCAAGGCAAGGAGTTACAGAGGGGAAAAGGGGGAATCAACAGCACCCAAATTTTTGGAAGCTAGAGGACACAGGATAGAAAGAGTGAAATAGAATGAGAAGGAATAATCAGAAAGGACAGATATGATGATAACTCATTGGAAATTTAAATTCAAGAAGTAGTTGAGGAAACACAGAAAGAGCATCAATCAAAAAAAATGAAAAAGAAAGGTAAGAAACCTAAACAGTGAAAAAAAAAGGGAATATCATGAAAAGGATAAGCCCATACGTATCAGTTACAACTATCAAGGTAAATGGTCACATTCACCAATTAAAAGAAACACACAGGCAGAATGGATCAAGAAACAAGATCCAACAATATGCTTTCTACAAGAAGCACTTTTAACTCAAAAAGAAATTCATAGACTGAAAGGCAAAGTATGAAAAACAATACTCCATTCAACAGGAACAACAACAACAAAAAAAAAAAAAAACCCACAGGGAAAGCTATTCTGATTGCAAATGATGTGAACGTCAAACCAAGAATGATCAACAGAGATGAAGGTCACAACACACTTGTTAGGGGAAAACTTAAAGAATAAGAGATAACAATCATAAGTATGTATGCACCAAACTATATAAGACAATTATTAAAGGACATGAAAACTCAAATAAACAAAAACATAGGTAACATAACATGTACTGAGAGACTTTAATACCCCATTGTCACAAAAAATAGATCAACTAGACAGACAATCAGCAAAGAAATATCAAAGCTGAACCAAATCTATCAACAAATGGACTCAGAAAACATTGTTAGAGGGTTCCACCCAACATCATCAGAATACACATTTTTCTTGGGTACACATCGAGTGTTCTCTAAAATAGACCACATACAAGTCCACATAGCATTCTTAGGTAAATACAAAGGAATTGAAATTCTTCCATGCATATTATCTGACCACAGTGCAATGATATTGGAAATTAATCACAAAACAAACCACAAAAATTCCATAAACACAGGGAAATTAACTAATACCTTCCTAAATAACCAATGGATCAAAGATGAAGTAAAGGAAAAATTAAATAGTATCTACAACTAAACAAGAATGCACACACAGCATACCAGAACTAATGGAACATAATTAAAGCAGTCCTAAGAGGAAAATTTGTAACAGCAAATACATCAGCAAAACAGAATGAGCACAAACAAACAACCCTATGTTACACCTCAAACTTCCACAAAAACAAAAGCAAGACAAACCCAAAGCTTATACAAGACACAAATTTTTAAAGATCAGAGCAGAAATTAACAGAGTGAAGACCAAGAAAACAATACAAAGAATTAATGAATTGAAGAGTTGGTTGTTTGAAAGAACAAATAATTTGATAAATTCTTAGCCAACGTTATGCAAAAAAAAAAAAAAGTAAAGAAAAAGAAAGAAAAGACTCAAATGCATGCTCTGAGGGATGAAAAGGGTAAAATCACTACAGATCTTGTGAAAATTCAGAAGATAATCAATATCTACTTTGGAAATCTTTACTCTCATGGCATGAAAAAAACACAGAAGAAATGGAGTTTCTAGAAATGTATAAATTGTCAAAGCTGAATGAAGAAGATATAAAAATTCTGCATGTTAAGTCAGGAATTGTGAGGCTTCCTGCCTTTCCTTTGTTGTCCAGGATTGTCTTTGCTATTCTAGGTCTCTTAGGTTTCCATATGAATTTTAGAAATGTTTTCTTTAGATCTGTGAGGTAAATTAATGATAATCTGATTGAGATTGCATTAAATTTGTATAACAGTTTTGGGAGTATAGCCTTTTTGACAATATTGATTCTTCCTATCCATGAGCAAGGAATATCTTTCCATCTTCTGAACTCATCTTCAATTTCTTTTTTAGAACACTGTATTTTTCAATGTATAAATCTTTTACTTCCTTATTCGATCACAAATTCTGGCAGGGCTGCGAGGAAAAATGAACCTTTCTCCATTGTTTGTGGGAGTGTAGACTGCTAAAACCACTGTGAAAATCAGTATACAGATTCCTTAAAAAACTAGGATTAGAGGTTCCATTCTACCCAGATATTCCCCTTCTAGGTATTTTCCCAGAATAATTGAAAACTTCATACCTCAGCGATACATGTGCACTTGGTTTGTAGCAGTACAATTTGTAATAGCTAAATCTTGGAAACAGCCCAAATGCCCATCAGCTGCGGAACAGATAAAACAACATGGTATTTTTATAAAATGGAATACTACTTAGCCATAAAGAACAATAAACTCAAGAATTTTACAGGTAAATGGATGAAACTAGAAACCATACTTATAAGTGAAATAAATCACTTGTATGTTTAAACAGCATATTGCCTCACTAGTGTGAGAAACTGAAAGAGTAAATAAGATCCAAAACGACAATAGATATAGTAAAAGGGAAAGAAACTGCTCAGTCTTCTATGCCTGTATCTGGTAGCCTGTGCAATTACTTTGAGGATAACAGTATGCAATATAACAACCATTGTTAAGTTCCTGTCATCTTGTTTTATAATCTTATATAGTCATTGTTTTTGTTATTGTTGTTTTTGTCATCATATTCATTTTGCTTTGGTTATAGTTTTTTAACTGCTTGCTTCTTGATTGTTTCGGTTTTTTTCTCTTTAAAATAAACAAAAAAAGAAAAAATTGAAAGGGAAGCAATATTCCCTAATCCATTCCTGGAGGCAAGTATTACCTTGATACCAAAACCAGAGAAAGACCCAACCTAAAAAGAGAACCACAGGCAAATCTTCATAATGAACATAGATACAAAAGTCCTCAATAAATACTGGCTAAGAGAATGTGGCAAATCATCAAGAGGATTATACACCATGACCAGGTTAGGATTCATCCCAGGAATGGAGGAATAGTTCAACCTATGCAATCCAATAAATGTAATACATCATATTAACAAAGATAAAAATCACATGATCATCTCAATAGATACAGAAAAAGGTTTTGATAAAGTCCACCACTCATTCATGATTTTTAAAAAAACCTACAGAAAATTGGAATAGATTGTCTTTACCTCAGTCTGATAAAAGCCATATATGACAAACCAACAACCAGCATCATACTAAATGAACAAAAACTGAAAGCTTTCAATCTAAAATCAGGAATAAGACACTATCTTATCTATCTACTACCACCATGCCTCTCAATATGTTTCTGTAAACATTAGCCAGAGAAATTAAAAAAGATGGAGAAATAAAAGGAATACAGATAGGAAAAGAAGTTAAATTATCATTATTCACAGATGACATGATACTTTATATCCTAAAACTCCACCAAAAGAATCCTAGAGTTAAAAATCTAAATTCATGAGATCTGGCCATGGCCATGGTGGAACCCAGGGGGCTGCACAAAGAAGCAATTCACCCGGCCTCTTGGTAAGTGCCTTCCCCAGGTGTGACCCAGGAGGAGACCCAGTAGTGTCTCCCATGAGCCTACCGGTGCGCGGGCTTGGAATCAAACATCCCCAACCCCCATCCTCACCCCCTCCCCATTAGCAACTGGGGACAGAGGTCTGAGCATCTTTTGGCAGGATGACTGTATGCAATATGGCAAATATGGGGGTCTCCTCTATCTTCTGTTTCCAAGTAAATGTTTACAGTTTTGTTTCATTATGATTAATTCCTTTACTCTATTCAATATTCTCTCTCATTTGGCTTTATAGTGTTCTGTATTTGGTTTGATTTTTTTATACCTAGTTGACTAGACAATTATTGTGAAGATAATGAGATACACTATGGTACCTATTACTGTTATCCTGGTAACCTGCTGTGAAGTTCTGTACCAGATTCACTGCACAGTCTCAATTGGCTTTGTTTTGTCTTGTTCTGTTGTATTTCTACCACCTTCAAAATTAAAAAAAAAAATTCAGTAGCATAGCTGGATACAAAGTCAACACTCAAAAATCAATACTTTACTGTACACAAACAACAAACTCAATGAGAGAAAAATTAGGGAAACCATATCCTTCACTACAGCATCCAAAAAATAGAATACTTAGGAATCAACCTAACAAAGGAAGTAGAAGACCTATGAATTGAAAATTGCAGTACTCCAAAAAAGGAGATTGAAGTTGAAACAGATCAAAGATCTAAATATTAAAATAGAAGCACTAAATCTATTGGAAAGGTAGGAATCTTGAAGACATGGGGGTAGGCAGAGACTTCACGAACAAAACCCAAACAGCATGGGAAACACTTCAAAGAATCAGCAACTGGGATCTCGTCGTATTAAAAAGCTTTTGCACTTCAGAAGAAATCATCAACAGAGTGAAAAGACAACTCACAGGATGGGAAAAAAATTTTAGCCAATTGTCCTTCAGAAAAAGGACTTTTATCTAGAACATACAAGCTACTTGGGAGGCTAAAGCAGAAAGATCACAAATTTGAAGTGTCTTGCACAACTAAGTAAAACCTCATCTCGAAATTATAAAAGGACCAGGGACATAGCTCAGTGGAATCCTACAGTGTGGGCTAGCCTCAAGGTAACCTCTGTGTGAGGTGTGAGTACAGAACTGAAAATTTAAAAAAAGTGTAAGACTGGTTTTGTCCTTGAAAAGAAAAAGGAAATTTTTGAATAGTCATGTTATTAAATTCTTTAGATGATCAATTTTTAACTTCTGTTCATTAAAGATTTTTAATATTATGTTAACAAACCTACTTCATTTTTAATATTGTAAAATGAATTCTAAACCCCTAAATTTGTATTGCTCAAAACAATCCTGTCCAGAAGTTTCAAGAAATACTCTTGGAGATACAGTGACACTTGACACTGGAAGAGAGTATGGCTCAAAAATGTTAACTGAGGAATCTCAAGAGACCAGAGCAAGTACTTACTGAGGACAATATTCTCAGGATCTGCAAGGGACACTCTCAAGTAATTTATCTCAATTAGTTAAGATAACAAGAAGATAAAGACCATATCATTCCTCTAAAGAGGAAACAAAGTTCCCTGTGGTTCTGTTTCTGGGGATCAGAACTAGAGTTCAATATGAACCCTTTCTTTCCCAGCAGTTGCTTACAGGACCCCCTTGACTGTACCAAGTGCTGTGTGCTAATGGCTTCACTGCCCCAGACGGAGACTTAATGGAGAGGAAATAGACCTAGCTTCCAGGCCGCATCTCATCCTGATGTTCAGTAGAAAGACTGAGGTCTCTAGGTGGCATTTATCCCAAACCAAGCAGATATGAGTACTAAAGAGTAAAAACAGAATGAACTCAACTGCCATTTACTGCAAGAATTTCAGGCTTCAGAATTCAGGGGAGGACAAGAAGAAAAAGTTGAAAATTCAGCATAGGCATTGATCCAAAAAACAACATATAAACAAAGGGTTAGTGCTGAAAAATGGCAGAAAGGAGGAAAATGAGATGAGGTAGTCAGTGCAGCCAAACAAGGGTTTCTTTTGGAGGAGTTGTTCTCTTTTCATCTCCTCCTCACTGCTGGTAACTAGAAGGCTGAGGTACTGGCTGGATACTGCAACCTCTCGTGTTGGAGCATCATTATGCAAGGGCAGGCTTCCTTGAAAGTTTGGTTGCTTGTTTTTGACAAGGTAGATAATGATTACTTGCAAAGAAAGGATGATCCTTGGCAAGATACAGGACTTTTGTTCTGTGCTTGTGAATATGACACACTAGGGCTACAAGAGACAAACTATCTTCTTTATACTTGCTTTTATATCGTGCCCCAATAGCACTACCTGGGAAAACCACTCCCTGTCCAAAAATGAAGAAAGAAAAAAAAAAGCTATTGCATCACTTAAAATGTTTTATGTGTCTGTTTATCCTTTAGACTTTATCTCTGGAAAATATTACATCCTGAAAGTTCCAAAAATTGATGCTGTCCTAATGAAACTATGAGAGCCTTTTAAATAGCCGGAGAGTGACATAGCAATTTTGTTTTCTATCTGGAAAAGTAACAAGTGAATTATTTACACAGTAGCTGCTTTGCTCATTCATCTGGTTTGAATCAAGTTAATCCCACTTTTGGATGAAAGTTATCATGAGCTTCATGTTTATGATACACAGTGGTATTTACAATTGCATTCATCTGTAATTTTGGCTATTTCTGCTCTTTTGATATAAAAATAATATAAAATGCTCCTGCTCATTAGGGATTATTTTATACCAGATAACAGATAAGCAAAGCAAGAAGTAAAGTCTAAATGGTTGTGGTTGCTTCCCAGCATTTGAAGAGATGACTGTCAGTTGGTGCCCTCTCTGATCTCCTCTTCTTATCAGCTCATCCCTTGGGCACCACCAAATGTGCCTGGGGCCACTTCCAGCTCCTCATGCAGACATCTGGAATGCTTTCTGGGGTTGGTTAGGATAAGCCAGAGACAGACTGTCCAAAAGCAGTCTCTGCAATTGCCACTCTTCAAAGTGTCTTTCCGATCTAGCCACGCAATCAAAATAAATATTTTTTAAAATAAAATTGTCAGTCGGCATTAGCAAATGATCATCATTCGTTTGTGCTGGAAAAATATACTGACATGAATATGTGTGTTATCCCACTGTCTTCAGTCTTAGATTTATTGATATATAGATCACAGAATTTTGTGTTCTGAACATGAATCAATACCGGCTAGTCACCAATGTAAATATTTTAGAGAGATAGGATAATAAAATAATTCTTTCATAAAATATTGAGCTCATTATTTATTAATCTGTGGAAGGCAAGAAGCCAGGAAAAAGGATTTGTCACCACCACACTTGGGACCTCTGATTAATTTGATTAGGGCTGAGATGCAATCCCAGCTGGACATGATCTCAGCCCTTTTTGTTTTTCTTTTTATGTGCTCCACATCCTTTCTTTTACAGCATCCTTACTCCACTATCAATGAGATTATACTCAAAAGGAGATAAAATTAATGATAGAGTCAGAATGGCTTGCAAATTCTTTCTTGAAGTGATGTGATATTTTTAAAAATATGTTATATATTTTATGTCATTGTTATTAATGCCATTGCATTAAAGTCACGGGTAAATTACCTTATCATGTGAAAAAAATTGTTTTCCAGCAAATTTCTCAGACAACCTGAAATTGTTTTTGATAAGTAGATAATGATTACTAGCGAAGAAAGGATGATCCATGGCAAAACACAGGTCTTTCCCTCTGTCCCTGTGAATGTGTCACACGAGGGCTACAAGAGGCAAACTGTCTTCTTTATACTTGATAAAAATGATTATTAACACAAACCAACAAATTATCATACATGCCAGATAATCACAGCAATCAAGAGGGCTACATTGGGAAGATCTCAGGTTAAAACCCAGCCTGGGCAACTTGACAACTTAGCAAAATCTTGTCTCAAAACAAACAAGCAAATAAACAAAAAGGACTGGGATGTAGCTCAGTGGGAAGGCCCTGGGTTCAATCCTCATTGCCACCAAAAGTAAATAGATAAATAAAATGAAACATGACAGCAAACAAGAAACTAGATCATATGCATCAATTTGAGGCAAGTAGACAATCTAAAATTGATTAAAGAAACATTGTCACAGAAACCATATAAGAAATAAAAACATTCTTATTTTCATTGAGGTAAGTATACCAATTTGTTATATGGTTGAAATATCTTATTTTCAACAGGCATATAAGTAAATAAAAATAAAAAACAAAACATAGCTTTAGTCATTCATGTGACCTGTGAACAGCAACACCTAATAGGAAAAGGTCTGCTAAATGTCAGAGCTGCATTTCCATTGAACGGTCTTGTAGGAATGGCTGGTCACATGGCTGAGGCTGGGAACACAGGATGGAGATATCGTTGTGCCATAATTTGGGGAATAAATATGTCATTGTGTTTTTATTAAAAAAGTAAGAAAATGCCCAGAGATTTAACAGGACTTTTTGGAAGGATCAAAAAACAAGCCTGAAGTTTCCAAAAGCCATTGATTGAAAGACAAGAGATGACTTGGGCATCGTAATAAAATTAGCAAAGGATCATAATCCATCACACAGAATAGAAAACTATAAATTTATATGGCCCTAACAAAATAAATGGAAATCTTTGTGAGGAATAGGATATTTTCATAGGCTCAAATTATCTTCCTATAAAATATTTATTAGTCACACAAAGAAAAAGAAATAACTTTACAGAGGAGCAGCTTAGCAGATAAAAGTAAATATTGTTAATAGGAAACATTTCTAAATGTATGCCACCTGCCTGGATGCAGTTAAAGAGCATAACTTCTGCCATATTCATGCCTAACATGCAAAACTGCAACCCGAAAAAGAAAGAAACGAGCCAAATACAAACCTTGAGACAGTCCCTAAAGTAACAAAAAAGATGCAACAAAGCCATTAAAAAAAGGAGGACCGAGAAGTTATTTTGGATTAGAGGAAATTAAAAAATGCAACTAGTTATATAATTCACCCTCAGTTTTACCCTTTTGCTATGAAGAACCCTGGGACAACTGGGAAATGAGTGGTGACTGAGGATTTGATGCCCATGAAGCAGCAAGGTTAATTCTCTGCCTTCGTTGTAAAATGTCCCTGCTTGTTGGAAACACATCTAACTACTTGAGTGGGGGTAGTGAGAAATGCATCACCAACTAACTTGCAAACAATGTAGAGCAAAAAGGGGAAGATCTTCTACTATACCTTCAGGTTTCTGGAAGTTTGAGATCGTTTCAAATTTTTAAAAGTGTTCAAAAGATTTTCTTAATTTTCCATTACTAATTTAAATGGTGCTGCTGGTCAACAAAATGATCAGCAAATACGACAACTAAAGATATAAAAGGAGAAATATTTTTAGTCATGAAGAAGAGGAATTATAATATTGCCATAAAATGAAACTTAAGACGTAAAATTTCAAGATCAAGTAATATGCGTATCTTTCAGTATGTTAAAAATTACCTAAGAATTGAATATTATACTAGATAATCTATGAATTAGATTAGTACGGCATTTTATATTATTATGAATATAACGGCATACTATGCTTTTATTTTAGTGTTACCAATTTTTCCTTCCTTTTACACATTAAAGTAAAAACAGTTCTTTCTTTTCTAAAAACTGCATTAACTACACACAGAGAAAAATATACTCATGGGAAAATAAGAAAACATACTCCATAATCACATATCAGGATATCTGATCTTGGAGATGGAGAGAGTGCTAAGTATGTGTGTTGAGAAAACATAAAAATTGACACAGCACAGCAATATCATGCTTGTAGAAAAGACAATTAATATTTTCTGACAGAAATGAGAAGTAGACAATGTTTTCATTGTTTCTCAGGAATTCCTGACCCGAGGCTAACGCAAAATTTGTTCACTCAATTCTTCAACTGGCTAAATATTGTTTAAGCACAGAATTCAGAAATTTAAGATTCCTCTAATGTCTAGTTGTCTGAAAATGTAAAAGTTAAACAATTGAATGAAAGAATTGTGAAATTTTTAAAGGCACAGGAGTAGAGCCAATGGAATTAAGGGTGGTTTTAACATAATATGAAATACACCATTACGTTGGTAGGATAGTTCATAGCCAAGGTATACATTTACATACAGTATTTAACATACAGAGTTCCTAACTTGTGTGGAGTTCATGACACCTAGACTTCTTAAAATCCATATCACCTGGAGCTTTTCCTCTCAGCTGAATCCTCTTTATTCTTGCCTGTAGAGAAGGGAATAGGATAGGCAAAGACAGCTCCCCCAGAATTCTCAGAGCCCTGCGATTTGTTGAGTGGATTACAAAGGATGGTTGGGGGACAGAAAACCCCACTTCTGTTCTGTCTGGAACCACCTGATTGCAGTCCATGGGACAGGTGACATTATTCTGTTCTGAAGCAAAACAGAGCAACCGATCTTGGCTCAGAAATCTAACAAGGCAGGAGGATGACTGCAGAAGACACTGGTCACCAGACTGTGGATGGCTCAATACAAAGTAATTTCCACTACTCGGAAGAGCAACTCCGTGAATGTGTCCTAGCATCAGAAAAGGGAGGTCAGAAGGAAAACAACAGCACATTTATTCCTTCATAGCTTTGCTCAGATTCAGTTGGATCTGGGGATGGGGCAGAGAGAAAGGAGAGAGAATTAAAAAGGATCAAGATGCCACACATGTATCTACCAACATGCCACAATGTATATATTTCTTATATACTGCACACATATCCTAATAAGCTTTTTTAAAAGCAACGAAAAGATGAAACATAGAAAGTGAAAATCATAGATGTAGTTCTCAAATTATTTTCTTTGAGGAATAGGCAAAATGCATAATTATGGAACTATGTAGAGAAAGCTGGATTTTAAAGTTTGTTTTTCTTTGAAAATACATATGGATCAAACTATGTGTTATCTACTGTCTCAACAATAATTCAATAATGTATTAGCAAATATAGGTGAATAAATGATATATTTATATTAGTTTATGTCTGAGGCATCTTTTTAACTAAAACATCTAGAAGAGAGTTCGGTTTTTACTTTCATTTTAGTTTTATTTTTAAATATTTATGTCACTGCTTCAACGCACAGATACTTTCATTGGCCTATACCTGCACACAAAGAAAGTAATATATTACTCATAATATTATGTATTTTGGAATGTTTTCAGATGTATGAAAAATTATCTTACTTCTGAGTAAACACCAGACATTTTAAAAGTTCTATTGCATGGCCTGTGTTTTCCCCCTGGTCATGAAATGATAATATGTAGTTTTTTGAAAATTCATATGCCTTTCAACTTTATGTGTTTTAGCACAATTATGTTTTCAAAAGTTTGAATTACATACATAATGAGGGTTTTATTTGGTTTTCTACATAATATATTTTAGTCAAACTAATAAAATTAAATGTAATCTATACTTCAACTGTGACAATAATAATCACAACAATAAATCAAATAATAAGCAATATTCTCTTAAGTCTATTATAATTCTATCATTAATCTTAAATGTTGCTTATTATTTTTTGGTATTTTATGAGTGAGAAATTTGGAGCCCAAAGACATTTAAAGGCATTAAAGAATTAGTAAATGGACTTGACATACTTTGTTAATTCTAAATAAGCACATTTTTCCATTAAAATATACCATTATCTTTGCAAAGTATAAAAATAATCTTTTACCTTAATTTATATTAAGATGCAAGACACCTACAAGCCATGATCTGAAAATCAGAGACTATTCCAGTGAAGATGACTCTAAAGATGCATATTTCATTCTTACATAATTATCAAATACATAATAACAAGAAAAGATCTATTTTTTCCACTTAGAAGTTAAAATTTTAAATATGAGGTATCTTGCATCTTAATATGAGGTAAACAAATTCTGGGAAATTATTTCTTGCTTTTGTGATCCAAACAGAACATTTGAAGGTTTCTGGCTATGGTTAAGATGACAACTCAGTTAGTTCATGTACTAAAACAGTGCTGGGTGAAAGGTTCAGGGAATTGGACATATTTTTATTAAAATAGATTTACTTTCTTTAATTTTAAATTTATTATTATTAAGATATGTAATTTTTCTGATCTCAACAGATATTGTAATTGATTTTTGTTGCAACATATCCATTAAACTTGTAACTGTAACTTTCATGATTTAAACATCTTCACTAGCTACCTAAGGAAAATAAGAATATTGAGCATCATTTAAATAAATAAAAACTTACTGTTTCAAATGAAATGTCTTGATTACTCTTGAGAAAAAAAATCACTTTATTCATGGGCTCCTTGTGAGTCTTTTCTTAAATGTATTAACATAAAGAATATTATATAAAGGCACATGGTATGCAAACTTGGTCACTAGTAAAGAAATAGCTATGCTAATAAATTTCTCTTCTTCAGCTGAACTCTAAGGTACCATTTTAATCTTGGTGAAAGTTGATTCAAAACGACATTGCAACAACAACTTATTAGTAAAGTAAAGCACATGTTTAAATTAGCGGATGAAAGAAAGGAACAGACTTTGCTCTTGTTTGGCTTCACTTGGCCAAAATTTTTTCCTCAACAATACCTGAATCTGTGCAGAGCTGTTCATCTCTAAGAATGTGGCAAGAACTCTTGATTCTGTTTTCAGTCGCAGAAATCTAAGAATCTTCACCATGGTAATCACACAGTGAGACCCAGGCACAGTGGAGAGAAAACAGGAGCGCTCTGACTGGGGTGGGAGAGACCACATATTAAAAAAAGTCTCCCAGTTCATTGCTGCCAACAAAGCCATAGGCTGATGCTGCCCCAGAGACTGCAGTACCTTAAACACGTTTATTTTCAGTCTCTTACAGAACCAAGTGCATTCCTGCAACAGTATAGGAAGTGAGGAGTGTTTATATGTGTAACAATAATTGGTTCCAATGTTCATGAGGTGCAGGGTGTTTTGGGAGGCACAGTAGGTATAGAAACAGGCCAAAATGTTCTTGTTTTAATTTGGGGTGTGAATTTGTGGGATAGTCATTTAATCTTTAGATTATTTTCCCTTCCTCTTTTTGTTTTTGTAAGTCAGCACAGGAATGAAGGAGAGAGAAAATTGATAGCACTTTTGGTGAAAGCCTTTGGTGAAGGCGGCCAAAATTTATGAGTGGAAATACATTATATGAAAAACTAATCTCCCAGGTTTTCAACTGGAGAGTTACCACGTCTGACACTAGAAACAGAAATATTTTGTAAATGAAGAGATCTTTCAAGAGACTAATATTTCTACAATTTGAAGTATATTTTTAAATCCTTGAAAGTTATTTATTTTACAAGCAAAATATGTTCAAATGGCAGAATTTTCACATGTGAATGTCAAATGCAAAATTAATAAAACACACATAAATTTAAATGTCTTTTTAATTTTTGATAGAGATATGTGCCAGTTCATGAAGTACTTTTCCCCATATTACTTTTCTCTTCCCTATTTTGGAACAATACTTAGTAAGGTATGAACTAAATATGTTTATTTTTAAGGACAGGGTACAATGCATAATTTTGTCTTTTCAAAGGAATAATAGCAGATATCTTAATACCTAATAGACTTCTTATTTTGTGACATATTTCAAAAGTCTTCCTGGAGCAACAAAAAAAAAGGGAAGTTTTCAGATTGAGTTTGGAGACAGAAATTTAATTTAAGGTTGACTCAGGCAATTTCTTCACTTCTAGAGACTGGCTAGACTGAGGAAACCAATTTTTGATTTTTAATATTTTAACAGTAAATATGCTATTAACACAATGCTGCAAGCATTCTATCAGAGTGTAATTATTTCCACAAAACACCCACTTGTCTGCAGTAAGTCATTCCATTTTCCTTGTGAAGCTGTGCAAAATATGCATTTTATCCATTGGAAAATGTTCTTTTCATGTCATATTTTGGCATAATTCTTTTTAATCCTGTAAATCAAGGAAAATGTGATCACAAAACTACTCAATAAAAGTAATTCACAAGCTCACTATTGCTGTTATCTGTGGTATCATTCTATTTCTCGTGTATTTGCAGTCGGTGTTTGATGGCGATAACCTCACCATCCCCTTGCTAGGAAATCTATAATTTGAAAATTAATGTTTTCATATCCATTTGAATCTAAGGGTGACCTAAAATTTCAGTAGTCCCAAAGTCTGTTAAGAAGGTGAAGAGAATTTTTTAAAAATACATTCAACACAAAACCAAATAATTAAATTGTTAATTTTTAAATTTAAAAATTGAAAATTGTTAAAAATTTGAAAAACAAATTTCATTTCCTTTTTAGAGATAAATGGAGACCATTTTAAAAAATCATCGATGCTCAATTCCACACCCAGAATCTTAAACTGCACTGTTTTGAAGCCCTAATAATTTCATTACACTTGACTATTTTTGGCATTAGCCTTTCAGACATTTTTTCCTCTGGTGCAAGACCATAAATCCTACTGGGAATAAAGGAAGTTGCTAATGTTGCTCCCATGAAGAACAGAATAGATCTGAGTGTCTGACCGCTCTGTGCAGGCAAACAGGAAATGACAAAGAAAGACCTACTGTAGCTGTGGGACAGATCTTGATAAACATCAACAGTTTTTGTATTTTTTCTTCCTTTTCAAGGTCTGAATTATGGAATTTCCCTTTCAAAGGCCAAGGTACTATTTTACATATTTTTGTACTATGAACTTAAAACGAGCTAATATTGAGAGGAGTAAAAAGTTAAATGAACTCTGTAAAATCTTTCTCTGAGTGTAAAAGGTAGTCCAGCCTTCCTTCAGAGGAGAAGTGAATGGGAAATGTGGCCGATTGCCTGAATTTAATGAGTAAAAAAAGTACGCTTTTCAAAACACAAGCAGTTTTGAAACTTCTAACCTCTTTTAATAACTCTTGAATAAAAATCAAAATCCTGATCAAAAGACAAACAATCTATGATGCTCCTCCTCCTGTAACCCTAAGCCACCAGGCTTTCTGTAAGGACACTGCACCTGTGCAAGCCAGGGTGTCCACCAGCACCAGTCTCCAAATCCTTTTCACTGTCAGGGTCCACTCAGTCGTTACTGCCTCAAGATAGCCATTCCTGTACCCCCTGAGGAGATCAAAGTTTCCACTGAAAGATCTTTGTTATTTTAACTCTTCTTCAAAGCCCTTACTACAGTCTCAATGTACATAATCTATATGGTCCTTTGTTTAGTGTTAATCTCTCCATGTAGTCTATGAACTCCTAAAAGAGGGTACAATGTCTGACTTTCGTTCTGGTCTTTAACATCAGCTATGGGTTGAACTGTGTGCCCCCAAACTTCACATGTACCTCATGCAATCTAGGTACTGCCTCAGCAGGCAGTTCCTGCAAGAGGCAGTAAATAACTCTTTAAGATCATGCCACACCGGGCAATCATTTTGAAGATTTCACGACTTCATTCTGAATAATACCAATTATTCTAATAGTTGACAACAAACTGTTAATTGCTATATACAGCACTTTAAAGCAGGCTTACTGTAAACAGAATTTTGGGATGTCTCTGTTGGGAAGGAGAAATGAAGTGCAAGGGAAAGAGTTTAGCATTTCAAGGCATTTGGTCATCTTTTTTTTCTTCTTAATTTATTTAAAGCAAAACAAAAGCATGTACAGGGTAGAGGTAATACAGAATTCCAAAAAAAAAGATAAACAATAAGAAATCACTAGTTAATAAATTACATATTGTCCTCCTAGAAATAGTTGTTCAAGTTACAAAATTGAAGCATACAAAGTAGATAAACAGTGAGAATGTAAACAGCTAGGCATGCATGAATCTCTGCATGTATTTCTATACTTTCTGTATTAGAGGGAAAAACAAAACCTAGCAAGGCAAAACAAAACAAATTCTATAAAAACATGAAAACAAAAAGTCATATAAAACCACAGTACAAGGTGATCTACAATGATTACTGTGTTGTTTCTTATTATCTTCAATAGAATGTCTGTATCATCAGGCATAATTGAATATAGCAGTATAATCGAGTATAGCAGTAAATAACAATATTAGTAAAAATAAAACATTGTAGACAGTATAAAACTTCAAAGGCAGGTAATAATCAAACCATAGTGGATATTCTAGTGGATCTTGTCATCTTAAGTGCAGTTGCCTATATTCTCATACTTGATGCTATCAATCATAACTGCTTTGAATAAAGTCTATCAATACAAAACAGCGATCCAATAATCCAGATTCGATTACAATCAGTCATGGTAAAACAGTGTAGGTTTTACAGAGCTTTAGATTGACTTAATAGGAAGTTAAGGATGATTACTGTACTATATCCTGTTATTTTGGGGATTACTGCTTCTACCCTCAAATCTAGTACAGGTAGAATTACTGGAACAGAATATAATACATCTAAGCAGAGTAGTGTGAGTAATGTGGGTTTTAAATCCTGGTCCACTATTAACAATATAGTGTATCAAGGCCATCTATGTTAGAGATTCTAGTTATCCTCTGCCTCATTTCTGAAATAGCTATAGAAAAAAATCTCTCAGTTTCAAAAAGAAATGATGCTTAAATCAAAGATATTAGAGAAGGCACAGTTAAAAAAAATGACAGAAACAAAAAGTGCCCAACATAGGAAAGAAATGGAACCCATGAAACAGATCCAAACAGAAATCCAAGAGATTAAAATCTCCACTGAAACTGTATGCAACAGATTGAGTGAAGGAGAGCATAGAATTTCAGATCTTCAAGACAGAATGGCAGTTGGTGATCATGAAAAGAAAAACATTTTTAAAATAGTAAGAAACCATGAAAAATCAACCCAAATGCTACAAGATGAAGCAAAGAAAAATAACAAAAGATTCATTGGGGCCTATAAGAAAGCTGGAGACAAAGACCAGAAATGCCATTTAAAAAACTTCACAGAAATAATGGCAAAAAACTTCCCAAGTATGGATAAAGAATTTGATAATACAAATAAAGGAAGCATGTAGAACTCCAAAATAAAACTATACGAAGACATAATAATCAAGATGCCAGAAATTTTACACAAGAACAGACTATTAAAAGCTGTTAGTGAAAAGAAACATCACATACAAAGGAAGATCCATCAGAATGACAGAAGACTTCTCAACACAAACATTTAAGTCAAGAAGAACTTGGAATGAAGTATTTCAAGTCCTGAAAGAAAATAACTTCCAACCCAGATTGATGTACCCTGCAAAGCTATCTGTCAAAATTAATGTAAAAATAAGGTACTTCCATCACAAAGAACGCCAAAGAAATTCATGACCACAAATTCATAACCCTACAAAGAATTCTGAAGTATATTCTAGATAGAGATAAAAATAGCAACAATTCCAAGAACAACAACAGAAAGAAATCACTATGCAAGGCAAGGAATTACAGAGGGGAAAAGGGGGGATCAACAGCACCCAAATTTTTGGAAACTGGAGGACACAAGATGGAAAGAGTGAAATAGAATGAGAAGGAATAATCAGAAAGGACAGATATGATGATAACTCATTGGAAATTTAAATTCAAGAAGTAGTTGAGGAAACACAGAAAAAGAATCCATCAAAAAAAATGAAAAAGAAAGGTAAGAAACCTAAACAGTGAAAAAAAAAAGGGGGAATATCATGAAAAGGATAAGCCCATATGTATCAGTTACAACTATCAAGGTAAATGGCCACATTCACCAATTAAAAGAAACACACAGGCAGAATGGATCAAGAAACAAGATCCAACAATATGCTTTCTACAAGAAGCACTTTTAACTCAAAAAGAAATTCATAGACTGAAAGGCAAAGTATGAAAAACAATACTCCATTCAACAGGAACAACAACAACAAAAAAAAAACCCCACAGGGAAAGCTATTCTGATTGCAAATGATGTGAACTTCAAGAATGATCAAAAGAGATGAAGGTCACAACACAGTTGTTAGGGGAAAACTTAAAGAATAAGAGATAACAATCATAAGTATGTATGCACCAAACTATAGTATAAGTGTATAGCATAAGTATGTATGAACCAAACTATATAAGACAATTATTAAAGGACATGAAAACTCAAATAAACAAAAACATAGGTAACATGTAGTGAGAGACTTTAATACCCCATTGTCACAAAAAATAGATCAACTAGACAGACAATCAGCAAAGAAATATCAAAGCTGAACCAAACCTATCAACAAATGGACTCAGAAAATATTGTTAGAGGGTTCCACCCAACATCATCAGAATACACATTTTTCTTGGGTACACATCGAGTGTTCTCTAAAATAGAACATATACAAGTCCACATAGCATTCTTAGGTAAATGCAAAGGAATTGAAATTCTTCCATGCATATTATCTGGCCACAGTGCAATGATATTGGAAATTAATCACAAAACAAACCACAAAAATTCCATAAACACAGGGAAATTAACTAATACCTTCCTAAATAACCAATGGATCAAAGATGAAGTAAAGGAAAAATTAAATAGTATCTACAACTAAACAAGAATGCACACAGCATACCAGAACTAATGGAACATAATTAAAGCAGTCCTAAGAGGAAAATTTGTAACAGCAAATACATCAGCAAAACAGAATGAGCACAAACAAACAACCCTATGTTACACCTCAAACTTCCACAAAAACAAAAGCAAGAAAAATCCAAAGCTTATACAACAGACAAATTTTTTTTTATTTAAAGAGAAAAAAATGCATGTAAAGGTTAGAAATAATAGAGAATTTCAGAAAAAAGATAAATAATAAGAAATCACTAGTTGATAAATTATATATTGTCCTCTTAGAAATAGTTGTTCAAGTTACAAAATTAAAGCATGCAAAGTAGATAGTCAAACAGTGAGACTGTAAACAGCTACACATACATGAGTCCCTACATGTATTTTTATTCTTTCTGTATTAGAGGGAAAAACAAAACTTAATAAGACAAAATGAAACAAATTCCTATAAAAACATGAAACCAAAAAGTTGAATAAAACCACAGTACAAGGTGATCTACAATGATTACTGTGCTGTCTCTTATTATCTTCAATAGAATTGTCTATATCATCAGGCATAAATGAATATAGCAGTAAAATTGAATATAGCAATATATAACAATAGTAGTAAAAATAAAACATTGTAGACAGTATAAAACTTCAAAGGCAGGTAATAATCAAACCAGAGTGGATATTCTAGTGAATCTTGTCATCTTAAGTGCAGTTGTCTATATTCTCATACTTGATACTATCAATCATAACTGCTTTGAATAAAGTCTATCAATACAAAACAGTGATCCAATAATCCAGATTTGATTACAATCAGTCATGGTAAAACAGTGTAGGTTTTACAGAGCTTTAGATTAAGTTAATAAGAAATTAAGGATGATTACTGTACTATATCCTGTTATTTTTGGGATAACTGTCTGTGCCCTCAAATCTAGTACAGGTAGAATGACTGGAACAGAATATAATACATCAGAGCAGTGTGAGTAATGTGGGTTTTAAATCCTGGTGCACTATTAACAATATAGCGTATCAAGACCATCTATGTTAGAGTTCCTAGTTATCCTTCTCTGCCTCATTTCTGTTATGCTATTTTTCTGCCTTTGTTTGTCTAGTTTTCTCCTTCATTCTACTGCCTGCCCCACTCATTGAGGCCTTTCTGCCACTGTTCCTAATAGCTTGGGTTTTTTCTCTCTCTCTAGAATGTCCTTCAGCATTCTCTGCAGGGTTGGATTGGTGGTCACAAACTCACCCAGTTCCTCTTTGTCATGGAAGCATCTTGTTTCTCCATTAATTTCTAGTGACAGTTTTGCAGCGTAAATCAATCTGGGCTGGAGGCCATCTTCCTTTAGGACTTAGAAGACTTGGCTCCAAAATCTTCTTGATCTGATGGTCTGTGTCGAGAAGTCAGCCATGATTCTGATGGGCTTACCTTTATAGGTAATCTGTTTCTTTTGTCTGACAGATTTTAATATTCTGTTTTTATATTGAATTTCTGGTATCTTGATTATTATATGTCTGGGTATAGATCTGTTTTGGTTGTAGGTGGCTGGAGTTCTGTATGCCTCACACAACTGAATGTCATTTTCTTTTCCCATGCTTAGGAAGTTTTCCTTAATTATTTCTGTGAATAACCTTTGTAATTTGCCTGTATGTATTTCTGCTTCTTCATTCATGTTTCTTATTCTTAAATTATAGATTCTCTTGTCATCTTCTAGCCTTTGTATTGTTATTGCCCGTTTCCTTGTTATTTTTAAGAGATCTTTCCTTTCATCACCACACATTGCAAACTTTTCTTCAAGTTTTGATAGTCTATCCTCAGTTTCTTTTAAGGATTTTTTCCAGTTTTCAATGGAGTTTTTAATTTCTTGGTAGTCTCTTTGAATCTGCTTCATGTATTCTATATTTTCTTTATATTCTTATCAAATATTTCTCTCCTTTTTTTGTGTTCCTCCCTTCTTTCATCTGTATCATCCTGAGAGATGCTTCCTGAGAGCATTTCTTTTATTACTCTACTCATATCCTCTTTTACCTGATTTAATATTTCAGCTTTGAGCTCGTCTACAAGGTCCCAAAGATATCTCTTAATGTTTGTTGAAGCCACGTCTGATGCTGCATGTTTGCCGCACTCAGTCTCTTTTGTTTTTCTCTCTCCTGGATCAGGGCTCTCAGGGTTCTGGGCTGGGGGCCTCCTCCTGCCTCTCTTTCCTGTCATGGCCCTGGCTTCCTCCACACAGGTTACAGTGCAGGTCCCAGACCCCTTACCTGTTGACCACGTTTCCTCCTAAGCACACTGGCAAGGAACCTCTGCCCTCTCCTGGCTGCTCTTGTCACTGAGGTATAAGCAGTGGCTGTGTTTGCCTGCCCCTCCCCACCGGGCCAACCAAACTTCAGGGGAGATCACCTAGTCAGTGCATGCTAGGCACAGGGAATCAATTTGGGACAGCTCATTAGGTCCCGGCATGGCCCAGTCCAAGCAAATCCCAGGAATCTGCTCTGGGGAGAGAGCAACCAACTGAAGTCACTGTGGCTCCCAGTTCAGGCTCCTCCTGCCAGATTCCAACATGTCGCGCATTTGGTTGTGACCTTCCCGTGGTGGGGGGCCATTCCCAGCACTGACCGTGGATCAATGAAGGTCCCTTCTCTGGCTCCGCTCTCCGTTGGGCTCACCAACCCCCAACTTCTGTGCTGCTGTGCATCCTGTGAGTGGCGGCCGGAAGGAGTTTGGGTGGCTCTGCCTGCCGGTGCAAATTCAAGCTGGTGCAAATGTGAAAACACTGTGTCCCATAATTTTTACTTGTTTCAGTTGTAGTCCCAAAATAATTGATGAGCTTTTTTACTTTTTAATTTCTTCCTGTGTCAAGAGGATCCATCTCCCTCTGTCTGGGTCTCTCCAGGGTGTTTTATTCGGGCAAATGAGTTGTTTCTCCCAGGAGGCTTTGTACTTTGTTGCTCACTGATCGGTCATCTTGTCTTCTCTCTTGGTCATCTTTATTAAGGATCTATGTTGTCCAAACATCCAAATCCCCAACCAATCACATTCCACACCTTTCAGTGTCCAAAATAAAAATCAAGATTTTGTCAATAAAAATTTTAATAGTTACTATCATATCAGCAATTGGCTTCAGAGAAAGCAGCTAAAAAAGAATTTTCCCTGCATAGCTTTAGAAATCTTGTAACTCTTGCATCTGATATCCCTTTGGGTGTTAACTTTCCATACATTAGTAACTGACCAAAAAAGGGCATGCTTTGCAATTTTTAAATATGTGAACTTATATATTCATTTTCTTTGTCACAGTGTGTCACAATGGACTATTTTATAGCAAATATATCAGAAATACATAGAAAATAATACAAGCTGTAATACTAGTTCTACAAGAAAGTAATTTATGTTAAAGAAGTGCTGGTAATTTATTGAACTAAAAAACTGAGAATTTAAGAATACAATAAGACATATCTTGCTTTAAAAAATGTTCATAAGGATTACAGAATTTTTGCAATTAAATAGTTTATTATGATTTTCCTAAGAAGTTATGAAATTAAACTCTGGAATATAATTTCACGTTATAATGTCTTTCAATGATGATGATTACCTATTTTTGAAATTTTAAAACTTGGACTAATAAAGGGAATTCATATTAAAGATGAGTTACATATGAACAATTTTAAAACTAAATTGATAAAAAGATTACTTTTTATTTTAAAGTACTTCATGTCTATTTTTTCTGAAAAGAACAGCATTATAATATAAAGTTATAATTTCTATTGTAGGAAGTTTGCAACAAAAATAGATTAATTCTATTTTTCTATTAAAATTATAGAAGCATATATTTAATCTAAAAGTTTTATGAATATTAAGTAAAAATAGCAAGATTTTCCAAATTACTCAAATGTATATTTTAAAATGAGTATCTTAAATTTATCATACTATAGCTTCTACTCTCCCATATGCTTGCCAAGATATAAAAGACAAATACATCTTGCTCTTGCTTTTTTCTTAAATCCATTCAGCTATCTTATTCAGTTTCAGGGTTTTAATCTGTTTATGCTTAAATTAATCATTCATAAATTAGGATTCACTATTGCCATTTGTTAAGTGATTCTATTTTGGACTTGATTTATTCTTCTTTCTTTCTTTCTGATTTCCTATATCATTTGATAATTTTTCTTATTTTCTTGATTCTTTGCTTTTTATATTTTTATGTCCATTACAGATTACTCAGAGCTTGCATAAAGTATTCTTTAGTTTCAACTATTTTGAGTTGGAAGCAATATAACTTCAAACCATACGAAAAGTCTCCATGCTCATGCCCTCGCCACGCACACATTTTGTGTTCTTGTTGTATTTATTTAATTTATAGTACATGTCCATTAACAAAGTTTTTCTTTGAACTTGCATATAATATTTAAATTAATTGTATACCACTGTTACATTATGTATTTCTTATATATTTACTTTTATTAGTGAGACTTTTTTAGTGTTATTTAGTGTTTTAGTGTTTCATATTTAGTGTTTTAGTTTCAATTTCAATAATTCCCACTAAGCGTCTCTCCTAAGGCAGGCATAATGGTGACAAATTGTTCATTTTTATTTTTATTTTTTATTTTCTCTTCATTTATAGAGACAGTTTTGCTGATTTATACTTTTTTCTTTCAGTGTTTTGAATGTCATCTCACTCTATTGTCTTAAGACGATTCTGCTATAAACTCTGCTGACAGCCTTTTAAAGGGTTCTGGTTGTTTTGTTTTGTTTTATTTTGTTTTGTTTTAATTTGAGGCAAAGGTTGGCACAGGATCTCACCATGGAACCCAGGCTGGCCTTGAACTTAGCCTTCTGAGTGCTGGAATTACATGTGCCATCACACCTGGTTTAGAGAATTTCTCTAGGTCTAAGTAACATTTCTATACCTGCTTTTAAAATTTTCTTTGCTTTTATGATCTTTTATTTTTATTTTTTGGTGCCAGAAATCAAACTCAGGGCCTTCCTCTTGCCAGCAGGAACTGCATCGCTGGCCCTCTTATCATCTTGAGTTTTGAGAATTTAATTATATTATGCCTCAGTGTGTACTTCTCTGTTTTCTATTTATTTGGAGTTGCTAGAGTTGTTCAATTGAAATGTTTATTTCCATCCCTGGGTTTAGGAAATTTCTTTTATCATTACTTTAACTTGTTCCTGCCAGTGTGAGCCATTGGTGGTACATGCATCACTGTCCTAGCAGCTTGTACCACTGGAGATTAGCTATGCAACACCAGACCATTGAAATCAAATCAGCGCTGCCCACAGCAAGACACAAATTATGATTCAAATTTGAATTCAATCATGAATGTGTTAAACAAGCTCTTTGTTTTCCTTCAGGAAATTGATAAAGCATATGTCAGTTGGCCTGATACTAAAAATCCAACAGATTTTCTTCGCTATATTTTTTATTTTGTTTTTCTTTCACTGAATAATGTAAAATGACTTGTCTTCAAGTTCAAGGTTTTTCTGCCTGATTAAGTCAGCTGTTGAAGCTATTTCATCTTTTATTTCATTCACTGAATTCTTCAACTCCAAAATTTGTTTGATTCTTTTTTTTATAATTTCTGTGTGCTCAAAGAAACTCTTATTGATGTATTGATATTGTCTCCTTGTGTATTTTGTAAATTACTGAGATTCTTTAAAATACTTATTTTAAATTTTCTGTCAGGAAACTTGTAAATGTCCATTGCTATGCAGGAAATTAATAGTAATGTATTGCATTCCTTTTGGTAGTGTCATGTTTCTCTTATTTTGTATATACATGTGTTCCTTGTAGCTTTGAATGAGTACCTATACATTCAAAAGGGTAGTTACCTCGTCCAGATTCTGCAGACCATCTTTAGTGGGAAATGATCTTCACTTCCAGGAGGACATAAAAGTGTACGAGCTGCTTAGTATGTACTGGGGCGTCAGGTGTGTTGCCAGTCTGTAACACATATGATAGTGCCAGAGTGGGGACATGGCCACACACACAATGATGCTCACACTGGAAAAGGGTATGTTGGCAGCACCAAGCGCTTCCACAAAGCAATCTACATCAACAAAGACTATGGGAATCCGTGACTGTGACACAGGCTGCTGACGTTCCCTCATTCTCCCTGCCCTCTTTGAGGATCCTGTGGCTCTCTTGGTGCCCAGCTATCCAGCTTAGGGTATGGGGTACCCCAAGTGTAACACAATGAGCTCTCCTTTAACAAGACTCTTCTGGGTTTTCTACTTTGTTGGTTTTCTTCAGCTTCTTATTTTTTCTTCAAAATTGTCCTAGTATTATTTTCAGTTGTATCTGTTACATCATCATTTTTAATGGGGGTGAATGCTGAGACTTCCTACTGTCTTACCTTCCTGACATTCAGTATTACAAACTTTTTAATTAAAACATTTTGTTATTCATGTGACTTAAATTATTTCACTGGATAAAAAATATTTTTTCAATTTTTTTCTTGCTTAGACAAATCATAATTCCAAAGAAAGTCATGACTAAAGCAAATAAACTTTAGTTTATTTAGTTATGCATTTGGATGGTTCTTAGTTTAGGATTTAAAGTTCTATTACATCCAGACTCATACAAACTTATAGGCAAAATCTTAGACAGAATGTGATATGCATGGTATCTAGCTCACTTCTAAACAGTCCCCTTACTATCTGCAATTTATCATCCTGGTTTTTACTGTAGACATTCTTTTCAGCATTCAGGTCTTCGGATCTCTAGCCAGAATTGCCCATCAAGCTCTCCTTACAATATTTTGGCTTCTCTATCCCATTTCACCAGACATTTTCAAATGTATCCCACAAACCAATTCCCAAGGCCAATCACGTGTTGGGGTATAGTCACAGCAATGAACCCACTACTGTAATGCCAAGTTTTCTTATGTACTACCTTCCCATCTCTGGGACAATATATGTGACATCCCTAATGTAAAACAAGAGAAGCTCATTTTGCCTCTAAGTTTCAGAATATTCAATCCATGCATGTCCAGCTGGCTTCAAAGCAGAAATAGCATGGTGGAGGAAAGCTCCTCAACCTTAAAACAGAAGACTGAAAAACAGAAAGGGAAGAGTTAGGGACAAGAATGAACGCTTTCAGGTTATGTTCCCCATCTCCTCCAGCTGGGACCCACATCCTAACAGCACATTCAGCTATGCACTCATCCATGGCTACGTCCCCTGCTGAGTACAATGCTCCCGTGAACCAATAGTCTCCTAAAGTTCCCATTTCTGAACACATGAATCTTTTGGGGGACATTTTAGATCTAAGCCATAACAATAACTTCCTCCTTCTTATCATTATTTGTGTGTTTACCAATAATCTTGAATTTTATACATCCAATATCAGGCTGTTAATCTTTCTTTTAAAATGTCCTTTTCCTGATTTTTTTTTTCCATTCTGGAATTTGAATCCAGTGCCTCTGCATGGAATTACATTCTCAGCCTTATTTTATTTTATTTTCCTTGAGACAGGCTCTCAGTGACTCAGTCTGTGCTCAAATTTGTGATCCTTCTGTCTGAGCCTTCGAGAGTATTGGTATTAGGGGCTTGACCACATGCCTGGCTGTTTTCTTGATCTTTATTATCACAGTAAGCAACACTTTTTTAATTCAGTTTCTCATTTCATAAACCATAGTCATTCTTGGCACTTTTCCCCTCCATCCCAATATCTAATATTGTCAGAAAATTCTACTGACTCTACCTTCAAATCAAATAATCAGAAGCTGAACATTCTTTAGATCTTTTAACACTACCACTTGGTCCAGGCCACCAATTCACTAAATATTTACTTTCCTTACAGTAAGACCCTAACTTACAAACATTCCAGTCATGAGTTTTTACAGATACAAATGGATCTCACACTATGAACATTTGTAGATGTTGACATACTGCAAAAATAATACACTTGTCTACCTTACCATTGTAAGTTAACTGTAAAATTAAAAGTAGCTTTTTTATAGTATTATAGTATGAGTGTTTGGTGTTTTGAGATTTACACTGAATTTTTTTTATTTTAAAGGGAAAAAAACTCAAGAGGCAAACAAACAAAAACAACAACAAAAGCAAAATAACAAGACCAAAAATAATGGCAATGCAGGATTTCAAGATTATAGGAATTTAATAATGCTTGTTATATTGTGAATTGCTAGTCTCAAAGTAATTGCTCAGGCTACAAGATACAGGCATAGAATATTAATCAAACAATATAATTTCCCTCTGAGCAGTTTCTTTCCCTTTTACTACATCTATTGTAACTTTTGGATCTTATTTACTCTTTCAGTTTCTTACTCTAGTGAGGCAATACAGTGTTTACACAAGTGAGTCTGATTTATTTAACTTATAAATATGGTTTCTAGTTGCAGCCATTTATCTATAAAAGCCTCAAGTTTATTGTTCTTCATGACTGAGTAGTATTCCATTATATAAAAATACCATATCTCTTTTTATCCATTCCTCAGCTGGTGGACATTTAGGTTGTTTCCAAGATTTAATCATTATAAATTGTGCTGCTATAAACATGGGTGTACATATATTACTATGATATGATGTTTTCAATTCTTCTGGGAAAATACCCAGAAAGGGAATATCAGGATGGAATGGAGCTTTTAATATTACTTTTGAGGAATCTGCATACTGATTTCCATAGTGGTTACACAAGTCTACACTCCCACCAACAATGGAGAAGCGTTCCTTTTTCCCCACAGTCTTACCAGCATTTGTTATTGGATAAGGAAGTAAAAGATTTATACATTGACAATTACAGTGCTCTAAAAAAGAAACTGAAGAGGAATTCAGAAGATGGAAAGACATTCCTTGCTCATGGAAAAGGAAGCATCAACATTGTCAAAAAAGCCATACTCCCAAAACTGTTTTACAGATTTAACACAATTTTGATCAAAATACCATTAACATACCTCACAGATCTAAAGAAAACATTCCTAAAATTCATATGGAACCCTAAGAGACCTAGAATAGAAAAGGCAGTCCTGGAGAACAAAGGCAAGGCAGGAGGCATTACAATTTCTGAGTTGAAATTATATTACAAATCTGCTATAAGAAAATCAGCATGGTACTGGGAAAAAAAAAAAAACCACCCTGAAATCAAAGCTAAAATCAAAGTGGATCAAAGGTCTAATATTAAGACAGAAACACTAAAACTACTGGAAGACAAAGTAGGTAAAAATTTCAAGAACATAAGAGTAGGCCGAGAGTTCATAAACAAAAACCAAACTGCATGAGTGCTTCAAAAATATTCATTAAAAATTTTTTCACGCCAAAAGAAATCACCAACAGAATGAAAGGAAAACCTACAGATTGGGAAAATATTTTTGCCAACTGTCAGACAAAAGATTTTTATCTAGAACATATAAAGAACTGAAAAAAATGAGGCCTCACAAATTTAAAAAAAAATGAAAAGTGGGCATCTGAAATGAATACACAATTCTCAGATTAGAAAAGACAAGTGGCAAATAAATATATGAAAAATGTCAACATCATTGGTCATTTAAGGAACATGCTCCTCCCAAGTGCTGGGATTACAGGCACGAGCCACCACTCCTGGTTTATATTTGTGTTAAAAGTATATTAAGGCTTACTTTGCCAGATTTACAAATCCAGTTTAAAAACTTCCTCCCAGAATGGAACTCATTTAAAAATTGGGGACTTACTATACTTGCTTATATTTTTCCTCTTTTATTTGGATAGGTATTGTAACAATAATATTTTTTAAATGTAAAGAATATCATAAAAAATGTGAAAAGTATTGAGAATTATACTTTATTTTAAGGAGAAGAAAACAGAAAATCAAGAAGCAAACAAACAGTTAAAAAACTAAAGCAAAATGATGACAATAGCAACAACAAATATAAGATTACAAAACAAGATGGTAGGAATTTAGCAGTGGTTGTTATCTTGTATATTATTATCCTCAAAGTAATTGCTCAGGCTGCTAGATACAGGCATAGAAGATTGATCAAACAATATAATTTCTCTTCAAGCAGTTTCTTTCCCTTTTACTATATCTGTTGTTACTTGTTACTTTTGGATCTTATTTATTCTTTCAGTTTCTTACTCTAGTGAAACAATATGGTATTTACACATGTAAGTCTGATTTATTTCACTTATGAGTATGGTTACAATAATATTTGTAAATTTGGCTTGAAGAGTGTTGTTTCACAAATATTTAAGAGGTCATCTTTTGAGACATGGTAAATGTGAAAATGAGACATCAGAGTGTGACTTAAGACAGATAAGGAATCCATGAAAGTTATAAAGGCAGTAGAAAAAGAAGACAGGCCTCTTCTCAACACTGAAGCAAAAGAGAACACTAGAAGGAAAATTTAGACACAATTCTGTAGGGAGATAGGCACCAAGGCTTCATCCTGATTTTTTTTCTATCATGTAAATGAATTCTGAAGGAGTAAAACATTGTTAGAGTCAAATATCATAAGGATTCTAAACACATAGTAGGAAGATAATATACAGTATTGTTGTCAGGGAACAGCAGAGGCAGAGTTCAGTTCCAGATTTTCAGCTAAAATCTTATAGATGGCTAATTAACCTAGAATAAAAAACTTCAAGGCAGCCCAATATTCATGTGGTAGCATGGGTACTGCTGGTTATTTTTAGCCAGATCTACATTGAGAATCAGGAGCAAAGAGCAGAGCTGAAAGATGTGAAAATTTTACAGCTTGGCTAGAAAAGAAGCACTGTAAAGGGGAGTACGGTCCTTAAAAACACTAGCACCATTAAAAAGAAGCCAAGTAGCTCTCAATGCAGACAGGAAAGGTGGCTTGAGTGCATTTCAGGAACTGACTAGAACTCATCTATCTCAGGCTCAATCTCCTTTAAAAGTCTTTGCTTTGAGAAGACAGATCTAGAAAGTGATACTCATGCTGGGCTACCTAGGAAAGTGTACAGCTGATTTCAGCCAATAGCAACTCAGAGACTGCAGCAACTGTGGTCCATGGAGACTGGGATACTGCTTGATCTGACATCTGCAACTTCTTGCAGTCGCCACTGAAACTTAGGTTTCATTATCAAGTGAAAGAAAGGATCATATGTCTCAACTAATATAAAAACCTACAAATGATTAATCTTCATGATGGAGGACTGTCAAAAGCAAAAATAGGTTGAAAACTAAACTATTCACACCAAACATCCAAGTTGCAAGTTCAAAGGAAAAATTCTTGAGTGAAATTAAAGTTGCTACTCTAGAGAACACGAAAATGATAAGAAATCAAAACAGCTTTTTGTTGACATTGAGAATGTTTTAATAGGCTTTGTGTAAATCAAAACAGCCCAACATTTCCTTAAGTTAAAGACTGTTCCAGAGGAAGATTTGAGTTCACTTTAATTCTATGAAGGTTAAGATAGTATGAAGTTTTAGTACAGACTAAACCACCTTAATGACACTCAAAAATTTTATAATTGGAAAGAATAAGTCAAGGCCCAACTTCAAACTTCCAAGGACAGGCAAATATCTTCCTCTTAGATGACATGAAGTGAAGACAATACACATTCACCATTCCCAAACGCCCTAGCCCCTTCAGAGTTAAACTCAAGCTACTCTGCTGTGCACTGCAAATGGAACAAGAAGACCTGGATGACACTGTCTGTTTATAGCATGGTTTATTTAACATTTTAAGTCCATTGCTGAGACTAACAGCAGGGGTGGGGAAGATTTCTTTCAAAATATTGCTGCTTAATAGTAATGCATGTGGTCACTCAAGAGATCTGATGAAGATGTTCAAGATTAATATTTTTGGCCTATCTATTAGCATGACATTCATTCTGCAACACACAGAGCAAGACATTATTTGACTCAACTTTTATTACATGAGAAATACACTTTGGATGATTATAGCTACCATAGTGATTCCTCTGATGGGTTTGGTAAAGTAAGCAAGAAAAATTCTCTCTTCCTAGTTCCATTGAGAACATTCATATTTCATGGTAGGAAATACAAATACCCACATTAACAGAACTTTGGAAGAAGTGGATTACAATACTTATAAATTACTTTTAAGGGCTCAAGACTTCTGTGAAGGTCATCACTGCTGATGTGGAAGAAATAGCAAGAGAAAGAATGACAAATGTCATCTGAAAATGTGATGGCATTGCTGCAATTAAATCCTGAAATGTCAGTGGATGAGGAATTGTTTTTAATACATGAACAAAGAATTTGGTTTCTTAAAGTGGAGTATGCACTGCAGAAGAGGCAGTGAACATTGTTGAAATTACAACAATTATCAAGAATATTTCTTATCTGATAATACAATAGCAGGGTTTGAAAACCTTCAAATTTGGAAAGATCTACTGTGGATAGAACACTGCCAATCAGCCACCTATCCTACAGAGAAATCTTTTGTGAAAGGAAGAGCCAATCAATGCTCTAAACTTCATCACTGTCTTACTTTAAGAAAATGCCAAGCCATCCTAACCTTCAAAGACCATCACCTTAATTAATCAGGGATAATTAATCAGATCTAGGTTGGAGGTCAGACCCACTACCAGCAAAAAGTTATGACATCAGATTATCAGTAGTACTTTTAGCAATAAAGCATTTTTAAATTAATATATATATATATATATACCTACATTGTTTTCTAAACACAATGCTATTGTGCACTTAATGGATTGCATTATAATATAAACATAATTTTCTTTTTCTTTTATATTGTTTTTTTGTTAGTGAGATAGGGTCTTGCTCTGTATTTCAGGCTGGTCTGGAACTCACTATATTGTCTAGACAAGTCTCAAACTCTCTGTGATCCTCCTGCCTCAGTCTCCTGAGTACTGGGATTATATATGTGCACCACCACACCTGGCAAATAACTTTCATATGTACTTAGAAACCAAAAAATTTGTAACTGCCTTATTCTAATATTTATTTTATTGTAATAGTCTAAATCTAAACCCACAAAAAGTATTGAGGAACACCTCTAAACAAACTTAACTTCCTGGTTAATGTTTTGTTTTCATAATGTCCAAGTTTAAACAATCTGGGATCTTTAAATAATGCAATAAATTGATTTTGGTATGACAGCTAAATATAACCAAATTGAAATAGCATAAATTTTCAATTAATAAAAGTTAAGACACATGCATTATCTAAGCTGATTGAAAAAGAATAAAAAGCTTATCAGATATAATAAGTAAAAGATTAGACTTAGTAATCAAAAACCTTCTATTGAAGAAAAACCTAGGATTAGAAAACCACACTGGGGAATTCTGCCATCATTTAAAGAAGAACTGGCACCAATAATTCTTAAATTCTTTCCAAAAATAGGACCAAAGAATTCCTAACTCTTTCCATAAGAACAGTTTTTATTTGTATAAAAATTTGCATTTTTCCTATTTCTCTACTTCATCTAGATTATTTTTATGTTGCTACAAATTATAATTTTATACATTTTATACTCAATAGCATATTTATTATTTTTTTTGGATTTGTGTCTTTTGAGCTGCACAGGAATAAAATGTATAACTATAAACTAAAAAATCAATATTGGGCTACATAAAAAAGTTAAAATACTATAATGGTACTGACTATACTTCTACAATCAGATTGAAAACATAATAGGAAGATTTGTAAAGATATCCATATGTGAAGATTTCCATAAAACTAAATTTAGTAGAAACTAAGTTTGATTTATAAGAAATATACTTAAGAATTTCGTAATGCATAACCATGTCTTTCCTTGCCTTTCATAGATCTCAAGTGACCAAACGCTCTAATGACAGAACATGTAACTTTCAGCTGAAGAATACTTAACTCAGTTTCTCCTTGCTCCATTAGCAGCTCGTGTTCTTGGAAAAAGCTGCTCCCAGTGGAGCTGGAATGCTGTAACACTACCTGGGGTACTAGGCTGATGGGCTGAGAATGTTTTCTGCTCTATTCATTCCTTGGCAAAAGGAACAAAAAATGACCAAGAATCCCAATGGCTAGAGCATAGAAATAGTGAATACTAGGATCTTTGCTCCATATTGAGTCTCTAGACAGTTTGTTCCACCTCCTTATACTTGATTTTACTATAAATGTAACTAAGACTCTGCACACTTGCCTAAAATATTTCCAGGAATATTATAGGCAAAATTACAAATGTAGACAAATGAGGAAACTATACTCAAGTGTTCTTTTTTGCAACATATTTACTTCTTCCTATTTTCTTTTTGGTCACCATGTGGAATTACAGAGTACTACTTTTGCAGGATTGAAATTTTTGTTTGATGAAGAACCACTGAGAGCCAAAGTTCAAGGACCAGAATCTCTCCATGGAAAAGGGAAACCTCAGATCAAAGCTACCCAATCTGGACCTTATTTTCCTGATGATGTAAAAGTTAGGAATCAAGTGAGCATCTCAGAGAAGAGACGTAGCCAGGTTAAAAATCAGCCTAGTCTAAATAAGTGAATGTTGGAATATTTAGAAATAACCAACACAAAAACCAAACATAAAAAGATAATGTTTTCAAAATTTTAAAATATTTAGAATTACAGCATGAAGGATTGTTGAACTAATTAATTAGTTAATGAAAATTTCATTTCAACTAGCCTATAGATTCTTTGGGATATATCCCACATATTCTTTGTTCCCTAGCTTTCCTTGGTTCTAGTACAGAGTGATAAAAGAGGATGCCTGGGGCAGAGGTCAAGAAGGCAAATGACAAGAAGCCAGAATTGGTCAAAAGAGAAGCCAAGATCATGAGAAAGAATCATACCTAGAAACTTGGGGGGAGGCATAGTTGAATGTACTCATTTTGAGACTAGAAGACAGGAAGATGATGTTTAGAAATTAGAACTATGGGATTGGCAGCAGCCAAGTTAGTAAAGAGTTGTGTAGTGAGGATAAATGCACATATGAGAACCTTTCCTCAAAGTCCAAGGTAACACGTGTTGGTGGGAAGCTGGGGAGGAGCTTTCAAAGGATTTCCCTGAATTCCCAATCCAATTCTTTCTGTTCTTAAAGGGGCTTGTTTTTGCTCGAATACAATTTAAACAACTTTTGGTAAACAAAACAAAATCTAAAAATTAAAGATGAGCCAAAAACAAATGATCTGTCTCAGCTGGGCAGGACAGAACCAGGCAGTGCAGCAATTCAAAGACAGATACCAACTCCTAGAAAGATTCTGATCAGCGTAGATTTCTACAACTGCAGGTGATGTGAAGGATCCAAACACAAGAGCCCACAGGCACTGGCTCTTCCTGGGCCTTTCCTTTTTCTTCTTGCAGCTGTAGATCCATTTCAGATACAGCAACAATTCTGCAGCAGAGTTGTGAGCTATTCTTAAATATTTAAAAATATTTTTAAAAACACTTGGTGAAAGTGTTTATATTTCAAAGTGGTTTATAATTCATCAACTTCAGTAGACATAGTCTTAAAAAATTAGTATGAAAAACTGAAGCAAATCAAATCATAGATAGATATAGATATAGATCAACTATATTTCTTTGATGTGTCTTCAGTCAAAAGTGATTCTACACATTTGGCACTACATTGAATCAAAATGGAGTATGTGTGCTGTGTTCCTGTTTAAATCTTTTGACCTTTTACCTTTCAAATAAATTGGCACTCAATAATTCAGTACCCCAAATTAGAAAAAAACAAAATTAATTCCCTTTCTGGTGAATTTATATGATGTAATCAAGTTATGCTTGTTTCACTCAAGAACTGCTAGACATTTGGTCTTAAAAGGTATGGTGAGTGTCTTCAACAAGACACAGTAGGTTAATGGCCGAATGCCAATAGAGACAAACAGATGTTATAGTTAACCAAACTGGAGGAAGGATATGTGAATTTTGTTCCAAAAGCCTCTTACCAGAAGTGCTCTGAAGAGAAAATCTATGCTTGATTCTCTTCTTCCCATATGATGGATAACCTTCAGATGTATTTGCCTAAATTCTTTAGAAAATCTTCTCAACTAGGTCTTTCCAGTAAAGGGAACATAAGTATTAACCTCTTTTATAAACTACCAGCTTCAATATATACATCCTTAAAAATGTGTGTAAAAATTTAAGCAAGTCCTATGTGTAAATAAAATTTCACTCAAATATGATTACCTTAACCAGAAGAGAAATACATGCTGTTGCTAAGAAAGTTCATTTCTGAAAATGTCAGATAAGTGTTCCTGTAAAAACCTCAAAGATTAAGGGTTTTTTAAACTTTGTATTATTTTACATTATTTAATATAAAAAACCTAGAAAGGGATGAATTTACTGAATATTTCAGCCTGTTCCTGAGAATTCAAGAAGAGTACATTTCTGTACAAATGTCTGAGCCAATAACCTCCTTGTAAGTAGAAAATATAGACACTTTATTTTAAGAGCTATGGAAATAGAACTTTTATATTTGTTATGGGCTTTGAAGTAGCCTCCAATGCAGAGATAAAGGAGAGAAGAAAAGATTCACTTGGAATATCAGCACTAATAACCCAAAAGTAAGCAGGAACACAGTACAGTTTAAGGTCAGGAATATGAATACTTCAGAGGGAAAATGGAGGCAATAATGAGAACTCTTGGTCACTTTTCAGAATGCAAATTCCTTGATATACACAATTCTGCAGAATGCAAACTTGCAGGTAACTGTATATAAACAGATGTGTGGCTGGCAAGGTTCTAAGATAACTGCCCCTCCATGACCCATGCCCTTGGAAAATCCCCTCTCCTGGAATGTGAACCAGCACTATAAATATGATGCAATATGATTCCCATGATTACATTATATGGTCAACTGACTCAATCTCATCATCCCTTTAAATGTGCAGTTTTGGTTTTGATTTAGTGTTGTTTTCTGGCAGATTGGAGGAAAAAAAGACAGAGATTCAACTGCTAGCAGATGATGAAGCACTTGATCCTAACTTTCAAGGAAATGAATGTAATTTACTACAAATAAACATAGAAGAGAATCCCAAACCCTCAGAGAGAACAACAGTCTTGATTCCATGCTGGAGAGGCAGAAGCAGAAGGATTGCTGAAAGTTTGAGGCCAACCTGGTCTACATAGGGAGCTCAAGGCCAACCTGAACTAGATAGAGAGATATAGCCCTAGATCAGTTGTGGCAAACCTATGGCACATGTGCCACAATGGGCACTAGGCTGTCTCTGTGGGCACCCTAGCCAAGTCACTCCAGCCAAAGTCTGACAAATTATCAGCATGCATAAAACAGCAAAGATCATGTTACTTGTGCAAAAGCATGCTAAATGGAAACTTTACCTTTCAGTAAAAAGTTATTTATCATTGAAAGCTCTATTATTGTGCTTTTCTTTCAGACAAAAGTGTTAATGCCAGAATTGTTTTTTCTAAACTAAAACCTCAGTATTAAGGTTTGATTGTATTGTTGGCACTTTGCGATGAATAAGTGGTTTTGAGGTTGCTGTTTGGGCACTCATTCTCTAAAAGTTTTGCATCAATGTAATAATACCTTGATTTTTAGCTTCTTGAGATCCTGAAGAAAGAATCCAATTGCAGTGTACATAGAAGTTTGGCCTGCATAACCACAAGATAATAAAGGGGTGTAGTTTCAAACTGCTAAACTTGTAATTTGTTAGACGGCAATGGAAAACCAATACAAATTGGTAACCACAGTTGCTGAACCAAATATGACTCATTTAATAGTCCCTTAACATACTGACTTCAGACCTGCAAAGGTTTTCCAGTGCCACAGTCCTGTCAAGTTAATAGTAGGTTTGTCCGATACTATTTCATTTCAGAGCAGTCCCTGAAGCCTGCTTAGAGACAAACTTGTAAATGGAACTCATGACATAGTTCTTCAATATCTGTGAGATTGTCCTCTTAGACACTGTTTAAAAGTCAGAAAAGATATTTCAGATTTTTTTGGTAAACACTTTCCTTGTATTATTACACTATAGGGAGTTTGTGCTCAATTTTAGTAAATTTACAGCTTTTTACGAGAAATATTTTGACTTTGGTCATCCAAAGCTGTATAACAGTTGCAAGTCATTCCAATCACATGCTCATTTAATGTCACCTTAGAGTGCTTCCAACATGAGGACTTGATCCAATGTCTGTAATTTCAAAGGCTATAAATCTGGTAACCATAAAATTGTAAGCCATCTTAGTCAAGAAACCATGTGCACGAGGTAAGCATGTTTCTCTGGTCTCTGTGTTCTCCATTCTGGAGAAATACAAGGCCTAGCCCAAACAAAGGTTGTTTTACTTATGTTTATTCTAAATAACTAGTACATGCAGTAAATTGCCACATATAATAATGAAGACCCTGTCATCTAAGTGTATGTTTAATCCAGGTAGAGGATCTTTAATTGAAACAAATGAGTCACAAATCCCACTATAAACAACATCTCCTCTGGGTGAAAAGTCTTGAAAATATTTAAAAGAAGCTTTTTGAATAAAACTGCACTGAGCAGGAAATAAAAAAGAAGAAAAGTCATCCTTGTTTTTCTTTGTGGAGCCAGCCTGAATAGTACTTGATTTTTTTAATTTGAATGGTAAGAATTAATTAGGCTTAGTTTGTATTTCAAAGATTATTTTTTTTAAAAAGGGAATTTTAAAGCTAAGAAAAGGTTGAGAATTGTCAAGAATATAGTTAAAATGCTATACATGTTTAAAAATTAACATAACTCTTTAGTAATAAATAAGGGAATCCTATTTATGTTTAGATGTCTATCCACAGAGGGAAAATTTAAATGTTTAAATAAAATCAGATATGTTAAAGGCTTCAGGAATCTTTGCCAATGTCGGAGCAAGACAAGTATAGCTACACAAATGAGTTAACATAGATGAAACTTGGAGGAAAATGCTGAATAATTATGTTTATTATAATTTCCATCATGTTTTTTTTATTTTGCTTTTGGACATCTCTTGAGTTCAGTACATTTGTTGTCTACAAAAGTGGTTCCAGGTGTACATTCCTATATGAGAAGTTTATGATAGGACCATTGAAAGAATTAAAAGATTCCAAATAATTTCTAAATAAATCAGTCGCAGACATAGCATTTACAGTCTCCCGATGCATTCAGCATTGCCAGGTCACTTGTCACCATCTGTTGTCCTGTCTACCTAGATCTACCACTGCTCTGACTGACGAGATGGCCTTGGGTACATGCATGTGCACAACCTCTGGATGGCCATGACTGGACATAAACTGCCCCCAGGTGGCATGAATGTTCCCCTCACTGCTTCCCAGAGCCCCTCATAGTATGAGTCCTGAGTACACAGGCCCCCTTGTTTCTCTTTCTAGCAGCTAGGAAGGAACTCACATGCCAAGATTGCAGTCTCAGGATGTTGTATCCAACACGCTAAGATGCCAATCAATTTATCAAACAGGGTGAAGAGTAGACATAGTAAACTTGTTTTTCTTATGTCTTTGAACCTATTTTGTCACATTTTCCTTTCTCTTACTCATATCTATGACATCCCCATGACTTCCTGATTACTTTCAGGCACTTTAATAGTCTCTTTTGCATCTCTTTTCCATTTTAATATAAATCAAAGCACTCCGTTTTTAATGATACATGTCTCCTCTCTGTCTTGCTCCAATCTCATATCAATTTCAGTACTTGGAAATGAGAGTAATCTTTGATCTTTTGCTCTGCCTGGCTCCTCTGATTTCATTCCTGACTCACAATGCTGCCTCTGGGATTGGAAAGAAGAATTAATGTGAAAAGGGGAGAATCTATTTTAAATCAGGGGCTGTCATTTGCGGTCATGCCTCGGTTGGTGGAAAACCTCTGTCATGACTTTCTCCCACGCTGAGTATTTTTCAGGGGGTGGAAGTATCCTGGGACCTTTCCCAATGGGAACCTTCAGTTTCATATCACTCACTAACTTGGATGGCATTCTTTCTGGATGACCTCACATGACATCCTCATCTCTCTGGCTCATGGAAACAGACTCACCTTCCATTAGTGGAAGTAGTGGCAGCCTCTCTGTTCCCATGCTCTTCAACAGTCATACCAGAGACCCTCTCACGTTTTAGACTTTACTAGGTAAAGATTGAAACTTTGCTGCTGCCTGTAGAAGCCAGGATAAATGCATTAGCATCACTCAGGAACTTGCTAATTCACCCCACTCTAACTGCTGCATTTCCCCAGCTCAATATGTGACCGCCAGGGGCAACATGAAAGTGTCCCCTCAGCATAATTGATTCCCTCAAAGAAAGTACCGCCTCACATAGCTTGAGTTAAAGAAAATAGCTCCCGTGGGAGTATGCCAACAATCCTTTTTAAAAACATCTTTCTTCTACTTCAGATCTTCCTTCTCCAAGTTTATCATCTCATTCATTCAAGGCTAAAAATCATAAATTAATTTTCATTTTCTCCTTTTAGCAATTCCTATGGAAATGTCAGTATTGGTCTCCAGAACAAGAGAATGATTGAAATATACAGTACCCAGATTTAAGAATTCTGCTGACACTCTGGACAAGAGGTTTTTACTTAGCATATGCTGCTATAGGATGAAAGAAGAATAAATATACCATTTCAATGGGCTCATTTGCCCTAGTAATTACTCTTTATTAATAATAAACCTATAGCCATCAGATTTGTATCAGAAGTTTCAGCAGTCAAGAAAAGATATTTTCCAAGTAATAAGAGATATAGAGGAGAAATTTTTCAAAATAAGCTGGATCTTTAGTGAAACAATTATTTCGTATGATTTGTTCAGCATCCTCCTCTTATGTTTTCAACCCATGTGGTGCTTTCAGTACATCCTCAAACCCTTTTTACTTCTCCCTTCAAATAGTAGAGCTTAATACCACTCTTCTGGAGTTGAATGGAGGTAATGGTTAACTTATAACCAGTGGATTATGGCTTAATTTGTGGACAAGATCATAAAAGATATTGAGAGTCATTCATGCTGTTTCTTTAAATTACTACCTCCAAGGGAAGCCAGTGACCAGTTTTAGGGACCCCCCCCCCAGGAATCCATATAGAGAGGCTCACGTGACAGTGAATGGAGGCCTCCTATAAAAAGCATGTGAGACATCTGAGAAGTAGGTTGTATAGTCCAGTCATGCCTTCAGATGACTACAGCCCTAAGATAAGGGCTCAGATGCAGAGGCAAGAGGAATCCGGGGCCTGATTCCCAGCTAGACATGCCAATATCTGACTCAGAAACTAGAATTTAATAAACTTTTACTATTTGAGTCCCAAAGATCTGGAGTAACTTGTTATGTGGCAATAGAAACTAGTACAATATGGTATCTTCAAAAATTGAGGTACATTTAAAATCCCTTCACTTCTTTCCTGAGTTATATATGCCACATACCCTCTAAAGTTACTAATAATCAAAAGCATACCTTGAAGAATCCAACGCTATGATAAAGTGTAATCATTCACCAATGCATAATCACTGAGGTACAAATGGGTCACCTGGTTACCTCCCTTATCACTGGGGAAATGACTAGGTATAACAGGAGTTATTTGGAAGAATACCCACAGATTAAGATAATGTGAATCTGTTAGAGAATCATATGTAGGTCCACAGTCATATGGGCCAATAGGGCTGGCGCTGTGTGTGGGAGACCAGATGAGGATTGAGGCCTAATTCATCTCTTCTGTGAACACAAAGGAGAAAGGCAGCAGGCTTTGGCAACACACAGGGATGGTGGCGTTTCTGGTTCTAGGGAAAAGTTAATAAGGCTAAGATCAGAAAATATTTGTTTACTTGGACCTGGACTAATGGATAATGGACGGAAGATGAATCTTGTGTTATTTTAATAGTTTATACTTGTGTTTGAGTGAATAAAAGCAGGACAAGCCAGATCCTCTGCCTTCTAGAGGCAAGAGCCCCCTGGCTGCCTACATGATAAACTGACTTTGTGACTGTCTTTCATCTTCATTTGCCTCCAAGTCCGAGAGACTAGCAGGCCTACAAGTGGTGCTTGAGTGGGGAAAAACCAGAGTGAGCTGGTTTCCCACAGTTGTTGTCTAGGTAAGAACCTGGAATCTGCATAGACCTGTTCACTACAATTTTGCAAAATTATTTTACTGTTACTGATGTTTGATATGCAGATATTATAACTTACTCTTATTTGTTTGAAATAAGCTCTGTGTTAAAATTTAAATAATTTCATTAAAGATGCTATTTTGGATATTCTTTTGAGTATAAATGAAGGATGTGAAATTAGGGAATGAGCCACCAAGGAGAAAGTAAGGAAATACACTGACAAGCCGAGAGTGGAAAAGAAACATTTTCTGACCTCCTGTATATGCCACAGGAGACCCTGTGCCGTCTCAAGCTCTGTGAACTAGAAAGCATTACTCCAGAGGCAGAGACCACATGGAGTGTCTACTAGGAATAGCACCTAACATAATGGGGGCAGTGGAATAATAAACCACAACAAAATTGTCAGGCACCAAACAAAGTCAGATGGTTATCAGAGCAAGCAGCTGTTAGACTTGGAACTGCCGATGATATCACACACAACTTCCTGGACATTTTCATTAGGATCACTTAGGGTCACATAATAACAACAAATAGCACACAGGAAGTCACCCAAAGAACAAAGCATCTTCCTGGAGTTTCCCTATCCTGAAACAAAGCTCACCACTATGATTTATCTATGTTACATGTATGTGTCAGAGAGCTGAGACTACATAGAGGGCCATCTGAAGAAATAGGACTACTGTCATGAGCTGAATCAAGGGCTTCATTCCTTATTGGAAGCAAAAGTAAAAGCCAAAGACAGGATGTGCTACTGGTCAAAAATAAAAATGTGTCAGAGTACAGCTTGGGTTACAAGCAGAAGAGACTGTGGACTTGTGAATGAACCTCAAAAGTAGAGATGTCACATTCAGCATCTTGTCATGGCTCTGAGCATTTGACATAAAGAACACTTGAGATTGCATGAAAACAAACATTACCATAAACCAAATTGTTAATAAACATAGGTTCCAGTGGAACTGTGTCCAATAAAAAAGCATGAAATAGAAGCATAAGGCAGATATTACTTTGACACTTCCTACTTACTTTTAAAACCACAAATTGAAACTAGACATTGTTTTACAATGGAAAAAGACATTAGAGTTGATTTTTGTCAACTTTATGTTCAGGCCACAGATGTTAGCACGACACATAATACTCCTGGTTTATGGGGGAAGTTAGAACAGAATGCTAACAATTCAACTGATATGTAACCTGTTTGCAACACTGTTTTATTTAATCTGCAAAAAAGTTCAAATATGACATTGAAACTTGGAGGTATTCAACAATAGAAACTTGGACTTAGTAGCTTCACAGGGAGTCATTTTATTATTAAAGTGTTTATTTATTGTCTGCAATCTTAAGTTATACTCCCAACTTGTCATTATTTTCTATGTAAACTCCATACATCTTTCTCAGAATTTGAAAGATAATTAAGGGAGCATATGTTTTGTCATGTGTATTGTATTTCATTATTGTAACAGTTAACTTTTAAATTTTATATATAGATTGGGAGCATATATAAAATAAATACAATATGAAAGCAGGGTGGAGTTTCAAATTGATTGGCTTTGAGAGCTTCCCCCAAAACTTTGGGGTTTAAAACACTAGTTATTTTTAAATCTGTCAGTTATTCACTGGACAACTCAAAGGGATTTGCAAACTGATTGCTGCAACATATACTAGCCATAGTGTAACGATCTGTTTTAAGGGCCAGAGGTTGTGGAGAAACTGACAACAGAAGATTATTAACAGATAGCTCCCACTGTAGAGAGCCTGACAGTTCACATTCTAGGCTTGTGGTGATGTTGTTATAGGGGGAAAAAGAGAACCAACCAACATTAAATACTACCTCTCATTTTAGAAACATTCTTTGCCAAATTTAGGAGTTCAAATGATTCCTAAGCCTAATGGACAGAGATAATTCACTCCACTTCCTTCTCTCTTTCACAATCCCTGAATTTCCTACTCCAAATTCATATATAGCTTTTTTTCCCAGTTGACAAATAAAACCTGTCCTTCACAGCAGTGTAAAAGGATGGTGCAGCAGTAGAGCAATGTTTTCCCAAAGAGATTTAGTCCCCAGGACTTGCGCATGTGTCACTTGTATGTCAGAGGAAATTTTCTGATGGGTTAACCTAAGGAAAATTAAACAGAAAGATGTTTCTGGATGATGATCAGGTGAATTTAGGGTAATCACAAGCTTCCTAAATAAAGCAAAGAGAGAAGTGGGATGGTTGGAGTCAGAGAAAGTGCTGTGATGATATATTTCCAAAGAAAGAAACAGGAAGAGATTCTCCCTAAAGTCTCCCAAAGGAACACAGCCCAGCTGACTCTTTCTAGACTTCTAATCTCTAGAGCTATATGATAATAAATCTAAACTGTTTTAAACTGAGTGGGTGGCAGTTTGTTCAAGCAGCAATAGAAAATGAATAAAGATGGGAAAAGGCTGTGAGAACTGTGAATTTTTTATTTTCATTTTCTAAAACTCAGTTCAACTAGTAAAATAGTTTTTATTACAAATGTAATGAATTGTTGCCTATTTATAAGGAAAAAATCAAATTATGTCTGTTAGATAAAACAAGTATTTACTGAATGTTTAGATTCCTGCAACCAGGCTCAGGGAGATGAGTTTGGTTAAAGATCTTGTGATTACTCAAAGTAAAGTTTATGACTCATTAATTCAGTTTACTTTAGGTCGGCAAACAGCTATATTCTATGTGGTATAAAGACATAGATTTTGCAATGTTTCTCAGCAGAAAACAATAAAACAGGGAACAAAAGTTTTCTATGAAGAGGAAGCAAATAATTTGAATTTAAGTTCAACTTTGGCCTAGTCCTCTGGCAAAATAAATTTCAACATAATTTCTTGTGAATCATATCTAATTACATTATTGATCACAATCAGCATGAATTTAGCTACATCATCGGTAACTATGTAAGTGGAAAATATTGTGTAACTCACAATTAAAAGAAAGCTATGGCATAGTTTTTTAAAATTCCCATGGCTATAAAACTTAAACACACTCATAAAGGAGTCCAAACTCTAAATAGGAAAAATAGAACTAGCAATATAATGAAGATAGACCATGAAATAAGTAGCCAAAGGGACTTAGAGGTGTACAGATTAGAAACAGCATGGCTGAGGATGAGAGGGATGGATGCTGCTTGAACAGAAAGCTCAGAGATTGGTCACATCTTCTAAGGAGGCAGCCTCATGAACAAATAAAACAGACCAAAAGCCTGGGATGTTTTCAGGAGCCACAGGAAGTTTTACTATCCATGTAGGATACCGCTTTAGAAGATCATAAAAGGAAACCAAAAATGTATAGTCAGGCAGGCAGAGTTACAGATTCCTGCATGCTATGTAAACAGATTTTACTTTATCTTGTAGATGAAGGAAAACTTTAGGTGGTTTGAAGCAGTAGATTGACAGGACACCATTCACATTTCTACAGAGTCCTCTGATGTCAGGGTAGAGCGTATCTAGGCAGCTGTGACTTAGAAGAGGGGCATAGGTTACTATAGTGAACAGATGTCACGTGTCTAGGTTAGACCTGGAGCAAAGAGGAGCAGCAATGGTAAGGAAGCAGCTTTGCAAAATGATTGCAGAGATAGATAAGCAGGCTTTGGTAAGGAACTGGACTGATACCTGAGAAAAAGGCAAGGCATAGGGTTATCCTAACTTTCTGATTTGGGCAAGGAAAAGCAGAGAGAGATGTTCTACCAAATTTTTCATCAGTGTTTTTTTTTTCCCCCATTTATAGCATCCTATGTTACTGCTTTGGCAGAGTCAAGAAGGAATTTTAAACAGTATCCCTGTGTAATTCTTTATATTTCTAAATTGAGCATCCAGAGTCTAATGAACCAGAAAGAAGCCTGATCAATGCATATTTGCTTTTATTTACCATCTGTGTTTGTGGTTCACACAGGAATGAGGTGGGAGGTGTTAGGTACATTGCAGAGTAACTATAAAATTTACTCTCAATGTAAGACCTTATTATAGAAGGTTGTGCATCTAGTTATCAGTACTTGTGATTCCCAACTAAATATGCTGCTTTGTTTAGTTGTTTGTTTGAATATTTCATTTGTTTTGGAGTAGCAAATGAGATAAAGGGCTCCAGTTATTTAGCATATACAGCAACAAATGTTTCAATAAATAAAGCTTAAAATGAAAATAGTCCACACCAGAAAAAGATGAGCAGGTAAGAATACAGAAATAAAACTTCAGTAAATCTTAAACTGTTATATGTAGCATTCATAATGAAGAAATTCTTCATAAAACAAACTAAACACCTCACAAATAAAATTTGGATTTTCATAATTTTTCAAAATCTTACAGTTACAATCTGAATAGCTTCATTTGAAAAGTAGAAAACGTAATGTAGTGCAGTCCATAAATCTCATATTGCATGGCTATACTATATATGTAGGATGTTGAAACTCTAAGTGCAAAATCCCAACTCTTTGTTTATGAGTATAAATCAAAATGCATACTTGTTTATTCTGTCTTTAATGCCTAACTTTCTCTTCATACATAATGGATAAATTGAAGACATTTCAAAACCAACAAAACAATAAAAGACTTCAAAAACTTTTCCAATCTAGATGTCAATGCTCCAAATAAACTAAAATAGGTAAATTTTGGTTTATTTTTAACTAACTTTAGATATGAAATTACTCCACCTGTATTAGTAGCCTATTCTAGTATCCTATCAAAGGAACATTTTCTTGGGTGCTATTTCTCCAATTTTTTTCTGGATTATTTGATCTCTAATATCTTACTTGACTGGGGAATAATCATCCTCCTAAAATCTCTATCATTTTAATAGTTAGCAAGAAAAAGCTAAATCTCAGCACTTTTAGCTAATTGTGGACAAATAAAAGCTTTTTATTTTGCATAAGGCATAGCACTGTTAGAAAGAGATTATTTGTTTTTAATATTCTTACCTTTAAATATCTTTCAGAATCAGGATTCAGTGTTCCAGTATAATAGTTGTGTAAAGCTGACCCCCATATGCAGTGGTACAAAATGACCTCACCTCAGCTAGAGGACTTGAAGGCTGAGGTCTGGAGTCATATGAAAACCAACTTACATTTGTAAGAGTTGAAGTCTTGCCAGCTGAGATGCTCACCTCCATCCCAACTGGGTAATGTGTTACCAAAGGCAAGCAATGAGGGGGGGGGCATATCATCTTTTATGATCTAGCTTTATAACTACATAGCACTTTTTTCTGCCATATTTTAGTGGTCCAGACATTTGGGGAAATCCACACAGACTCAAAGACCATCATCTCCGATTGACAATGGAGAGTATCACTGTCATATTGTAAGAAGAGAATATAAAAAGGAATATATATATATATATATGAGAGAGAGAGAGAGAGAGAGAGAGAGAGAGAGAGAGAGAGAGAAAGAGACTTTGTATAAAAAACAATCTCCCACAGGCTGAATCCCAGTGAGAATATCACATATCAAAGGATATCATTGCTGGGAAACAGCAATATTTAATATGTATCAATAGACTATTAACATGATAAACATACATAAGGAAGGAAAACATTTTTGTTATAATGTAAATTTTATTTATTCAATATCCTTGATAAAAATACAATTATGTAGTTTTTCATAGATATTAAGTGAACATAAAATTTGAAGCACAAGTAATTCATACTTGAAGAGAACATTTCAATAAGAACATTTCATTGTATACAAAACCATATAAACAGCTGACACTACACAGTTTAAACAGTAAAACACGAGATCACTGAAGGAATGTGGAGAAGTGAAGCCTATGTTGGCAATTACAAAAGTGAGGGACACATCTTCAAATGCTAGAGAGGTTACAGATTCCTTGCAAAACTGGTGCAGAATTTTCCAACTAGCAAATTATACTACTGCACTCAGAATTATCACTGCATGGAAAAGATTAGTGGATTTTCTGCTTTCTGAAATTACCAAAATGCATCATGTCATGAAAATTTGACCTATTTTGCTCAATTTTATTAAGTCTGGGTACTGAAAGTAACCCACAAAAATTAATATAAAAATGGAATAATTACTCTTTCTCTTAACAACAGAACATACAGAATTCTTAGTGGGAAGTTAGATAACAGAGTACAATTTACTCTTATTAATGCACATTTTAATGAAGTATTATCATTTTATATACCCAAAATGCCCTCCGTTCCAAAAGTGTCTGAGCATTTCTATAGTCCTATATGTTTTTTCTGGAAACTGTTAAACTCCTAAAATTTCACCCCCTGTGCCAAAACTGCTTGACACAAAAGTGAAATCCAGATAAAGAAACCAATCTTCAGGACTTGGGGACCTAACATCAAAGTCATCTGGTAGCAGGAGCTGTAAGATATAAAGCTGGAAATGCGAGTTCCTATGTTTTCACCTAAAAGGCTACTTGAATGAAATGAGGTCAAAGTAGAAAGAACAATGGAAATGGGCAGACAGAACCCTGATTTCATTTATGTACTAATCATTCCTGAACATTATCTAATTGCCCTTGGATTTTCTGAAATGCCCAATACATTAACCAGAAATCACTCACTTAGCCATAAGCAGTGGAAAACTCAGTCAACAGTGGCCTCAAGGTTTTTTGCTTTTGGTTCCCTCCACCTTTCCCACTCCATTGTGTTTACTTTATCACATTTGTGATGATAAAAAGACTGTAGCACCTCTCAAATTAGTTAAGACTCTTCCAGGTTCTGCATCTAAATTTCAGGCAGAACAAAGAACAGACAGAGTGTAAAAACCCTCTGTCTTTGGGATTTTATTGGATGAAGCAGTTTTCCAGGAATTCTCTCCAGAACACAAAGCCACTGCTAGTTATAAAGGAAGCTAGGTGTTGCAGTCACTTTCTTCATCACTGGGACATGACCCCCAACAACTGTGATTTAAAGGAGGAAAGATTTATTTTAGCTTACATTTTAGAAATTTTAGTCCTTGCATGGTCAGTAGCATAGTTGAAGGGCCTGGGTATAGGAAAACTGCTCACCTCATGATGGAGAGGAAGCAGAGTGTGTAAAGGGAAGTTAGATCCTTCCAGGCCACACCGCCAGTGAAACACCTCTTCGGACCAGGCTCCACTTCCAGTGTGCCCTTGATTCAGTCACCTTCCAAAACCTTTCAAAAACCTCACCCTATGAGTACATGGTGCTTTTTCATGAATATCTAGATATAAATGATGACTCTGGGACTTCCATTTTTCTTTTGTTTTAACATATGAAGGCTAGACTCATACAACCAACAAAAGATGTTCAAGACTTTGATCACAACTGAAAAATATCTGGTAGATGCCACTATACTTAGTTTGGGCCCTCTTATATGGCTCTGGCCTTCAAGACTTAAGTGCAATGGTTCTGAACAAATTACCTACTCCAAGAAGTCCACTAATCTCAGTCTCATTCTTCTTGAAGTATGTACAATATGGAAATTCCAGTTAACAATCACAGATTCTACACCAAGGAACTCTACATCTTTCTTCCTCATGCTCTTGTTTATGTCTCCTTCATTAATTTCCATGTTCCCGACAAGATCAACTGCATAATTTTCAAAGCCCCATACAAAAAAGAAAATGTGTATTTCCTGATTCAAAACTTAAGAATTCCAACACAGAGACAGCACACAGCCTTTCTTTCAAGGGATCTTATATGAGTCCATTGGTTTTATGTCTATGAAACCAGCCTAGTTACTACCTTATTCAGTGACATTTTATGATATATTTTACTGAAAGTTACTATCTAGGTGGTTTTTCCAATACCAATCATGTAGTTGTCCTAGTTTTTCTTTCTTAGTGATACTATCAATCCATGCAAAAAAAAAGAATCCTAAATCCATTACTGGTTTTTTGTCTTCTGTGTCACTGCTCTCATATTTTCCCGTTTTCCTAATGCACCAGATGTCCTAACTCTTTACCTCTGTTCAGGCCTTTTCCTCAATTTGGAAAGCATTTAACTCACTCTATAGGTATCACTTTGTCACACCAAGCCCAGGGAAAATATATCCCTGCCATTAGTCACTCCTCTTTGTTCTCACATGAAATGATTCGCCCTTTGTCTGTGGTCCCATCGTGTTTATTGTCCATGCCATGAAGGTGGTTGTTATTACTCTCTTTCATGATTTTTCCAGGGGAAGTGACTTGCTGTCCCCATTGAAAGATTGGGTTCTATCTTTATCTTCCCAATACCCATGGCATATGGTGCATTTTTTCCATGAACTGATTGTCTAAAGGCATTTGAGCCTATTTTTTTCAATAAATATATTTTTATTAGTGTAAATTTTTTATAGAATACTGAGCCTCATTGTGGTATTTTCTTACAGGGACATAACATATTTTGATTTTATCCAACCATTGTATTACCCTTCCTTAGACTTCTTTCCCTCCTCCTGTGGAGTCCCTTCCTCTCACCTAATAATACTCCCCCTCTACTTTCATAACATCTCATTATTTTTATATATTATACATATTAGGGAAACCATACAAAATCTGTCTTTCTGAGTTTGGCTTTATGTGATTCCCATCATTTTCCTGCACATGACATTATTTTGTTATACTTTAAGGTTGAATAATACTTCAGTGTGTAATAAACCATATTTTCTTTATCTGTGCAAATTTTGATGGCACCTTAGCTGATCCATAACTTAGCTGTTGTGAATTGTATCACAATACATATGGCATGTGGCTACCTCCACAGTGTGCTGGATTTAATTTATTCAAGAATATATCAAGGAATAGTATTGCCGGGTCATACAGTAACTCTATTTTTGTTTTGGGGGGGGGGGGTTGGGAGGGGAACCACCATACTGATTTCCATAGTGCCTCTCCAAGGATTGTATATCTTCTTTTAAGAATTACTTTTCATTTCATTTACTCATTTTTATTGGGGTATTTGTTGTTTTAGAGATAAGTTTTTAAATTTCTTCATCCATCCTGAATATTAATCTTCAGTTGGGAGACCAGCGGTAAAGGCTTTATCCCATTCAGTAGGCCATCATTTTATTTGCTGTTTCCTTCCCTGTGCAGAAACTTTTAAATTTGATATGAACCCAAGTTTTGCTAATATTTCCTGAGCTGTCAGGGTCCTAGTTAAGAAGCCATTGCTTGTGCCTATAGTTTGAAGGGTTTTGTCAGCCTACTCAGGGGTTGCAAAGGAAATTTTCTCAGGTGAGGTCCCAAAGTTAGAGAATGCATGTGTGCAAGATATCAGGAACAACAGCGGATAGTATGGAACAGAGAGCCAGAGGGCAAGAGTGCAAGAGAGCTGCCTGTGTTTTATTGCATAATTCTTATTCAGCTTGTTATCTCATATTTACATTCTTACATAGTGCAGTAACCAGTGCATGCATGTTCACCTGTGCTAAGTCATGGTTACATAACTGTATCCCACTGTGTGCCTGCACTAGACAAGCAGAGTCATGTCCTCAGGTGTCTTTAAATACCTGAGCAATTTAAGGCTTTCCCACATCCCTCCCACCCTTTCAAAGGCTGGGAGTGTATAATTTGAAACATATATATATGAAACAAGGTACAAGTACCTGTAGTTAACAAATCAAGGACCATGTGATTTTGCAAAACCACTTTTTGCATTTGAATAGTTTCATCCATAAGCAACAGCAAAGTTTGTCACATAATATTCAAGGCCTGGGCCACATGTTAAGCAAGGGCTTCAACTTGAAAGGCTAGATCTATAGTCCTTGCCCCCAGTCACACACTATTCCTAGCAGCATCAGCAGTCAACTTTTCTGGCCAGACACTATTCCTAGTGGTCAACCTTTGCAATGCCTGGTCAAGACATCTGTAAAGTCATTTCCTGGTGAAAGGAAGAGCTTATGTCCTGAACCATGATAGACTACATGGTCAGTTTTTTCACCACATCCCCATACATCTCATGACAGATCAGAACCCCACAAGGGACAGTGCCCTATCTGATACTCCTGAGCTGCTCAAGCCAGCGGCCAGAGAATCAGTCCTCTCAAGATGGTCCCCACGCACACATATAGTGGGCCATCTTCATGCTTCATAAGCAGTAATGCTGTCCACAATTCTTCTCATTGGCTTGACATGCCTGATCCACTTTCAAACCAGAGTACTTCCATTACGGGCTTGGGTCACAGCTAGACCCACCAGTATATCTGGCATCAGCCGGAGGCCCCTTGCTCCCTTCTGCATAGGGACTAGAGGTCAAGTCCTGTAGTCTGTCCTCCCAGACAGATTCCTGGGCCTTGTACATCATAGGTTCCAAAACTGTTGCCAGTTTGGCTATCAATGAGCTACTGAGAAAAAGACCCAAAGTCGGAGATACATCCTCCGACACATGAGAGTGGGGGCCTGTGCCACTCCACTCTAAGGATGGGTTGTCCACGTCTATACCTAGCCCTCCACCCTTCCCATGATTCCTCACAGGCATGCAAAGTAGCATGCAATGCTGCTTTCTCAATCAGGGAATATCAGCTCTCGGCTCCCTTCCACAACTGGCCAAAACCGAAGAGGGTTTTTGCCGTAGGCATCAGCCAAATCTATTGCCATCCACACTGACAGGATAAATGGCAGGTTTGGATCAATGGTTCATAGTGCTTGCACCTATGCAGTGGCCCTCTCTGAGTGCAGCATGCAACTTCCACTGCATCTGTGCAGCCCCATGTTGTGCCCCTTTTGGTCATTTCGTATAAAAGGCAAAGCAGAGTAGCTGGATGTGGTACATCTTTCAAAAACCTAGTAAGCCTACATACACCTGTAATTGGCATACTATCATAGGTCTGGCTTTACTAACCATTTAACACCTAAGAATTTGACAGATGCTCCGGGGTTAGCTTAGTTGGCTAAGGCCCCACCCTGTAAATGAGAGGTTGTGAGTTCCATCCCCAATGCAGGAAAAAAAAAAAAAAAAAACAGGAAATACTTGCCCTGTCCTTTTTAGGGCTGGGGAATTTAGCTCAGCAGCATAAGCGCTTGTCTTGCTAGCACATGGTCATGAGTTTGATCCCCGGTACCAATAAGAAAGAAAGAAAGAAGAAAGAAAGAAAGAAAGAAAGAAAGAAAGAAAGAAAGAAAGAAAGAAAGAAAAGAAAAGAATTTGACAGACAAGCCAGTTCCCTGGACCTTGTCTTTGTCCATGGCCCACACTCATGCCAACAAAGCTTCTTTCAGACTGTGCATAGAGGCTTTCAAATCTGCAAAGCAATCAGAGGTTAACATAATATCAAAATAAAACAATGACACAAACTGTGATTTGGCCTTGGTGGCCAAGTCCTAGGCCACCAGGTCATGATATAAAGTTAGACTATGCAAATAGCCTTGTGGCAACATCTGGGAGGTACATTGCCTGCCCTCCAGTTGAAGGTAAATTGGTCCTGACTGCCAGCATCAGAGTGAGACTTCACAGTCACTTGCCATGATCTCTCTGGCTTCTGCATGGGGTATACTGAAGGGTTCTGTGCAGGGAGCATCACCCCTACTTTTTCTAAGCTCAAGAGAGTGTGTCCCATCTCCTCATGGTCTCTAGAAATCTGGTATTGCTTCACATACACAATCCATGTGGCCTGTGGGAGAGCCAGCACTGCACAGTGTGGATGGCCCATACTCTGGTTTTTACCAAGTGAACTCACTACTGGAATTCTCCCTGCTTCGTCTCAAGCTGAGCACCAATCTGTGTGTCCATTCCCGGTATGTACTCAACAGCCAGGGAAACATAAACTTCATACAGGTGTGGAGGCAATGGTCTGATACCCAAAGTCCCATAGGTCTTCCAGACCAAGATATAGCGACTTCCATACTCTTCTATGTGTGTGGTAGGTCCTGTAACATGGTCCAAGTTGCTGTATATTAGCATTCACTCAGCTTTGGTATCTACTTCTAATGCTAGCACATACTAGACATTCTTTGGGGAGCAGTAAATAATCTATTCCACATGTGGCCTCTGGTCTCCTGGGACCCCCCAAGACTTTACTTCTTAATTGGGGTAAAAGGAGGCCAGTGTCACTTCTTCCCTCCTCAATGGGGTTACTTTGACCTTCTGGCCTTGGCCCATTGGCTGGTATTGACATTTAGGGCATAACTACCTCCACACATCCAGTGGCCTCCCATCTAATGTATCTGTGGCTAAGTGCAGGTCTGTCAAGATCTGGCACCCAGTGACCCTCAGTGGCAGCACAGCCTGTCCTTGGGAGACTGTTCCCACTCACCTGGGGCCCCCTTCTTTTTCTCTTTTGTTGGTACACTTTTTACAGATCTCACCTTACCTTAGCACTTTACTTTTATATCTCCCAATCTGACCAAGACATCCACACCATCATGGATTGGGTGATCTGTAAAGGGGCATGAAGAGCTTCCACTGACCCAAATGTCCCAACCCACCCGCTCACCAAGATCATATCCTTCATGCATGCTGTCAGCAGTTCCTTAGCTGGGCTATGGTACAAACATCAGTGCAAACACCATCTCCTGCATTTCCATTTCACATATCACAGTTATCAAGGTAGTGACTTGTTCTGGCAGGTCATCTGAATTCTCCCAAACCAGGCGAGCCACTGCCATCAACCAATTTGTCACAGCCTGATTATCTGCTTTTGGGAGTGTCCTCTGAACATTCTACAGAACACATATCATAGAGGAGGTGCTGGCTTGCTGGCTGTTTGGGACATCTCCTGTGGGCTTAAATGCATGTTATCATACCCATAATTACACAGTCATAGCAGCCACACAAGTGCTATTTCATCCACATTTTGCTTTGTTTTGTCACTTCCTACTGTTCCATGGCTGTATAGGTCATGCACATTGTGTGCGAAGTAGGGATAAATGGACTTCACAGTCTTTCTCCCTGGATTAGGGATTCCTCCAACTCCACCTCCACTTTTTATGAATAGCCATCTTATTATGCAAAACCAGGGAATTTTCCTCAGAGTTTTCCCAGACATGAGGAGTTATGCATCTGGAGATATTTCTGGTGGAAATAATGCTTCCCACACTTCACAACCCAAGCTCTGCAGCAGGAAGCTAATGTTAAAGGTCCTTCTCTACCTACTGCAACTGGTCTACTTGCCAGACAGGGCCATTGCCTCTGGATGTATGCAGCGCAAGAGAATGAAAAATAACCAAGCCACCCACTCTGCCATTTCATGGTGAGGGGAACCCATGCTCCCAAGGCTTGCAAGACATCCCCAGGCTCTGAGAAGACTGATTCCTAGTCATATGGGGCCTTCCAAGCTGCCAAGAAGGTGACTACAAGTAGCCATGGTGAGGCCAGGGTCACTTTTCAGCAATTCCCCCCGGGCTGTCCCTCACCTTCAGGCACTGTTTCAGCAGGTTCTGTGGGACCACTTACCTCAGTGTCCCATTAACTATTCCAATTATCAGCATATCCAGGGGGTGCAAGGCAGATTTTCTCAGGTGAGGTCCCAAGATTAAAGAACGCACATGTGGAAGACATCAGCAACAACAGCAGACAGCATAGACCAGAGCAGAGAGCCATAGTTTAAGAGCACAAGAGAGCCACCTGCATCTTTATTGTATAATTCTTGACAGTGATAAAAGATGGCAGATTGATAGGTAGCACAATAGAGAACCTCTCTGAGAAAAACAACTCAGATGCTAGAATTTAACATCATGGAGAAGACCAGATGAAAGGAGAGGAATTCTCATGACCTAGGAAGAAACTGAGGAAAAAGAAAAAAAAAAGAAGAAGAAGCATGGATGGAGGGTTGGAGCTGAGCACACTCCCGTCACTGTACTGGGTGTGTCTTAGAGTTGGGAGACTCATGATCAAGCTGAGGTCACATCCCTGCCAAGAGCAGGGGTTGGTGAGCCCAAAACCCTTGGCGGGAGGAGGCGCTGAAACAGGGAATGGAAACAGCGATCCAAGCTGCACAGACTTTGGTGAGTGCTGAGAACTGGGTTCCCCAGAGCGGGGTAACTGACTAGATGACATATTGGAATTGGATAGGACAGGCTTGAATCAACAACTGAAGTGGCATCAGTTGGCGGTTCCTGGGCCAAAGCAGATCTGCTTGGGCTGGGCCATGCTCCTGGTCAGGACCCAATAACCAGGGACAAGGCTGTCCCAAACCTGTGACATCTGCAGGGTACACACTAACATGCTAAAGACACTCACTGGTTGACTGGCTTAGAGGGGAGGGGCCAGCCCACATCACTCCTGTGTGCACCTCACAGATCAACAGCAAACTGGAGAGAGCAGTGGTTCCCTAGCCAATACACTTCACAAAAACTGTTAGCAATATGAAAAGGACCTGAGACCTCCACCATTCATTTGTCTGAAAGAAACCAGAAACATGACAAGATAAAGAAACAACAAAAAGCCTCCAACTGCTAACCCAGGGAAAATAAGTCTAGGAGAGGTAAATACAGAGGAAATTGAGGGCAGCAAACATGCAATATCAGACATGGCCTCAACAGAAATAAAGAAATACTTCTGTGACCTCATAGACAAACTTAAATCTGAAATTCTAACTCTGGTAAAGCAAAATATAAGAAGATTAATAAAAGAAATGCTGGGCACTCCTCAAGAAGATACAAATGGAAGAATGGAGGAACCCAGAGAAAGGAGAGAAGCCTTTGATGAAGAACATAAACAAAATCTAGAATACATGAAACAGATCCAAAGAGAATACCAAGAAATTAAAAACTCCATTGAAAGCTGGCAAAACTTCTTAACAGAAACTAAAGACAGACTTTCAAAACTTGAAGATAGATCTGCAATGTATGATTGTGAAAGGAAGGAGGGATCTCTTAAAAATAACAAGGAACCAGGAAGTAATGATACAAAGAAGAAGACAAGAGGATTTATAACTTAAGAATAAAAAACATGAACGAAGAAGCAGGGACAAATACAAATGAGATAAAAAGGCTATTCACAGAAATAATTAAAGAAAACTTCCCAAGCATAGGAAATGGAAGTGATGTTCAGATATATGAGGCATATAGAATTCCAGTCAACTACAACCAAAACAGATCTACACCCAGACATAAAATAATCAGGATCCCAGAAATCCATCACAAGAGCAGAATATTAAAAGTAATCAGAGAAAGGAAACAGATCACCTATACAGGAAAACTCATCAAAATCACAGCAGACTTCTCAATGCAAACTATCAAACCAAGAAGAGCTTGGAGCAAAGTATTCCAAGCCCTGAAAGAAAATAACCTCCAACCCAGATTGATGTACCCTGCAAAACTGTCTCTCAAAATTAATGGAGAGACAAGATATTTCCACAACAAAGAGGAACTGAGGGAGTTTGTGACCACCAATCCAACCCTGCAAAGAATACTGAAGGACATTCTAGAGAGAGAGAAGAAGATCAGCAGGATTCCAGGAACCATGGCAGAAAGGCCTCAATGAAAGGGGCAGACAGTGGAATGAAGGAGAAAAGTAAACAACAATGACAGAAAAATATAGCAGAGATGAGGCAGAGAAGATTGGCTATATCACTGTTTTGTCTTGACTGATTTTATTCAAATCTGGTATGCTTGACAGTATCAAGTCTGAGAGTAGAGGCAACTACTCTGAAGATGACAAGATTCTATAGGATACCCATTCTGGTTTGCTTATTAACTGCCTTTGAAGTCCTATAATGTCTCTAATGTTTGATTTTTATTAATAGTGCTATGTACTGCTATGTTTAATTATACTATACCTGATGATATAGACAATTTTATTGAAAATAACAAAAGACATCATAGTAACTACAGTAGATCACCTAGTATTGTGGTTTTATATGTCCTTTTCATTTCATGTCTCTCTAGGAATTTGTTGACTTGTTTTGAATTTTTTTCCTCTAATACAGAAAGGATAGGTATACATGTAAAGACATAAATGTGTAGAATTTCTAAACAGTTTACGAGGATTGATTATAGTTATTATAAAAAAAAGAGGAAAAGAAAGTATTCTAAAGGCTATAACTGCATGTATGTTTAAGTGTGTAGGATTGATAACCAGATTACTAAGTTTTTGTTGGATAGATGAACAGAACTGATTGTAGTCTCACTGTTTAAATGTCTACTTTGTATGCTTTACTTTTGTAACTTGAACAACTACTTCTAAGAGGAAAATATGTAACTATCAACTAGTGATTTCTTACTGTTTTTTTTTTGAAATTATGTATTATTTCTACCCTCTTTCTGTTTTATTTTTTTCTTTAAATGAAATAAAAATAATTCCTATAAGGTTATTATCTCATGTTTACAATCTTACATAGTGCTGTAACTAGTGCATACATGTTCACCTGTGCTAAGTCATGTTTGCATAGCTGTATCCCACTCTGGACAAACAGGGTCACATCCTCAGGTGTCCATAGACACTCCTGACCTTTGAAGCAGCCTGATTGGTACCCAACAGGTTTCATTTCCTTTTAGCAGTTTCATAATTTTGGTTTCTATTTTTAGATCTGTGATTTATTTTTAGTTGATATTATAAGGGCAAGAGATGGGAGTAGAAAGTCAATTTTCTTCATATGGATAATCAATTTTCCCAACACCATTTCATAAGGAGCTGTCTTCTTCAGTGGGTGTTTTGACCCTTTTGCCAAGAATCAAATGGATTTATTTGATGCATAATTTATTTCTGCAGTCCATAGGTTTACATGTGTGTTTTTAATGCTGTTACCATCTTGTTTTGTTACTATGGCTCTTTCTAAATATAATATATTTAGAAATCAAACATTGTGTTCTTTTTGCACAAGAGTATAAGTCTAATTCTTTAAACAACCTATAATGAAAGCCTTTAACATCAGAAATTTAAATGGCAGTGTTTTACAGGAAAGATCTCAGAAGGGACTTCTACACATACTTTTATTTAGAATGAGACCAAGAAGTCCATCTACAGCACAGGAAGAGGGAGAGGAAGAAAGATAATTGGAGCTATGCCAGATTCTCCCTAACCTGAGAGATACATTATTAACTCATTTACTCTAATGTATTAATTATTATTGTGGACTTGGTATTTAAAGACTAGTAATAAAACAGGATCTCTAAATTCTGTATACTGGCAGAAAGGAAATCTGAAATTTCTGGAATAGGAGGTGGAGTAGCAGATGTAATGGCAATAGACGTAAATTATATGGTGATTAAGCAGAAAACAAGAGCAAAGGTCATTTTAAGAAAAAAAAAAAAAAAGCCTTCCCAGGTGCTGAGATCTGGTTTTCCTCTACCCCAAAAGAAACTTGTGCTAAGAACTAAATGCCTGCAGCTGCCAAAAGCTGCTAGGTGGAAACTGGAGTGCAGAGCCAGAACATCTGTTTGGGAGTGTCGTCTGCTCAAGAGACACTGCAACCAAGGGAATAAGAACAAGCTGAGCCAAAAGGAGGCTAAATTTACCGCAACTGGGGAATCCAGGTATTAGTAAACAGAACTGCCCCAGGGAGTTTTCTCAAATCAGGCAGCAATGTTTGCTCCCTCAAGTTCTCCTTTCATTTATTTTCTTTTAGAATGAGGAGCCAGTGTTGTACCCCTTGGGACCTGTTACAAAACTAACCATCCTCACAAAATCCCAGGATCACACCAAAAGTAAAAGACCCAAAGTGGCTGCTTAATCAGAGTAAACTTTTAATGAGCAAATAATTGACTACATATAAAGTGCCACTAGGAACCATGCCATCTCTTATTTGCTCTGTCTGCTTCTCTTCTTTAACTAAAATAATAATAATAATAATTAATGGAATGGAAGGAGAAAAGAGGTAAGTTTTTTATATTCATCAAGCTGCATGGTCTTCTTAAGTGTTTGTATGGTACAGTCCAATTAAAATATAAAAAATAAATAGCATGATATTGAAAATACAGAAAAAGAAATGGAGGAAGGAAGGAGGAAGGGAGAGACTGAAAGAGAGAGAGAGAGAGAGAGAGAGAGAGACAAAGGTAGAGAAGTGAAAGCAGAAGCGGTGACCCCAAAGGTCACTGCCAAAAATGACATTTCCAATTGGTATCACGACTCATTTTAAAAATTTTTGCTTCATTTTACTTTTTGAGACCATCAAATTTCAGCAGCATTTGTGATTCTGTGGCCATGACTTGCTGCTTTGTGTCTTAGTAACAATACAGTGGTATATAAAAAATGAAAACATTTTACACATTGTTTATTATATTTAAGAGGCCCTTTTTAAGTGGCTTCTGAAGTGGCTAAAAGGCTGAAGTGGCTAAAAGGCTGGTAGCCTTGGCTTTGCTTAAATTTTGTGTTCATGGCAACCGGGAAGAATTATCCTAAAATAATATCAGCAATTGCTTTAGAGAGGATCCTACAGGAGGGTTTCTCTGGTCAAGTATGCTTCTTTGCAGACTTCTGCTACTGCTTTTTACCTAACTGTGGAAAGCTGAGAAAAGAAGGTAGACAGAGAAGCTAACTAAGTCATTGCTGCACCCCATGTTCTCCCTGTGGACCACTTGAATCTTCAGCACCCAAGTGGCAAAGCCAAGGCAGAAACAAAACCCCGTTTCCAGGACCCAATGATCTGCTCACCATGTGACCACACCTTAATCTGGCTTTCTGTGAAAAAAAATCTATAGAATTCATATCAATCCAGCTGGAATTATCACCATTAACTGCAACTAAGCCTATCCTGGCCACCATCCCTCCAAACTTGGGCCCCTGCTGGGTAACTTTAAAACTAAAAAACTTACATAAAATTTGTGATTCATTATACATCTTCTGCATGGTAAGCACAGTGTTATGTAATTATCAAGATCAGACTTTTTATAATCCCAGTTTGCAGCCAAGGCTGCTGACATGAAATGACTCCCATGACACAGCAATGAAGACAGAGGTCATCTGAAGTTAGAAGCACATTCTTGCAGTCTCGGTTTGCTCCCACCAAAACTTCAGAACTAGCACAGGCCATTGGATGAGCAAAATAAAAGGTAGACACCACTTAAGAAAATGTTTCATTAAAACTACTATTGTTTACTAACTGATTCAGCCACATGTACATGGAAAACAACTTAGAAGCACATACATTCAGCAATCCAAATATGTATATATATATATATATATATATATATATATATATATATATAGCACATCAGACCATCAGACTACACAATATTACATTAATATTACATAATGATTTTAATGCTTGTCACATCTCTTAATATAAAAAATGAGCTAAATGAATCCCATGGACTTAAAAGATCAAATATTTGGAACATCAAAATCACTGGAATAAGTATGCATATAAATTATCAAGGTCATCACCCTTGCCATTACTGCTTCTGATAGTCTATATGTTTTGTAACAAATTAGTAATAACAGTTTTGTAATAAATTAGTAAATAAATACTAATTTATTTAAAACTACAAAGTGATTGGATGATAGATATTTTAAATGTATATATATAGGCACTAGGAAAACAATGTAGTAATTTTCCATCAGATAATTTTTTACAAAGCTTTATTTGCTCTTAGATAATACAGTATGTTTTAGATTTAAAATTTTAGACTTGGAATGTCTGTACCTCAATGAGAAACACATTCTTTTGGGAACAAAGTTCTTTGTTAAAACAGTGAACAAAACGTATGATAATATGACAAAATATACTTTCCTTTAGATACAACATGTTCTAAATTCTAGTCATGTGTATAGTGTAGCATGTTCCATACTACAAGAAAAAAATATATATGTATATAAAACAAAAAGCTCTTTCTCACTTTCCTGCCTCAGTGCCAAAAGGGTCCCTGTCCATCTATGCTCTGAACTGGATAAAAGGCAGTTGTCAAAGGACATTGTTGCCTTTGAAGAAAATAGCAGCTGTCAGTAACAAATACTTCAGAGATGGCTAAGATATCATTGTAGCCCCATTGGGGGTGAGACATAGCATATTTGAATATTGATGGGTGGATGTGAAGTTTGGAAGCATAGAAAATCAATAAATAGAAGTGAATGAGTGTTGCTAGGGAGCTGGAAAAATACAAAACAGACCTCCAACAATCAATTGCTAATTTTGCTTTCAGCTGCAGTTGTGCACTTATATTTCATCTCCAGTACAACTTGCTTTTAGTTATTACTATTTAGTTAAGGGACTATAAAAACTCACATTGGAATACACTAGGTAAAACCCTAGTTTATTAAAGACAGGCAAAACTCTAGCTTCAATATGAAGATTCAGAAATACTAAATATGATGAAATATTAAAATAAAATGTATAAGTATTTGAGATTAGTAGGTTTCAGCAAAACATAATCAGTTGCTGGTTATTATAACACTGTACTAGAAAGACTAATGCTTGGACTTTATTGTTTTTGATCCAGTTATATGACAGAAATTCAGCTAGACTTTTAGAAAGCTAAATAAACATGCAATAGAACAGATATTGTTCTTAAATCTTTCATTATTCTAATAAAATATGAAGTGGAGAATAAGCTTTAAATGAGTGGAAATGGATGAATGTCTATCCCTCAACTTCCACCCCAGGTTAGAAATGTAGGAATGAATAATGTCCAAAATGTCTTATTCCAGGCACCAGAATTTCATTAACTCCTCAAACTCATAAAACATTTTTCTCATTTTCTTGAGAAAATACACAGAGAAGAGTTTTGGGGGTTTTGAGAGGTTTTTGTTGTGCTTTGATTTGCTTTTGCAGTAAGTCAAGAAGAATGGAAATATCCTACCAATTCATCTTGGAAAGAAGACAGGAAACCAAACCACTGTGCTCATCTCGAAGTAGGAGCTCCTTTCAGCGTATCTGACATTGTGAACACTGTTTTGAAGGCCGCTGGGTGTATTTACGGGATGAAGAGTATGAATCCTAAATTGAAAAGTAAAGGTGAGATGTGTCAAATATTAAATTGTCCCAGATACTACAGTATCATCACAGGCAGGCAAAATTATTTATTTGATTTTGAAGACTGAGATCAACAAACTATTTGTTTCTAAATCTAGAAGTCTCAAACTAGCATTTTAATAGAATCTGAAAGTCCTTTATATAAATATAAAAGAAAAATATGAGCACCATAAGAAAAAAGTGTGTAATTGTCTATAATTTCCTCACTTACTTATGAGTTCATTAAAAAAATACTCTTTCCCAGCTCTAGGGTATATATAATGCCAATAATATATGTACTGTTTTCTGAAATGACATACATGTCCACTCACAAAATAAGAATACTTTGCAAAATAAAAATAAGAAAAATGTATCTCAAAGAATATTAGGTATATTAAGGGTTTTGAAATCATTAAGTCCAATTGTTATGAAAAAGAGAATCTAGTTCCTGTGGTATGCCCACAGTCTTAAGTAAATTCAAATGACCACCTAAAGAAATAATTCACTTTTTAATTTTTCCTCTTCAAATCAGTTCAAAGAGAAGAATCTGAGTTGCTAATCTTTTTAAGAAAAAGAGCTCACTTTGGTTTAAAACCTTGACAATTCAATGGTGCCTACTGCTTTCTTTTTAATTCATGTGTTCACTTTAATGACTTCTATTTGTAGCATCAGTACTCATTTTTCCCTTTACAGTAGTGATATATAGTTTCCTATTCAGATAAGATTAATTAGTAAAATGAAATCTTTTTCCCATCACACTGGGGATTGACTTTAAGTTTCCTATAATCCATCAAATTTAAGATGCTCCTGCCTCAGCCATCGTGGGTGCTGGGATTACAGGCACCCACAATGCTTTTAAGAAACTGTTTTTATAATAGGTATGTGGTGTGATTTTGAAATGTTGTAGTTCAAACAGTGAGGCATGTATTTTGAAGTGGTCATTTCTTTTTTTTAAACTGTATTAATATGTTTACAATGTATTCATCACGGAACTTGGTGCATGCACATAACACATCTAAATTTTTTTATTTCCCCTTTCCCTTTCTACTCTACTCTCTCCTGAATTAGTCATTTCTAATCTGAACCTCAAAAAGTTAATTACCATTTGAGATTTTAATGTGAATTATACTTACAAGATAGCATGTTCCTAATCAAATCTAGACCACATACTTTGTAGTGTATGTTGGAAATAATCTTTTTTTATTTTAAAGAGAATAAAACAAAAGAGAACAGAACAAAGCAAATCAGAACAGAACAATGCAAGCAACACATAATGTCTCTTTTCTTTGAAATAGTTCAGCATTCCTTCACACACAATAATATCAAACATGTGGCTGGGGATTTAGCTCAGTGGCATAAGTTCCTGCCTGGCAAGCACGAGGTCATGAGTTCAATCCCTGGTACCAAAATAATAATAATAATATCAAACATAACAAAATAGAATAAAACCATTCAAGAAAATGAAAGTATTATGGAACATTCAAAACCAAATAACAGAAAATGAACAATGGCTACTATAATACCTCATTTTCCTTAAAAAATTTGTTTATACTATCACACATATTAAAATCCATTAAGATACAACATGATAAAACCAATGGAAACAGAAGAACAAAGGCATGGTAGCATTTCAAAGTAAGATGTTATTAAATCAGCAATGGCTGTCGTAATGTCTTATTTTCTTCAAAGTAGCTGTTCATACCATCACACATAATAAAATCAAACAAAACAGAATAAAACCATTCCAACCAATGAATGAAAACATTATAAGACTTCAAAGCAATATACTGGGGTACCAAGATTACCATAAAATCTTATGTACTCTTACCATTTCTTATACTAGAGAGACTATACAGTATTTATACATGTGAGTTTGATTTGTTTCACTTATGAGTATGGTCTCAAGTTGCATCCATTTATTTATAAATACCTCATTGTGATCATTCTTTATAGCTGAGTAGTACTCCATTGTATAAAAGTATCACAATTTTTTATCCATTCCTCAGTTGATGGACACTTAGGTTGTTTCCAAGATCTGGCTATTACAAATTGTGCTGCTATAAACATGAGTGCACATATATCACTGTGGTATGACATTTTTAGTTCTTCTGGGAATATGTCCAGAAGTGGAATAGCTGGGTCAAATGGGACTTCCAATCCCAACTTTTTGAGGAATCTCCAGACTGACCTCCACAGTGGTTGGACCAGTCTACACTCCCACCAACAGTGCAGAAGAGTTCCTTTTTCCCCACAGTTCTCCAGCATTTGTTACTGATAGTTTTGTTGATTCTGGTATTCTTTCTGGAGTGAGATTGAATCTCAGTGTGGTTTTAACTTGCATTTCTCTAATGACTAATCAATAACTGGGATCACATCTTATTAAAGAGTTTCTGCATGTCGAAAGAAATCTCCAGCATAGTGAAAAGAAAATAATCTTTTTTTTTTGGTTTAATAAATGCATGGTCTTCAAAATAGGTGCTGAGTTAAGAATACTGAGCAGATCCTACCTCCTTTGCTTGGACCCCCCCACAAAGCCACAACTATAGCACACATCAGGATCTCTAAGGATCCAGAAATGTGTCGATCCCACACCACATCTCATGGAAAACATTTATGCCTGATCCTGGCATCAGGACACTGAGATGCCCCTTCTAGAGTATACTTTCCTTGCCAGCACTAGTGCTGTTAGGACACAGAACTCATGGGATTTCAGGGGCACTGAGTAAAATGCGTGACCTCTTTGGTAGCTTAGTTGCGAATACCTTACTTCTTTTAGGTACACATTATTTTCACATCATAGCATGCCTAGAACTCCGTATATCTTATCAATGGATTTTGTAATTATGATTAGCAGTATTTCATCTTCAGTGAGCCATAAAATTACTGTGAATCTGATTAGATAATATCTTAGTTTTATAATGTTTGTATATTTTTCAAAATTTGGTTTGAGTCTTTCACACATTATAATATATCATCTGGTAGCAAAGTAGACAGGAAGATGAAAATATCAGTCACCATTTTGTAACTATAGAGGGCTACCAATATTTATCAAGGAGATGCTTGCTGGTGACCAAATCGACTTAAAGTAATTTTGCATTATGATACAATTTAAAGAATTCAGTAAATAACATTAAAGATTGGAAGTATAGAAAATGTCAGAAAGTTTTAAGTCAGTTACCAAAATTTAGGAAATAGTACTCTGGTCAACCCTACAGAGCAACTGACAAGAAAAGTTGACTTCCTCAGCATGAGTGGCAGTTTGAATAATGATCAAAGTTCATTTAAATATTTTATTCTGTCACAATTGCTCCATAACAGAAGACCCACAAACTCAGTGGTTTAAAATAATATTGTGTCGTGGTTTGTGTGGCTTGGGAATTATGCCATAGTTTAATCTGACACCTTGAGCTCTGAATCTTTGGTAAGATTCAAACAAATGGCCAGGGGTGACGTCCCATCACAAAGCCTGTGTGAAGCAAGGACTCAACCTCAAACGTCACACACCAGGACACTGGTAAAAGTTTTAAAATAATTCAGGCATTTCTCAATATCATTTAGTCTTTGTATAATAGATACTCAGCAACTCTTCAGAATCCACTAGGTCATCTTTGTGTTAATTAACAAGGTTATCACAACCACAGACAAAACCATTGCATAGATATTGTTTTTACATTTAATGCCTAAAATTGTATATATTTATTTAAACAAACCAAAAGATTAATAGAGATATGATAGATTTATGAGTACTTTCATTTTACTGTTGAAGTTTTATAATAAGTAAAATGCAATTTGTTGCTGTTGATGTTGCTGTTGTTGCTGTTGGTGGTGGTGGTAGTGGTGATGGTTGAGGTAAGGCTTCACCGTGTTACCCTTTAGTCCAGGCTGATCTTGAACTCACTATGTGTAGCCAAGATCAACTTCAAACTCACAACCTCCCTGCCTCAACCTTCAGAATACTAGTCATAGGCATGTAACATCATCCTTGGATGTAAAATGCAACTTTTTATAAACTTTTCAATGTTTTGAAACTTCTTGGTAATTGTAACATAAATTATGCTTTGTGATTGATTTAAATGCATTCTGTGCTGCATTTAGGATTTTTTTCCTTGAAAGTTCAGAATATAACTTTTCTTCCTGAATAAGTGTAACACCAAGAGATTTCTAACTGTTCAGAGTGCGCACCTCATGCCAAGTTGCAAAAAAAGAAAAAAAAAAGTAGGAAGAAAATGTCAAGTTCCTTTTGATCCCTCACACAAGGTGATAAGATCAGAAGAGTCGAACTAAATTTTTTTTTTTACATGTTTAGCATGCTGAGCAGATAAACTAACTTAGTTTGGCATTTCTAACAGGAAATGTGGACTGCATAGAAGCGCTGCAAGGGAAAGCCTCTTTACAGGGACTCCAAATGCAGACATCTGAATGCCCGGCCTCCCATGAAGGTGGCTTCAGGTTCTAAGAGCTCTGAAATATTTTCTTTCCACTCTGTGCTCCAGAGTAGACCAGCAACTGAAGTCCCAATTATCCTAGAGGTCAAATTCTACTACCATAAAACCCAATCTCTAGAGCCAAGGAAGAAAAAAGTTAACCTTGAAACAATGCTGATGTAGCCTAAGGCTGTGAGTTATTTACACTTAGAGCTATTTTCTTCTGTTTCTGAAGCGATCACTGAGTTGTAACACCATAGAAGGAACTTGATATTTTTGTCCTTAACATACAATTTACTTTTTTAAAATCAAGATTGTTTACTTTGTTAACAGGTCAGAAAGGTTTATTTTGTCTTAAATATTTCCAGAATGTAACTATTTCGGAGAACCCTACTGCAGTAATATAAACTTGTACATATGGTCACACACAATTATGAGCTTAGAAGAAATCATAATTCCATGACTTCATCACAGTGGCCTTTAGGACTGGAATAGGGATTACAGCTGTGTTCATACTACTCATTATGGTCTGCATTTTTTAAAAAATCGTTCATAGGAAACAATAAACTCCTTGGAATTATCTTGTAAATCTTGTAACATGTAAACAGAAGAAATGAACATATTAGTATATAAATGATTCGTATTTACAGCTCACTACATTATTGTAGCAATTTATAACAACTTTCTTCCTTTAATTTTGCACCACCAAATAAAAATGGTATTTCCAGATGGCCAGATAAAAGCTACTCCATGCAGCCAAGTGTAACCCTGAAAAAATAAAGATAACTTTTGTAAAACTTTTAAATACAGAGAAAGGCTGATAAGAACTCTTCAAACCACTTCATTTTTGGCTTGTCTGTTATATATTACAAACTCTTCCCAAGACTCTGAATGATCTTCCAATGTGTTTTTCAACTTTAAATCCTGTCTCATATGAAAATTGTTACCATACTGTCAAGAAGCAGTTAACTGAAACACCAAGAGATAAACAAAGTCTGCCTCACTTTCTCCATGCTTCTCCAAAGCCAGTTACAAAATCAGACATCTGTTAACCCATTTTACCATGATGATCGATTGCCGCTAATAAAAAAGGAAAAGTTAGTGTGTTAAACTGCGGTGTTAATGAATGACAAAAGGAATGAAAAGTGTGTATCAGTAGAGAAGATATGGAAGTCATCTGGGAACTGTCACTTACAAAATATGGGCCCCTGGTGTGCTGGTTGATTTAAAGAAATTAAGCAAATACTGAAACAGGTTTTAACCTGACTAAAGTCCATACTTATCAAAGAAAACAATTACTTTTGGTCCTTTCTCTGAGGTTTTATTGACTCAATTCATATCATAGTAAGAAAGATAGAAGTTTACCAGCACTGCAAGCCAAACCGATTTTGTCCCTGGCTACTGTATGTTTTTCGTGACCATCAAATTCTTCTAAATATTATTTACTATGTCCCTCATATTCATCGATTTTTCTTATTCTCTGCTTACTCACATTGGGCTGGTGGGTCATTACCCTTTGTGATTTACCCCTATGCTCAGTAATAATTCTATGTGCCTTTCCTCTAGTCGACGTTTCTTTCTTCAGTTCAACTCAGCAAAATTTAGGAGCCCTACAGAGCAAAGTGAAGCAAATTTGATACAATGCTACTTAATATGGGATGCAACTACTTCTCATTTTGTAAAGAAACTAATGTTTTATAGTTCGTTATACATATATATATATATATATATATATATGTATATATGGATATATACATATATATATATATATATATTTTAAATTTACCTTCCTGTGGGACTGTGTTCTGACAAGGGCTCTTTGTGTAGCCAAAATTTAGTCAGGCTTCTACAGCTTTTGCTAGGCCCAACTGTGTGCATTCGTGTAAAGTCCTAACTCAACAAATGTGTTACTCAGTTTTCCTGTCACTGGGACAAAATACCACACTCTGAAGGAGCAGAGGTTTATTTTAGGCTCACAGAAGTTTCAGTTTATGATCAGCTGGCTCCAAAGCAGAAACATCAAGGCAGATGGAGGAAAGCTATTCACCCCATGGATGCAGAGAAAGGAAAATGCTAGGACCGTGAATACACACTTCCACCATAAATACCTCGTCACCCTCATGTCTAACACAAATTTTACTCTTCACTTTTGGTATCTGGTCACCCTGCCTGCCTTAAGCAGGACTCATGTTAGGTTAGTTCAGCCAGAATTTCTTCTAGACTTGATTTGTCCTCTTAGCAATTTTCTACTCACTGACCTACTTCTTGTTGGCTAAAATCCTCATTAGCCTTGGTGTATGAAGTATTCAAGATGGAACCCAGTTCTGTATTGGTCTCTCTCTTCCCCTCTTCAATGTCCTGGGTAAAATTTGTCTTTATCAACTTAACTTCTGTCTGGTACTGATCTCCTTTGGGAGTCTTGAAGAATGCTTAGAAAATACCCAACAATACAGGAAGAATTTTATAGACAAGTAAACACTTCATAGCCTGAAACGTAACAAAATTGAAGGGTATATTATACACTCACATAGTTCAATAAAACACAAAATGCCTTTCCCTAAGAAGCTTCTCAAAAAGTGGTCAACTCAGATCTTTCAACTATAAATTACTATCAGCTCCATATGAAAAGGGGCACATGTAACATAAATTAGACCAATTATCATTTTATATTTTCAATTAGAACATTAATTGCTTTTCTGTGATTCTTGGCTTTCTTCACATAAGCAACTGTTACTATTCCAAGCACACACAAACTGTTAAATAAGGTTCTCTTAAAAAGTGCTTATTAGATTAATACATGCTAAGCATTAAAACTGTGTCTGAAAAAGAAACCTAGTGACTATATTCACCTATGAAAACAGAACTACACATTATGAAACCTTGTGTTTATGAAGGTAACAAAAGAATTTTTTCAAGACTGATTTTACATGTTGCAATAAGAAGCCTCTTTGACTCATAATACATATTAATCCAATAGCAGGGTAATGTATTTCTCATTTCTCATGATCAAACTAGAAATAAGTCCTTTATTATCCCCAAAGAGAGCAAAATCAGATTACAGACAAGACATAGAACTCTCAGATTTTTAATTTTGAAAATATATCCAGATGTGTGCCTGTAGCATTTGAAAGGAGACATTGTTTCAGGAGACTATATAATAGCCTCCTGCCCTAAAGTACCTAAAGATCCTCAGAGTCTGGAAGATAGAAGGGGAACTCCAGGGAAGGGCACATTGGAAGAGTCTCAGGGTATAGGAGAGGTGTTCATTGCTCAGTCCCCTGGGAGCAGCACATTTTCCAAAGGTCTTCCTGTCTCCATTGTGCAAGGGGCTGAGATCGCTTTAAGTACTCTGGGCCCTAGTGACGCATGCAGCCCGGAACCTCTTCCATAGCCCCATCTGGAAGTGACAAAGCAAAACAGCAATCATAGATGTTAGCTCAGAAATGAATTGCAGCTTGGGAGAAACAAAGTAGCCAGATGGAGCAAAGTTCAGATGGATGCAAACACAGGCACCTGGCCTTGCTAGCATGAAACAGGGAGTTCTCCCAAAGCTGGAGATTCTTCTGAAGAGGAAAAGGGTGCTAAGCTAACTTATAAAAGGACCGGAAGACACCTGAGCTCAGCTGGAATCCTCTAGATAAAGGTTCCTAAACATCAAGCTGATTAAGGCCGAAGGTGTGAAATTACAATGATATGCAGGAAGGATGTATATTTTCACATCCCGCTGTGGCCAGTAACTGCTAAACATGTCGTGTATTGTGTGTTCAGTGATTTCTGATCATTCTCTTTTTTTCCTCACTAGAAAATCAGTGACGTCTCCGACTCCGAGCAGCCATGACAAAGAAGCTGATCTTTCCTGGCACCTCTGTATTCCTCTCACTCCCGCTGTCAGCACTTGTAACTGCTTCTTGGCTTTTTTTCCCCAGCAATCACCTTCCCTCATACACTCACAAATTTTAGTTTTTAAATATAGAATCACTATCAGTTGATTTCAATGAAAGTTTTGGCTTCCTTCCAATCTGTTCAGTAAAATATTGGTCATGCGTACGCAATGTGACAACCTTCTTATCTAACTTCAAATACTTAACACTCTCTGTCCATGTTTCTTTCTGAGGTCCATGTTTTTCTGCTTTGGCAGAAATTTGTAGAGATGAGGCAAGAAAAAAGGAGCTGGAAAGCTCTTCTAATGGGAAGAATCCGGTGCTCTTTGTCACTTCAGGACACTCAGTAAGTACATCTGAGGAGGGGAGGGTTCAAAACAAGTACATGAATCTCATCGGAAGAGCAGACTTACCATTGCACACCTTTGTGAACACTGGAATTATTATGTAGCACCACTGAAATGAGAAACATGTAATGTCAAACAGACAACCCAAATTCTAAAGAGTAAGTACCACATTATGCTTATGGTCCCAGATTTCTGTATCTACTTTCCAAACCAGTTTATCAACTCCTTGAAAGCAATTACTAAGTCTTGCTCCTTGCTGTCACTCCTAATTCCTAGACAAAGCTTCAGCCATAATAGTCAATCAACACTCATGAAAGACAAAAAAATAAATTAGTGAAAGCCTCCTTAATTATTACATTCATAAATCTATCCAGTTTTCTGTAAAATATACATCAATCGAGACCACAAATTGTTCTTTCTCATATTCCACTCTGTTTAAATGAGGTCATTTCACCGAGGACTAGAACTTCCTTCAGGCATTAACAACAGACCGCAATATCCACTTCATCGTAAACAGGAAATCATGTGTAGGGCTGTCAGTAGGCTAATGAAATCTTTCCATCTGAAAGGAAGTGCTCCCATAAATACACAAACTGACCAATTTGAATTGAAACTTTGACTCAATCCAGCCAGCAATGTAACTACCTCTTTTTACATTTTAAATAATACTTGTTTTTTGCATGGCAACTGAAAGGAGGGAACATAAGAACATCAATCTGCTCCCAGTGGATTGATAAATTAACTCTGCATGTGCATGGTAATTTTAGAAGTCCTTTGTTTCACAGTACCTGACTTAGTTTCTTTCTTTTCACTAGAGCAAAATACTCAGCCCCCACAACTGGGAGAGACAGAGGTTTATTTTGGCTTGTATGTGGGAAGTTTTAGTCTTGAGACCTCCAAGAAAGAAACAGGGTGGCAGAAGGTCATCGCAGAGGAAACCTGATCACATTTATGGTGACCAGGCACAAAGAGTGATAGGAGGAGATGGGCCCGAGATGTATCTTTCCACCTCACTGCCCCAGTGACCTGCCTCTTGCAGTTAGGCTCCAGCTGGTAACAGCAAATTTAACAGTGAATTCATCAGTGGTTTCGTCCACTGAGGCATGCAGTGCCCTTGGGATGCAATCACTTTCCAAAAGTCCCACCTCTGAATATGTGAGGCATTTGGGAGACATCCTAAATCTAAACCATAGCAGTTTCTAATTTAGTCATCTCAAAATTCCTGTGAGTTAAAGCTTTCCTTTCTTCATTTAATAGATATATGAACTAAAGCTAAGGGAGTTGATCAGTCAGGTGGCTTTTAAATGGAACAACCAGGTCTTCAACCCTGTATCACCTAGTATTCTTTTCTATACTTTGCTGTCTCTTTTGTAGAAAAATGTGTTGTTTAGGACTATTTTTTATAGAAAACTGGGAGAAAGACTATTTTCTTACACATAAAAGAATACTTAGCAGTCTTAATTATAATAGTGTACCAGTAGCAATGAAAAGGAAAAACCAAATGTAACTCTGTGTGTCTATTAAAATGCTTAGGACATAAAAATTTATTTTTGGGTAATGTATTTTCCCAAGAAGATAAATGAGTGTGTAGATGTATTATCTCATTTCCTGTAGCAGAGCTTCCCTGTCCTGGCTTGGAGTGCAGACTGAGACCCAGAGCCGGCCAACAGGTCCTAATGGATCCTGGCCAGGGCTCCTGGCTTTTGGACAGCTTCCTGTCACCCAGAAACCCACAAGGAATATGCAAATGCCCCCATAGAAATCCAAGCCACAAAAGTGGATTAAACCCTGAATTTCTACCTGTTTTCTTTTATTTAAATCACACCACATTAACTTTCATTCATGACTTTAACTCTTACTAAATCATGTAAGTGATTTGTCCATAAATTCACAAGGAAAAAGAAGCCAGCACTGTTAGCAATTGTTCCCACCACATACCTAACTCCTGGAATCTAGACGTGTACAGAGGCATGATTTCAGTAGGTGTGTATGTGTGAGATGTTACTGATTAGGAAGAAAATCTCCCACTGTCCCCCTTTTCTTAAGAGAGATTGATGGGCAGAGTAGAGGGCAGTGGATGCAAAGATAAAAAGAAGGGCAAATCTATCTGCTTAAGGAAATATAGATATACAGATATTGGATGAGGACTTCAAAAGCAGAGAAAGACAAAAAAAGATTAGAACCCCTGTAATAAAGAGGTTTTTACAAAGAAAGCAGTCAACAAATGAAAAAGAACTTGGAGAGGGATTGGACAGTACTTCTAGCAGCTTTTCTTTAAAGGTTCACTTTATCATATTGACTATGGTGCTAACTCTCACAAAATCCCTGCCCACAAAATTTCCAGTCAAATGACTATTACACCTCAATAATGTGACATTAAATTTATTTGAAGATACCCAAGGAAATTCTAAGTTTCTTACTAATTTAGTGTTTGCAGGACCTTTTCATATGTGCAAATTCAGATTTTTAGAATGACAAATGTCCAAGGAAATTCTTATGTAATATTTTTCCTCTACAGAAAAGGAGCTTGGATAGAAATGAACTGACTTTTAATCTCCTTAATCAGACATAAATGTGATTGTGAGATGTGCCAAATAGAAAGATATGAATTAAATGTTTATTATTTAGAATTTTATCATATAGAAGTTCTATTACAAAAAATGAGTGTATTTTTAGCACAAAGTGACAGTAAAGGACACATTAAAAGAAATGTATTATTATAAAGAAATATAAGATGTATACCAAATGCAACATGTATAATGTGTTTAAAACCTGATTCCAACAAATCAATTATAAAAAATAATTTTTCAGAAAACCAAAGAAAACAATATCATCAGAAATTTCTGTCTACTAATAAATAAATAATACTGAATAATTCATTACTGCAATTTTTAAAAAATCTGACACATTAAAAATAAACAGTGAACAGTGTAAGAAATGATATCACATCTGACTTTTTTACAGAGAATAAAACAAAAGAGGACAGAAAAAAGAGGATCAGAAAAGAATAATGTAAGCAACACAGCACTTCACAACAAGACAAATGGATATTAACATTAGCTGCCATAATGTCTCTTTCTTTGAAATAGTTGAGCATAGCTTCACACACAATAATATCAAACATAGTAAAATAGAATAAAACCATTCAAGAGAATGACAGTATTAAGGCATTCTGAACCAAATAACAGAAAATGAACAATGGTTATAATATCTCAATTTCCATAAAAATTTTGTTTCTACTATCACACATACTAAAATTCAATATGATACAACATGATAGAACCAAAGGTAATAGAAGAACAAAAGCATGGTAGGACTTCAAAGCAAGATGATATTAAATCAGCAATGGCTATCATAATGTCTTATTTTCTTCAAAGTAGCTGTTCATACCATCACACATAATAAAATCAAACAAAACATAATAAAACCATTTCAACCAATGAATGAAAACATTATAAGACTTTAAAGCAATATACGGGGGTAACAAGATTACCACAAAATCTTATGTACTCTTACCATTTCTTACACTAGGAAGACTCTATGATTTATACATGTGAGTTTGATTTGTTTTTCTTTATGAGTATGGTCTCAAGTTGCATCCATTCATTTATAAATATATCAATGTAATCATTCTTTATAGCTGAGTAATACTCCACTGTATAAAAATACCACAATTTTTTTATCCATTCCTCAGTTGATGGGCACTTAAGCTGTTTTCAAGATCTGACTATTACAAATTGGCTGCTATAAACATGGGTGCACATATATCACTGTGATATGATGTATTCAGTTCTTTTGGGAATATGCCTAGAAGTGGAATAGCTGGGTCAAATGGGACTTCCAATCCCAGAATTTTGAGGAATCTCCAGACTGACCTCCACAGTGGTTGCACCAGTCTACACTCCCACCAACAGAGCAGAAGAGTTCCTTTTTTCCCACAGCCTCTCTAGCATTTGTTGTTGTAAGTTTTCTTGATCCTGACCATTCTTTCTGGAGTGAGATTGAATCTCAGTGTGGTTTTAACTTGTATTTCTCTAATGACAAATGATGATGAACATTTTTTCATGTATTTATTTGCCATTTGTATTTCTTCATCTGAGAACTGTGTGTTCATCTCAGATGCACATTTTTGGATTGGGTCTTTGAATTTCAGGGGTCTGATTTTTTTTAATTCTTTGTAAGTTCTAGACAGAAGTCCTTTGTCTGAGGGACAGTTGACTAGGATTTTTTCCCAGTTTGTGGGTATTCTTTTCACTCTGCTGGATATTTCTTTGGACATGCAGAAACTCTTTAATAAGACATGATCCCAGTTATTGATTCGGGGAAGTCTTTCCCGTGCAGTTTGGTTCTTGTCCATGAATTTTCTACCTACCTCTATGTCTTCAAGATTTTTACCTACTTTGTCTTCCAGCAGATTCAGTGTTTCTGTTTTAATATTTAGATCTTTGATCCATTTAGATTTTAGTTTAGTACATTGTGATAGGCATGGGTCTTGTTTTAGTTTTTGGCATATGGATAGCCAGTTTTTCCAACACCATTTATTAAAGAGACTATCTTTCTTCCAGGGAACATGTTTGGCCCCTTTATCAAAGATAAGGTGGTGGAGTGTGCTTGTAGTTGTGGTTGTATCTTCTAATCAATTCTATTGATCTTCAAATGTGTTTTTATTCCAGTACCATGTTGATTTTATTACAGTAGCTTTGTAGTATAACTGCAAGTCAGGGATTGTGATGCCTCCTGCCTTGGCTTTGCTGCTTCGAATTGCCTTTGCTATTCTAAGTCTCTTCTGGTTCCAGATGAATTTTAGGAGTGATTTCTCTAGACCTATGAGGTATGTTAGTGGTATTTTCATTGGGATAGCATTGAATCTGTATAACACTTTTGGGAAAATGGCCATTTTCACAGTATTTATTCTTCCTATCCATGAACAAAAGATGTCTTTCCATTTTCTGAGGTCCTCTTTGATTTCTTTTTTCAGGGTATTATACTTTTCCCTGTATAGCTTTTTACTTCTTTCATTAGAATAATTCCTAAATATTTCATTTTTTGGATGCTAGTGTGAAGGGTGTGGCTTCTCTTATTTCTCTCTTGGTGATTTTGTTGTTAGTGAATAAGAATGCTATTGATTTTTGAGTATTGACTTTGTATCCAGCTACATTGCTGAATTTATTTATTATATCTAGGAGTCTTTCAATGGAGTTTTGGGGGTCTTCTATGTAGGGTATCACATTGTGTGCAAATAATGATAATTTAAATTCCTCTTTTCCTATCTTTACTGCTTTTATATCTCACTCTTGTTTAATTGCTCTGGCTAGTATTTCCAGTACTATGTTGAATAGGATTGGTGGTAAGGGACATTCTTGTCTTGTGTCTGATTTTAAGGTAAAGGCTTTCAGTTTCAGGCCAGTTAATATGATACTGGCTGTTGGTTTGTCATAGATGGTCTTTATCATATTGAAGTAAAGACCATCTATTCCAATTCTCTGTAAGGTTCTTATCATGAATGAGTGTTGGACCTTATCAAAAGCTTTTTCTGCATCTATAGAAATGATCATGTGATTCTTACTTTTGGCTCTATTGATATGGTGGATTACAGTTATTGATTTACATATGTTGAACCATCCCTGCATGTCTGGGATGAATCCCAGTTGGTCATGGTGTATAACCTTGATGATTGCTGCATCCTATTTGCCAATATTTTATTGAGAATTTTTGTATATATGTTCATTAGAGAGATTGGCCTGCAGTTCCCTTTTTTAGCTCGGTCTTTCTCAGGTTTTGGTATTAGAGTAATATTTGCTTCCAGGAATGACTTAGGGAGAATTGCCTCCCTTTCGATTTCATGGAAGAGTTTGAGGAGTGTTGGCATTAGTTTTCTTTGTATTTCTTGTAGAATTGCAAAATGAATCCGTCTGGGACTGGGCACTTCTTTATTGGCAAGGACTTAATTACATTTTCAATTTCATTAATAGAAATTTTGTTATTCAGCAGTTTTACAATTTCTTGACCCAGTTTTGGTGGTTCATATGTTTCTAGGAATCTGTTCATTTCTTCTGTGTTATTAAACCTATGAGAGTAGAGGTTTTCAAAATAGGTGATGATCTTCTGTATTTCTGCAAAGTCTGTAGTGATTTCATCTTTTTTATTCCATATTGCATGAACTTGAGTCTTTTCTTTCTTTTTTTAAATTAGGTTGGCTAGGGGCTTATCAACTTTATTTATTCTTTCAAAGAACCAACTCTTTGATTCATTGTATTGCCTTCTTAGTCTCTATTGTGTGAATTTCTGCTTTGATCTTTTTAATTTCTTCTCTTCTTTTGGCTTTGGGTTTCACTTGTTCTCCTTTTTCTAGATGTTTGAGGTATAGTATCAGGTCATTTATTTGTGTTCGTTCTGTTTTTCTATTGTGGGAACTCAGTGCAATAAATTTTCCTCTGAGGACCACTTTTATTGCATCCCAAAGATTCTGGCAAGTTGTATTTCTATTTTTGTTTACTTGTAGATATTGATTAATTTTTTCTTTAATTTTCTCTGTGACCCACTGATTGCTCAAGAGTGTATTATTCAATTTCCATGTGTTTGTGGGGTTTTTACAGTTACTTTTATCATTAATTTCTAGTTTCATGATGCTATGACACAATAACATGCATGGGATAATTTCAATTCTTTTGCATTTACTTAAATATGTTTTGTGAGCTAGTATATGGTCTATTTTAGAGAATGTCCCATGTACTGCTGAGAAGAATGTATATTCTGATGTTGTTGGATGGAACACTCTGTATACGTCTATCAAGTCCATTTATTCACAGTTGTGATTCAGTTGTTACTTCTTTGCTGATTTTTTGTCTAGTTGATCCATCTCCTTTCTGTCAATGAGGTGTTAAGGTCTCCTGTTATAAGTGCGTTGTTGCTTATTTGATTTTTCATTTCTGTTAATACTTGCTTTGCATAGCTGGGTGCTCTGGAATTTGGTGCATATATATTTAAGATTGTTAGCTCTTCCTTTTGAAGTTTTCCCCTAACTAGTATGTAGTAAATGTCTTTATCTCTTTGTATCATTCTTAGTTTGAAGTTCACATTGTCTGCAAACAGAATAGCTACCTCCACTTTTTTTCGAGTTCCTGTTGCATGGAGTATTGTTTTCCATCCTTTGACTTTCAGTCTATTAGTTTCCTTTTGGGTTAGATGGGTTTCTTGTAAACAGCATATGATTGAATGTTGTTTCTTGACCCATTCTGCCATCTGTTTCTTTTAATTGGTGAATTGAGGGCATTTACATTACTGGTTATAACTGTTATATATTGGTTTATTGTTGACATGTTATCTTTCTGCTGTTGTATCTTTACCTTTCCATTCTGTTTAATTGTCTGTCTTGCTTAGTGGTTTTTTCCTATGTGTATCTAGAATGTCTTTCAGTATTCTTTGTAGGGTTGGTTTGGTGATCATGAAGTTCTTCAGCTGTTCTTTGTAGTGAAAGTATCTTATTTCTCCATCCATTTTGAAGAACAGTTTTGCAGGGTACATCAGTCTGGTTTGGAAGTCATTTACCTTTAGGATCTGGAATACTTCACTCCATGCTCTTCTTGACATCATTGTTTCTGTTGAGAATTCTGCTTTGATTCTCATAAGTTTTACTTTATAGGTGATTTGTCTTTTCTCTCTAACAGCTTTTAATATTCTGTTCTTATGTTGGATTTCTGGGATGCTGATTATTATATGTCTGGGTGTAGTTTTATTTTGGTTATGGCTATATGGAGTTCTATATGCTTCACTGATCTGAATGTAAGTTTCCATTCTCATGTTTGGGAAATTTTCAGCTATTACTTCTATAAATAGCCTCTTGATATCATTTGTGTTGTGCCCTTCTTTTCCATGTATCTCTATTAATCTTATGTTGTTTTTCTTTGCATTATCTTGCAGCTGTTGAATTGTTATTTCCTGATTCCTTGTTATTTTTTAAAAATCTTTCCTTTCCTTTTCACTAACTGAAATCTTATTTTTAAGGTCTGATATTCTATCTTCAATTTCATTTAGGCAGAATGAAATAGAGTTTTTGATTTCCTGTATATCTCCTTTTTTAAAAATTTATTTAAAGAGAAACAAAAGCATGTAAAGTGTAGAGGTAATACAGAATTCCAAAAAAAAGATAAACAATAAGAAATCACTAGTTAATAAATTACATATTCTCCTCTTAGAAATAGTTGTTCAAGTTATAAAATTAAAGCATAAAAAGCAGATAGTCAAACAGTGAGAGTGTAAACAGCTATGCATACATGAGTCTCTACATGTATTTCTATACTTTCTGTATTAGAGGGAAAAACAAAACTTAGCAAGACAAAACAAAACAAATTCCTATAAAAACATGAAATCAAAAAGTCATATAAAATCACAGTACAAGGTGATCTACAATGATTGCTGTGTTGTTTCTTATTATCCTCAATAGAATTGTCTATATCATCAGGCATAAATGAATATAGCAATAAAATTGAATATAGAAGTACATAACAATATTAGTAAAAATAAAACATTGTAGACAGTATAAAACTTCAAAGGCAGGTAATAATCAAACCAGAGTGGACATTCTAGTGAATCTTGTCATCTTAAGTGAAGTTGCCTGTACTCTCAGACTTGATACTATCAATTATAACAGCTTTGAATAAAATCTATCAATACAGAGCAGTAATCTAACAAACCAGATTCAATTACAATCAGTCATGGCAAAACAGTGTAGGTTTTACAGAGCTTTAGATTAACTTAATAGGAAATTAAGGATGATTATCATCCTATATATCCTGCTATTTTGGGGATTACTGTCTGTGCCCTCAAATCTAGTACAGGTAGAATGACTGGAACAGAATATAATACATCTAAGCACAGTAGTGTGAGAAATGTGGGTTTTAAATCCTGGTGCACTATTAACAATATAGCGTATCAAGGCCATCTATGTTAGAGTTTCTAGTTATCCTTCTCTGCCTTATTCCTGCTATGCTATTTTTCTGCCTTTGTTTGTGTACTTTTCTCCCTCATTCTACTTTCTGCCCCACTCATTGATGCCTTTCTGCCACTTTTCCTAAAATCCTGGTATTTTTTGTCTCTAGAATTTTCTCTCTAGAATGTCCTTCAGTATTCTCTGTAGGGTTGGATTGGTGGTCACAAACTTGCCCAGTTCCTTTTTGTCATGGAAGCATCTTGTTTCTCCATTAATTTCTAGTGACAGTTTTACAGGGTACATCAATCTGGGCTGGAGGTTATTTTCTTTCAGGGCTTGGAATACTTCACTCCAAGCTCTTCTTGATCTGATGGTCTGTGTTGAGAAGTCAGCTGTGATTCTGATGAGCTTACCTTTATAGGTAATCTGTTTCTTTTCTCTGACAGCTTTTAATATTCTGTTTTTATATTGAATTTCTGGCATCTTGATTATTATATGTCTGGGTGTAGCTCTGTTTTGGTTGTAGGTGGCTGGGGCTCTGTATGCCTCACACAACCAAATGACATTTTCTTTTCCCATGCTTGGGAAGTTTCCTTATTTATTTCCATGCATAGCCTTTGTAATTTGTCTGTATGTATTCCTGCTTCTTTGTTCACATTTCTTATTCTTAAATTGTAGATTCTCTTGCCTTCTTCTAGCCTTTGTATTGTTACTGCCTGTTTCCTTGTTATTTTTAAGAGATCTTTCCTTTCATGATCACACACTGCAAACTTGTCTTCAAGTTTTGATAGTCTATCCTTAGTTTCTTTTAGGCAGTTTTGCCAGCTTTCAATGGAGTTTTTAATTTCCTGATAGTCTCTTTGAATCTGCTTCATCTATTCTAGATTTTCTTTATATTCTTTATTGAATGTTTGTCTCCTTTTTTTGTGTTCCTCCCTTCTTCTCTCTGTATCATCCTGAGAGATGCTTTCTGAGAGCATTTCTTCTATTACTCTACTCATATCCTGCTTTACCTGATTTAATATTTCAGTTTTGAGCTCATATACAAGGTCCCAAGGATATCTCTTAATGTCCATTGAAGCCATATCTGATGTTGTCTGTTTGCCACCCTCAGTCTCCCTTGTTTTTCCTTCTCCTGGATCAGTGCTCTCAGGGTTCTGGGCTGGGGGCCTCCTCCCCCTCTCTCTCCTGTCATGACCTGGCTTCCTACACAGGATATAGTGCAGGTCCCAGCCCCCTTCCCTGTTGGCCACATTTCCTCTGAAGCACGCTGGCAAGAGACCTCCACCCTCTCCTGCCTGCTCTTGTCACTGAGGTGCAAGCAACATCTGTATTTGCCTGCTCCTCCCCACCGGGCCAGCCAAACTTCAGGTGCCTTCATGTGGTCAGTATTTGCTAGGCACATGGAATCAATTTGGGATGGCTCATTGGGTCCCAGCCAGGGGCATGGCCCAGTCCAAGCAAATCCCATGAATCTGCCCTTGGGAGGGAGGAACCAACTGAACTTACTGTCACTCCCAATTCAGGCCTCTTCTGCCTGATTCCAACATGTCACCCATTTGGTCGTGCCCTTCCTGTGGGGGGGTCTTATTCCCAGCACTGACCGTGGATCAATGAAGGTTCTTTCACCGGCTCCACTCTCCACTCTCTGCTCTCTGCTCTCTGCTCTCTGCTCTCTGCTGGGCTCCCCAACCCCTGACTTCAGCACTGCTGTGCTTCCTGTGAGTGGTGGCGGGAATGAGTTTGGGCAGCTTTGCCGGCCAGCGTGGATTCAAGCTGGTGCAAACTTGGCAGGTCACCATAAAAACACTGTGTCCCAGTAATTTTTAGCTGTTTCAGTTGTAGTCCTGAAGTATTTGAAAAGCTTTTTTATGTTTTAATTTCTTCCTGTATCAAAAGGATCCATCTCCCTCTGTCTGGGTCTCTCCAGGGTGTTTTATTCTGGCAAGTCAGTTGCTTCTCCTGGGAGGCTTTGTATTTTGTTGCTCACTGATCAGCCATCTTGTCTTCTCTCCTCCTGTATCTCTTTGAATCTGCTTCATGTGTTATTTGTTTCTTATACTGTTCATTCAGGGGTCTATCTTTTTGTTTTGTTCCTCTAATTTTTTAACTATGTCTTTTTTAGTTCAGTATTTCTTTCATTACTTTTATCATTTCTTCTTTTACCTGGGAGATTATTTCTGATTTGAGTTCCTTCATAGCTTCCCAAAGTTACTTCTATATTTCAATTGATATCATTTCAGGCATTTCAGTTGTATGACTAGCATTTTCTTCTATGTACATAGCTCCTAGGCTTTCTTGGGATGGGCTGGAGATTTGAGATGGCATTTTGATTTTTTGTTTTGTCATTTTCCTATATTTCTGTGTTTCCAGCGATGTTCCAAAGCTTCCTCTGGGCATGTTGGAAATCACCTCCTGTGCCCTTGGTTCCTGGGACTTGCAAGACCTTGGCTCCCCTCGCTACAGAGGCCTGGCTCCCCTGGGGCATGGGCCTAGCTCCCCTGGTTGAAAGGTCACTTGGCATCATCCACTGAGGCCTATGAAACCTCTTGAGCCTTATCCAGTGTCCTAGGGAGCTGGGCAGGCACCCAACCACTGGAAGCAATGGTCCCAAACTCTCCTTGGGCCAGTGCTGACAGGCTGAAACTCTCTAACATTTGTTTTCAATATTCAAATAGAAAAAAATAAATCAAAGCCAAGATAGATTTTTTTTAAATGGTAACTTTGGAATTTCGATAATAGTTTACTCTGATCAGTTGTATTAGTGTTTCTATCATACCTGTTTTGGCTTTATAAGAGAAAATATTTAAAGCTTTTAGTTACTATACTTGAATTTTATTAAATATTATATATTAAAATATGTGCTACATATAAGTGAATTGTGTTTGCTTTTGAAACTTTGCATACAAAACTAAACAGTGGAGATGAACACACAGTTCTCAGATGAACATATACAAATAGCAAATAAATATATGTAGAAATGTTCACCATCATTCGTCATTCAAGAAATGCAAATTAAAACAGCATTGAGATTTCATCTCTCCCCCAAAAGAATGGCTGCCATCAAGAAAACAACTGATAACAAATGTTGGCAAGGCTGCAGGGGAAAAAGGAACACTTCTCCACTGTTGGTAGACGTGCAGACTGGTGCAATCACTGTAGAAATTGGTATGGAAATTCCTCAAAAAACTATGATTGGAAGTTCCATTCAATCCAGCTATTCCTCTCCTGGGTATTTTCCCAGAAAAATTGAAAAGGTCATGTCACAGAGATATATGTGCACTCATGTTCATAGCAGACCAGTATGTGATAGCTAAATCATGGAAACAACCAAAATGCCCATTAACCGCAGAGTGGGTGAAAAACCAAATGTGTTATTTTTATACAATGGAATACTAGTCAGTTATAAAAAGGATGATCTCGAGGCCTTATAGGTAAATGGAAGCAAATTGAGAATATCCTCATTAGAGAAATAAACAAGACTCACATTAGTAAATATCACATTGTCTCTCTAGTGTAAAAAATAATAACTGACAGAATAATGGGATCCAAGAAGTATAATAGTTATAGTAAAATTGAAAGGGAAGGAAAGTGCTCTAAAGAATACAACAGTATATATAGTATGTAAGATAGATGACCATATTACTAAATTTCTGTTAGATAATTGAACAAAAGAGTTTGCACTGTCAATGTTTGAGTGTCTAGCCATTTTTTATGCTTTGATTTTGTGACTTTAACAACTATTGTTAAGATGACAATATGTAGTGTATCAACTAGTGATTTTATGATGTTAATTCTTTTTTAATTCTGTATTCTACTTTTTTCTCATTTTTTTATCTTGTTTTTTTTTTACATTTTCTTTTCTTTCTTTAAATAAAAGAAAAGAAAGAAATTTAAAGATTGTTAAATCCATTGCCTCCTTCCAAAATTCCAACTAATGATTTAGTGATACACTGTAAGGTTGTTCCTTTTAAATTAGAGTATTTGCTGCCTGATTTTACATTTTTCTCTTTGGTTTTTAACTGCCTTATTATTGGTCTAGTTGATGTTTTGGGTCACATTTTGAAAATTCTCTTTTGGTTCACCATGTATTTAAATACAAATTCTGATATATAATATCAATTGTTTTTTAAGCACTCACATTCTGGTGGAGGACACAATCTTGATCAAATAATAGAGCTCTAATATAATAACATAAGGAAGTCAACTAAGCAAGTCCTGGTAAAATTAAGGAAGGTGGCTGAGTAAAAGCTTTTAAAAATGCATAGCATTTATAAAGGAAAAATAAAAGAACCTCCATGAAGAAAGAAAGCAGCACTGAAAAGGTGAAGAGTGGCTAGATTTTAGGATAAAAATAAACAAAACCCAGACATATTACAAAGAATCAACAAATGGGATCTCACTTTGCTACAAGCTTTGTACAACAAAATAAGTCACTGACAGAGTGAAAAGAAAGCCTACAGAGTGGGAAAAAAATTATAGCCAGTTTTTCCTCAGATAAGGGATTTCTATGCAGAATATAATAAGAACTAAAAAATAAAATGACCCAAGTTCAAAGGCCCAATCCAAAACTAAGCTTCTGAGATGAATACACACTTCTCATGAAGAAATACAAATGTCAAATATAGGAAAAAATGCTCAACATCATTGATCACCTGAGAGATACAAATTAAAACAACACTAAGATTCAATCTCATCCTAGAAAGAATGGCTGTCTTCAAGAAATCAACCAATAACAAATGCTGGAGGGGCTGTGGGGAAAAAGGAACTCTTCCACACCATGGATGGAATTGTAGACTAGTACAACTATTGTGGAAATTGGTGTGAATATTCCTTAATAAAATAGGATTTGAGGTCTCATTCCAACCAGCTATTTCTCTTCTGTGTATTTTCCCAGAAGAATTAAAAACATCATGCCACAGCAATATGAGTGCACCATGTTTTAAGTGCACTATTTGTAATAGCTAAATCTTGGAAACAACACAAATGTACACCATCTGAGAAATGGATAAAAAAGATGGTTTTTTTAATATAATGAAGTACTACTCAGACATAAAGAAGGATAAACTTGAGACACTTATAGGAAAATGGATGCAATGCAAGACTGTACTCATAAGTGAAATAAATCAGACCAACCTGGGTAAACATTATATAGTCTCACTAGTGTGAGAAGCTGAACAACCAACCAGGACCCAAAATATATACTAAATATTGTGGATTGGGAAGAAACTGTTCAAAAAAAGAGAGAGAGAAACTGTGATTGAGGAAAAGGGAAAGAAAGGAAGGGAAAAGAAAAAATATATAAACAAGATAGTTAAGGTAGTTATACTACTAGTTTCTCTTAGTTTATTGAACAGAAATATTTGCGCTAATATTGATTGGATAACATCTCATGTCTCTATCTTGTACCCTGAGTAACTACTCTGAATATAACAATATGCAATACAATAATTATTGTTACTTTCCTATTATCTTATGCTGAAATTTTTTTCTTCTTTATAAAATAAAAAAAATAGGGGGAGTTCCAGAAGATGGCAGATCAGTAAGCAGCAAAATAGGGAGCATCTTGGAGAGAAACAGCTCAGATTCCAGAATAAAACACCCTGGAGAAGACCAGACATAGGGAGATGGATCCTCTCGACCCAGGAAAAAACTAAAGGGAAAGAAAAAAAAAATATTATGGACGGAAGGTTGTAGCCAGACTCTCTCTCACTGGAGCTGGTCCCATTGTAAATGAAACACTGCTGGAATCCGATGACACATCGTCCCAGTGAAGATGAAGGTTTGTGAGCCTGCCTCAGCGGGAGGAAGCAGTCGTGGAGAAGAGCAGCAGAACAGATAACAACACTAGGCTTGGAGATCTGGCTTGGAGATCTGTACCAGCTCACAGTGAGTGCGTGGAAATAGTCCTTGCATGGGAGTGGGCAAGGGGGCCCAGTGGCATCTTGCAGTCAGGCAAGATAAAACTGGAACCAGAACTGCAGCAGATTCAGTCAGCCACTCCTAGCACAGAGCAGATTGGTGAGAATTGCTCAAACTGAACTATCCATTAGCAAAGGACAAGGTCTCTGTGCACTATCCATTAGCAAAAGACAAGGTCTCCCTGAAACTATACTTGACCAACTCCATAAGTATGGCACACATTAATGTGGTGAAGACTCTGAGAGCTTGATCAACTCAGAAGGGAGGGGCCAACCTACCCCATCCCTGCTTGTACTTCAGTAGCCATCCAGCAGACTGGGAGGGCAGCAACCCCTAGCCAGCATGCTTCAGAGTAATTGCAGCCAATACGGGGAAGTGCCAGGGACATCCATTGTCCACTCATCTGGAGGAAACCAGAAACATGACAAGAAGAAGAAACAAAAGGAAATCTCAAGCCCCCAACACAAATACTACTGGCCAGGGGGAGGTAAACACAGAGAGATTGGGGGTTTCACACCTATGGTGTCTGAAGAAGTAGCATCTGACACAAAGAACTATTTTTGTGACATTACAAAAGAACTTAAAAGAGAAATACTAATACAAATAAGGAAGATATAAGAAAAATAATAAAGGAAATGTTAAGTACTTCTCAAGAAGACACAGATGGAAGAAGAGACAGGCATAGAAAAAGGAAGAAATCTTCAATAAAGAATATTTTAAAAAATCTAGAATATGTGAAACAGATTTGAGACTACGAGGAAATTTAAAAACTCCATTGAAAGCTGGCAAAACTGCTTGAAAGAAACTATAGATAGACTATCAAACCTTGAAGACAGGTTTGCAACATGTGATCATGTAAGGAAAGATCTCTTAAAAATAACAAGGAAACAGGAAGTAACAATACAATGGCTAGAAGATGACAAGAGGATCTATAACTTAAAAATAAAAAATGTGAGTGAAGAAGCAGGGGTAAACACACATGAAATACAAAAGCTATTCACAGAAATAATTAAGGAAAACTTCCCAAGCATAGGAAAAGGAAATGTTATCCAGATATATGACGCATACAGAATTCCAGCCAGCTATAATCAAAATAGATCTACACTCAGATCTATAATAATCAAGATCCCAGAAATTCAACACAAGAACAGAATATTAAAAGCTGTCAGAAAAAAGAAACAGATCACTTATAAAGGAAAATCCATCAGAATCATGACAGATTTCTTGACACAAACCATCAAATCAAGATCTTGGAGCAAAGTATTCCAAGCCCTGAAAGAAAATAACCTCCAACCCAGATTGATGTACCCTCCAAAACTATCTCTCAAAATTAATAGAGAAACAATATGCTTCCATGACAAAGATGAACTGGGGGAGTTTGTGACCACCAATCCAACCCTACAGTAAATACTGAAGGACATTCTAGAGAGAGAGATTTAAAAGACCATGGTTTCAAGAACAGTGACAGAGGAGGCTCACTGAATGGGGCAGTCAGTGCAATGAAGGGGAAAAGTAGACACCAACAGCAGAAAAATAGCATGGCAGAGATGAAACAGAGAAGGTTGGCCATAATTACTAACATGGATAGCCTTGATACACTTATGAAAGAAACATAGACAGAGTGGATCAGGAGATAGGGTCCTTCAAGATGCTCTATATAAGAAATATATTTAACCTGAAAGAAAGTTTATGGATTGAAAGTCAAAGATGAGAAAATAATGCTGTATGTGATAGGGAACCAGAAAAAAGTGGGGGTAGCTTGCCCATCAGCTACAGATTGGTTGGAAAGACATAACACTTTTATACAATAGAGAACTACTCAGCTATAAGGAAGGAAAACCTTGAAGCTCTTGTAGGTAAATGGATACAACTTGAGACCAAGCTCAGGGGTAAAAAGGTTCAGAATCACTTAGGTAAATAGTGGGTTGCCTCCCTAATCTAAAAACTAAAGGAGTTAGTAGGATACAAAATGTACAGTGCACCCTGGGAAAGTGAAAGGGGAGGAATTGTCTAAATAGGGAAAGCAGAGGACATTGTTAATCTGGTATTATGATTTGAAACCCATATTGCTTTCATCGCTCTGTTTAGTTTGGTTATATTCTGTTCCATTTTGTCTACTTGTACTAGATTTGAGGGCATAGACAGCTATTACAAAGATAGCAGGATATACTACGGTAACCATTTTTAATTTCCTATTAACTTAATCTGAAACCCTGTATTGCTTTGACTGCCTTGCTTTGACTGATTTTATTTGAATCTGTTTTGTTCTATTGCTGTCTTGTCTTGACTGATTTTATTCAAATCTGTTATATTTGATAGTATCAAGTCTGAGAGTGTAGGCAACTACTCTGAAGATGGTAAGATTCAGTATGATACCCATTCTGGTTTGACTATTATCCTCATTTGAATCCCTATAATGTCCCCAATGTTTTGACTTTATTGATTTAGTTCTGTACTGCTATATTCAATTTTATTGTAACTGATGATATGGGCAATTATATTGCAGATAACAAGAGACATCATGGTAGCCATTGTAAATCACCTTGTACTGTGGTTTTAAATTATGTACTATGTCCATCCTTTTGTTTTGATTGACCCCATTTTGTTTTATTTTGTTTTGTTTTTCTCATTTGGTTTTATTCTTTTCAAAATAAAAAATAAACAGTTTAATTTGAAAAAATGAGAAAACTATTGGACAGATATCTAAATTTTGGTCTGTACAATGTGGGAGCCAACAGTGAAGTTCAGTAGGACAAATAACATAAAACAAAATTGGTTCTGCCTCATTCTATACATTTTGTTTAATATTCAAGTTTTACCCATTAGCATCAGTATAAACCTAAAATAAATTCCACATTCTTTTCTCTGGTTTCCATTTGTAAATCTTTCTAATCTGAATCTGCTACTTGTTTGTAGCTTATGATCGAGCTCATTTATTCTCTTTTCAAGAGTGCCTAATTTGCAGGTAATTTATTTTTAAATTTCTAAATTATTATTACTTTTGTTTTTCAGTTCTAGACTTTATGTGAGTTTCTTGGCCAAATTTTCAGTTTTGTCCTCAAATGATTTGAAAATATTAATCATATTTATTTTCTATTCTGAGTCTGATAACAGCATTACTAAATATGAATTTCTTGCAGATTTTATGATTTTTCTTTGGTTCACATTATCCTTGTTTTGTTATTTGTCTAGGTATTTTTATTAAGTACATGATACTGTATAGACTTTGAGTTTATTTTAAATAAAATATTCTCTTTGAAATAGTTTCCAAAATTTGCATTGTTCTAATTTGTTTAAGTATTGACTAAGAATAGCTCAGTAAAGTCCTTTACTGAGGAGTACTTCTGGTATGTGGCAAGTTGAATAATTTCCATTTCTTGCTGTTATTTTTAGCTGAATATTTAACTCATGCATATACAATGTACTATATGTGTATGGACATACATATATGCCTTATCTGTATTTTCTTGTCAAGTATCATCAGATGCTCTTCTTTTAAGAATTTTTTTTATCTGTTTTTAAAACAGCTTTTTAATCTTCCAAAAGCATTTGTGTTGATAGGTTGACAAGCATGGTTAATGCCTGGAGTAGTTTCCAGATTTAAAATATTTCAGTACTGAGATCTCCTGTATTGTATCTTTCCACCCTCAGAAGTTATGCCAGAGGTCTGGGCCAGGCTGCAGGCATAGGATATATACAGCCATAGCTGAGACTTTACTCTTCAGAACAAGAACTATATCTATAAAGATTCTGGTTGGTTATAACATAGACTAAGGGTAAAGGTTCAAACCTGAATAGTACAGTTAAATTTTTCTCTACTCCATGTAGGTACCCAGCAGTCCCTAACATTGGCCAACTTCTTGGATATAAGTGAGATCTTGACATCAAACTCTACTGAATTTTAGTTAATTCAATCCCACTGTCTACAAAATCTCAGAACACATACCCCCAGACCACTGTCATTTTCACATAAAAAATATAACATACTTAAAGTCATCTCTTTTGCTTACAAGGAGATGTGTCATATAGTACCTATAACTCCACTTTCCTGCCTCATCTATCCATGTGTCTCAGTCACCATCAAAGCATAGTGACTGTGGGAATGGATTCTGTAAACTTGTGTAATGTCATTAAAAATGACCTACAGAATTAATCAAGAAAAAACTTTCTGTATGTCATCATTTTTATCATACCAGTACTCTCATATTTACTCCAGAAGATCAAGTCTAGTAATACACAACTTATGATTGTTCTAAAGCTTATTCTATTTTTTAAAGTGTCAAAATACCACAATTTGGGAGCTGAAATAAAGAAATTGTTTACCATTTCTCTTTCCTGAAAACAGAATAATTTTATTATTTAAATAATTGAGCCTATACTTTTTGTTATGAATTTTTTTCTGAATCTAAATTTAGCAATAGTTGCTCATTTAAAATTAACTAGAATTAAGATAAAATGTCACAGCACTTTAGACAATTAAAATTTAAGTTAATAGAAATGATTGTCAATAAAAGGAGTGATTTTTAATTCAGAAAAAAAAATCTTTTTTTTTTTAGTACCAAGGATCGAACTCATGACTTTACAGAAAAAAATCTTGTCTTCCAAAACTCTGCCATATTGAAAGAAAATATTTTATATGAAAATTTTTTATATGCTTTAAAAATTCTTATTAAAGAGAGCTTCTGGGAAGATAGTGGAACAGTAAGCAGCAGAGTAAACAGCCTCTCTGAGAGAAACAGTCCAGATGCTGGAATATAGCATCATGGGGAAGACAAGAAGGAAAGAAGTGGGTCCCCTGGACCCAGGAAGAATATAGAGTGATACTTGAAGCCCACAGAGAGAGTAAAAAGAAAAACTTAAAAGAAGAAAGCAGTAGCTGACAGCGCCCTGTCCAGAGCCAGAACCACTGGGCAAGAGGAGCTGTTGGAACCTTGGGACACACAGTCAAGGTGACGGTGGTGGCTGGCTACCACAGAGGCCTCTGCAAAGAGACACAGCAGTGGCGGAAAGCAGGGGAGTCAGAGGACTGCACTGTCCAGTGGTGAGTACAGAGGACTCAGTTCTCCTTCAGGAGAGAGCAATTGGCCAGGAGCCATTTTGGAGTCAGGCCAGATAAGCCCAGAGCCAGAAGTGTGGCTGGCTTCCTCCAGCAGCTCCTAGCTGGAAGCAGATGGGTGGAATTGCTTGTACTGAACCCTGCCCCCATGCACACTCCACCAGCCATTGTGAGCCAAAATAGGCTGAGAAAAGCAGCAGACAGCCCTGCACCAGTGCACCCAGTGGCCACTATCAGATGCCTGTAGCCAGCACTTTCTCAAAGAATCAAACAGTCTCACTTCAGAAAAATTGTAGCCAATGCAGGAAGTTCCTGGGACTCCACTACCCACTTATTCTGGACGAACCCAGAAATACATCAAGATGAAGACACAAAAGCAAAGGCTTCCAACCCAAGCAGAGATGGTCCAGGAAATGTAAACATGGAAGAGATCAGGAGTTGCAAACCTAAAATTTCTGAAGTGATGGCAACTGAAGTAAAGAAACAACTTCATGAGGCTATAAAAGAAATTAGATCAGAAATGCTATCTCAGGTAAAAGAAGAAATGAAAAATAAAAGAATTGCTAAGCACCTCTAAGAAGACATAGATAAAAAAAAATAGAGCATAGGAAAATGAGGGATACCTTAAACGAACAATATAAAAAATATTTAGAATACATGAAACAGATTCAAAGAGATATTCAGGAAATTAAAAACTCCATTGAAAGCTGACAAAACTGCTTAAAAGAAACTGAAGATAGACTTTTAAACCTTAAAGACAGGTTTGCAGCTTGTGATCACAAATGGAAAGATCTCTTAAACAAGGAACCAGGAAGTAACAATTCAATGGCTGCAAGACAACCCAAAGAAACATAACTTAATAATAATAGGTGTGAGTGAAAAAGCAGGGGTCAACACATATGACATTAAAAGTCTATTTACAGAAATAATATCAGAAAACTTCCCAAGCATGGGAAAAGGAAGTGACATTTAACTCCAGCTAGCCATAGCCAAAATAAATCTATACTCACATATGTAATAATCAAGATCAACACCATAATTCAACACAAGAACAGAATATTAAAAGCTCTCAGAGAAAAAAAACAGATCATCTATAAAGGAAAACCCATCAGAATCATGACAGACTTCTCAATACAAACTATCAAGTCTTGGAGTGAAGTATTTCAAGTCCTGAAAGAAAACAGTTTCCAACCCAGGTTGATATACTCTGAAAAACTATCTTTCAAAATTAATGGAGAAACAAGCTACTTCCCTGACAAAGAACAACTGAAGGAATTCATGACCACCAAACCAACCCTACAAAGAATACTGAAGGACATTCTAGAGAGAGATAAAAAAAATAGTCGATGGTCTCAGGAACAACAGCAAAGGGGGACTGAGTGGGTTAGACAATTGAATGGAGGGGAAAAGTAGGCAACCAACAACAGGAAAATAGCATGGCAGAGACAAGGCAGTACATGTTGGTCATAACCATTAATATAAATGGCCTCAATTCACCAACAGAAAGAAACAGAGTGGATCAGGATCCATCAATATGCTTTATACAAGAAACACAATTTAACTCAAGAGGGAGTTTATAGACTGAAAATCAAAGGAGAAAGAACAATGCTTTATGTACAGGAAACCAGAAAAAAGTGGGGGTATGTTGCCCCTTAGCTGCAGAGTAGAAATACATGGCACTTTTATACAACAGAAAGCTACTCAGCTATAAAAAAAAGATAACCTCAAGGCTCTTGTAGGTAAATGGTTACAACTTGAGATCATGCTCATGGATGAAATGGTTCAGAGTCAGGTGAGTGAACATCATATTGTTTCCCTAGTATAAACATCTAAAGGAGTTAGTGGGATCCAACATGCACAATACAGGGCTGGGGGTTTAGCTCAGTGGTGTAAGTGCCTGCTTGGCTAATGCAAGGTCGTGAGTTTGATCCCCAACCCCTCTCCAAAAAAATACAATACATACTGTGAAAGTGAAAAGAGAGGAAGTCTCTAAAAAGGAAAGCAATGACCATTGTTAATCTATTATTGTGATTTGAAACTCATATTGCTTCCATTGTTCCATTTAGTTTGGTTTTATCCTATTTTGGTTTGTCTAATTTTATTACATTTGATGGCATAGACAGTTATTTCAAAGGTAACAAAATATAGTAGCCATTATTGATTTCCTACTATCTTGTTTTGAAGCTCTGTACTGTTTTCATTGTTTTGACTGATTTTATTCTATTTTGTTTTGTTTCATTGTATCATGGCTGATGGTATGGGCAGCTACTTTGAAGATAACAAGAGGCATTAAGGTAGTAAATGTTGTTTTACTATTATTTTGTTTTAAAGTCCTATACTGCCTCCATTGTTTCATTTTTATTGGTTTTATTATGTACTGCTTTGTTTGATTTTATTATTCCTGATGGTATGGGCAGTTCTTTTGAAGATAACAAGAGGCATTATGGTAGCCGTTATTGATTTCCTTGTATTTTCTTTTGAAGTCATGTACCATGTTCACTGTTTTGCTTTGATTGACTGTATTCTGTTTTATTTCATTTGGTTTTATTCTCTTCAAAATAAAATAAACTTATGAAAATAGAATGATATATAAAGTATATTGTAAAAGTTTAAATGTTGATTTAAAAATAAGAAAAGGATGTATTTATTTAATAGATTATTTTAAAAGGCTATCTTATTAGGGCATTTCTGGTAAAAGTGTCTTTGTTAAGATAACAAAGTTTTCTAAACTAAAAGTGATATTTTTGTCAAAATTTGAAGAAGAGCAGAAAAAATAAGCCAATAGTTATTTGTAATAAATTCATCTTCTTACCATCAATTGAATATACTCACTCAATTTAAACAAAAGTCACATACTAATTAACAGTTTTACTCTGTGTCATGCAACATCAATTCAAACTATTTAATAGTCATCTTCTCTGAGCAACTGAGGGCAAGACTATATGCTATAATTTGAACAGAGATAGAACTGCTACTTTTTTCATGAGGAAATTCTGAATGAGCCAGTAAGGAATAAAAAAGGAAAGTGTTCCAAAATATACTGGTAATCTGTGAACCCAAACCTTTAGCAACTTTGGTTGTTGGTCAGCAGCCACATTTTCTGCTGGAAAGGAGATTTCTGAATATAGATGGCTACTGCTTGCAAAATACCTCAAAGAATTTCTAAGATCATAGTTCTGTGAAAATTAAGATAGTCTTCCAACTTTTCAGGAACAAAAGCCCAAAAGAATTGAGAGTCATCCAAGAGAATAAAGAAATCTAGAGCCTAACAAAACTTTGCCTTGGACCAAGTCTAATGCAGACCTAAAAAGTGACAGTACAGAATCATCTATATGTTAGATGTCACAAAGATATTTTCTCACTGGAAACAGATATTCATTTCAAGTCATATGGCAAAATTTTTAAATGGTTGAAATTTTTTAAATTACAAAAAATGAAACTGAGAATAAGAAAACCAAGAAAGTTGACTCTCAGATTTCATAAATGATCTGAAGTCAAATATGTGTCACTAGAATTAAAAGTTGCAAAGGAGTTTAAATATATTTGCATTTTCAGAAATAAAATTGGGATTGGAGAAACTGGGAAGTAGTAAACAGTGGGAAATGTTAAATCACTAAAATGTTAAATCATTAAAACCATGTTCTCAAAAAATAATGACAAGAAAATGTGCATGATACAATGCTAATCTGCAAGTCAAATTAAAATATTTTATGCATCCAGTTTTAATATGGCAATGAAATGTGTTATTCTTTTTGACTGCTCACTATCTTTCCACTATTTGGAGAATTTTCTGGTTTTTGAGTCCTGGGTGAGAGGAATGAGTAGTTTCCAAAATCCAGAAGTCCTTTTCTCAGACTCCTTTGCACGTAAGGCATGCATGCAAACTAGTCTGCTCTACTGGCACAAATTGGGGATGAAGGGATTCTATCCAAAAAGCCTGAAGCAGAGGATTATTCTATAGTGGGGAAGTAGAAAGACTTCCTCCTAAAGAAACAGTAACGAGAGGCACCACCAGGCCAGCCTAGACACGGGCCTCTCATGCAACTCCACCTTCTCCACAGATCACCTCCCAGCACCCAGGAACTCCAGCCAGAGCTCCCACTCTTTCTCCCAGAACCTTGGACTACAGAGGATTAACTGTGCTAGCTGGAGGGGAGATTCAGTGACTGTCTCACCCAAACAGAAGATCTCAGCAGGATCCAGTCAGTTGGGTGACTATGCCCCTAAAATAGAGGTGGACAGTGGGTAAATAGGGCCAGTAGTAAAGCTCCCTCCAACTAAATGTAAGACTTTGCTGAGTCTGACAGGAGTGTGGGTGACCCCTTCCTGCACACAGAAAACATCAGGCAGAGTAAGGAGTGTGCCAATAAGGACTCCCCCAATTTGGAGAAAATCAAAAGGGCTTATGAGACACACAGGCACATAACAGGGACACAGTAGGGCCTCAACCAATGCAAATACTATAGACAGGGAGATTTGGTGACCTGGAATAACCTGAAGATAAACTAATAGCAGGAACTAAAAGTTGACCTCCATCAATACTACTAGGTTTGACAGTCCAGGAAGAATATAGAACTTACCCAACAGGCCCTGCAGTGGGAAGTCAGGTGACTGGCCCACCTATTCATTGTGGGACCCAGCAACTGGACAAACATCAACCTTACATTAGACCCCCGAGATAAATACTACCAACAGTTGACAGAAGTGGGATTAAAGTACAAAATATTAACTGGAAAGGGGAAAATGGCAAAACAAAAAAGCAAAATAAAATCTCTAACATCTAGTTCACCAGGAGCAAGCACAGGAGACATTGAAATAGAGGACTTCAAAAGTAACACACTGGAAATCTCTGAATAGATAACAAGTGAAATAAAAAAAAAAAACTCCATGAGGCTATAGAGGAAATCAAAATACAAGTACTCACCCAAGTAAAGGTAGAAATAACAACTTTAGTCAAGGAGTTGCTGAGCACAACAAAAGATGAAATAGAGAAAAAAGTATAGGAGCATGGGAAACTGATTGAAACCTTGAATGAATAATATAGGAAAGAAGCAGAATTCATGAAACAAACTCAAAGAGACATCCAAGAAACAAAAAATTCTATTCAAAGCTGGCAAAACTGTTTAAATGAAGGTGAGGATAGGATTTCAGACCTTGAGGACAGGACCAATATTAGTGATCATGAAAGGATAGAACTTTAAAAAAAAAAACAAAGCAGCATGAAGTGACAATCCAGCAGCTTCAAGATGATGCCAAGAGAAAAAAATATAAGATTAATAGGCATCAGTGAAGAGGCAAGAGTCAACAGAAATGACATAACCAAAGTATTCACAAAAGTAATAGAAGACAATTTTCCATACATGGGGAAAAACTGATATGCAGATAAGTGAGGCATATAGGATGCCAAACAGTCACAACTAACATAAATATACACCCAGACATATAATAATTAAGGTCTCAGACATAAAATATAAAAACAGAATACTAAAACCTGTTAGAGAAAACACACAACTCAGCTGTCAAGGAAAGCCTATTAGATTCACAGCACACTTTTCTGCATAAACCCTCAAGTCAAGACAAGCTTGGAGTGAGGTATTTCAAGCCCTGAAAGAAAACAATTTTCAACCCAGACTGATGTACCCAGCAAAACTTTCATTTAAATTTAATAGAGAAACAAGACACTTTCATGTCAAAGAACAACTGAAGAAATTCACATTTACCAAGCCAACCCTAGAAAGAGTATTGAAGGACATATTAGATGGAGATAAAAATGACCACAATCCCCAGAAAAAAAAAAAAAACAGAAAGAAACCAACAGTTAGGATAAGCAATTAAACAAGGAGAAAAAGCAGAAAGCAAACAACTGGAACATAATATGGTGAAGTCAAGCAAGTACATATCAGTTATATCCATAAATGTAAATGGCCTCAATTCATCTATCAAAAGAAATAGGTTGACAGAGTGGATCAAGAAACAGGATCCCACAATATGCTGTGTACAAGAAACCCATCTGACCCAAAAGGAAACTCAAAGATTAAAAGTCAAAGGATGGAAAACAGTATTCCATGCAACAGGAACTTAGAAAAAAGCAGGAGTAACTGTTCTATTTGCAGACAATGTGAACTTCAAACCTAAAGTGATTAAAAGAGATAAAGAAGGTCACTACATATTCATTAGTGGAAAAATTCAAGAGGAAGAACTAACAATTATAAATATATATGCACCAAATACAGGAGCACCCAACTATATAAGACAGATACTAAAGGACATGAAAAATCAAATACACAAGAACACAATTTTAACAGGAGACTTTAACACCCCACTGTCACAAAGAGATAGATCAACTAGACAGTTGGCAAACAAATAACAGAAATGAATCATACCTGTGAGCAACTGGACTTAGTAGATGTTTACAGAATGTTCCATACATCAGAATACAAATTCTTCTCAGCTGTAGATGGGACGTTCTCCAAAACAGACCATATATTATCCCATAAAACATTCTTAAGTAAATGCAAAGGTACTGAAATTATCCCATGCATGCTATCTGACCATAGCATACGGAAGTCAGAAATTAATGGCAAAAAAATTACAAAACCTGCATAAATGAATGGAAATTAAATAACAGCCTTTTGAACAACCAGTGGGCTACAGATGCTATTAAAGAAGAAATAATGCATTACATACAATTCAATGAAAATGCAGAAACAACATACTACAGTATCTGTGGGATGCAATGAAAGCAGTCTTAAGACGGAAATATATAACAATAAATTGTCACATCAAGAAAACAGAATGAGCAAAAATAAACAACCTAATGCTCCGTCTCAAGCTTCTAGAAAAGAAGAGCAAGTTAAACCCAAAGCTCATAGAAGAAAGGAAATTGTAAAGATTAGAGCAGAAATCAATGCAATTGAAACTAAAAAAAAAAAATACAAAGAATTAATGAATCAAAGAGCGGGTTTTTTGAGAGAATAAACAAAATTAACAAGCTTCTAGATAACTTTATCAAGAAAAAGAAACCAAAAAACCCAAATTCATGCAATAAGGACTGAAAAGGGGGAAATTACAGATCCTATGGAAATTCAAAAGATCATGAATACCTACTTTGAAAATCTTTACTCACATAGCATGGAAAACACAGAGGAAATGGACAGATTTAGAAACATAATGAACTACCAAAGCTCAACCAATAAGATATAGTAATTTTGAATAACCCAATATCAGTTATTGAAATTGAAAAAGTAATTAAAAACTTAACAAGAAAGAAAAACCTAGGTCCTGATGAATTCACAGCTGAATTCTATAAGACATTTAGAGAAGATTGGATGCCAGTACTCCTTAAACTTGTCAATGAAATTGAAAAGGAAGCAGTCCTCCCAAAATCATTTCTTGAGGGAAGTATAACTCTCATACCAAAACTAGAGAAAGATGCAACTAAAAAGGAGAACTGTAGGCCAATCTCACTAATGAATATTGATGCAAAGATTCTCAACAAAATACTGGCAAATAGAATGCAGCAAATCATCAAGAAGATTATACATCATGACCTAGTGGGGTTCATTCCAGGAATGCAGGGATGGTTTACACAAATCAATAAATGTAATACAACACATCAACAGAGCCAAAAACAAAAACCACATGGTCATCTCAATAGATGCAGAAAAGGTTTTTGATAATGTCCAACACATGTTCATAATAAAAACCCTTCAGAAACTCAGAATACAAGGTGTCTACCTCAGCCTTATAAAGACTATCTATGACAAACAAACAGCCAAGATTATACTAAATGGACAAAAACTGAAAGTTTTCACTTTAAAATCAGGAACAAGACAAGGATATCCACTATCACTACTCCTTTTCAATATAGTTCTGGAAACACTAGCCAGGGCAATCAGACAACAGAGAGAAATAAAAGGAACAAAGATAGGAAAGGAAGAAGTTAAATTAACACTATTTGCAGATGGCATGATACTCTATATAGAAGACCCAGAAAACTCAACTAAAAGACTACTAGAGGCAATAAACAAGTTCAGCAGTGTGGCTGGATACAAAGTCAATGCTCAAAAAATAATATTATTCCTGTACACAAACAAAAAACTCACCGAGAGAGGAATTATGGAAATATCGCCCTTTACAATAACATCTAAACAAATTAAATACTTAGGAATCAACCTAACTAAAAATGTGAAAGACCTATATACTGAAAATTATACTATGCTAAAAAAGGAAATTGAAGAAGATATTAGGAAATGGAAGGCTATTCCTTGCTCTTGGTTAGGAAGAACCAACATTGTGAAAATGGCCACACTCCCAAAACAGTTATACATATTTAATGCAATCCCAATCAAAATACCATTGACATACCTCACAAATCTAGAGAAAACACTCCTAAAATTCATTTGGAAACAGAAGAAACCTAGTATAGCAAAGGTAATTCTGGGCAACAAAAGAAAGGCAAGAGGCATCTCAATTCATGACTTGAATCTATACTACAAAGACACAGTGGTAAAAATCAGCCTGGTACTGGCAAAGAAATAGACCTCAGGATCAATGGAGCAGATTAGAAGATGCAAGCACAACCACAAAGATACTCAGCCACCTGATATTTGACAAAGGGGCTAAACATTTTCACTGGAAGAAGGATGGCCTCTTTAACAAATGGTGTTGGAAAAATTGGCTCTCCACATGCCAAAGACTGAAACTAGATCCAGGCCTATCACCATGCACACAACTAAAGTCTAAATGGATCAAACATCTAAATATTAAAACAGAAACACTAAATGTTCATGAAGACAAGGTAGGTAGAAGTCTTGGAGACATAGAGGTAGGCAGAGAATTCATGAACAAAACACAAACTGCACGGGAAACACTTCAAAGAATCAACAACTGGAATCTCATATTATTGAAAATTTTCTGCGCTTCTAAAGAACTCACCAACAGAGTGAAAAGAAAACCCACAGAATGGGAAAGAATTTTAGCCAGCAACCCCTCAGACAAGGACTTATATCCAAAACATATAAAGAATTGAAAAACATCAAGCTCCCCAAATTCAAAGACCCTCTCCAAAAATGGACATCTGAGATGAGCACACGGTTCTCAGAGAAAGATATACAAATGGTGGTGAAGAAATATTCACCACCACTTGTCATTGAAGAAATGCAAATTAAAACAGCATTGAGATTTCATCTCACTCCAGAAAGAATAGCTGCCATCAAGAAATGAACTGATAGCAAATGTTGGTGTTGCTGTGGGGGAGGGGGGCAGGAACACTGCTCCACTGTTGGTGGGAGTGTAGACTGATGCAGCCAGTATGAAAATTTCTACGGAGATTTCTCAGAAGATTAGGACTGGAAAGTTCCATTCAATCCAGCTATTCCCCTCCTGGGTATTTTCTCAGAAAACCTGAAAATGTCATGTCACAGTGATATATGTGCACCCATGTTCATAGCAGCACAATTTGTAATAGCTAAATCTTGGAAACAACCAAAATGCCCATCAACCGCAGAATGGAAGAAAAAGATGTGGTATTTTTATACAGTGGAATATACTTAGCTATAAAAAAGGATGATCTTGAGGCCTTCATATTGAAATGGAGTCAATTTGAGCCTATTCTCATAAGTAAAATAAGTAAAAATCATATTTATAAATATCACATTGTGTCTCTAGTGTAAATAGTAATAAGAAATATAGGAGTAATAAAACCCAAAATGTGTAATTATTATTGTTAAAAGGAGAGGAAAAGAAAGTGCTCTAAAGAATATAACTGTATGTGTGTTTAAGTGTGTAGGATTGATAACCATATTACTAAGTGTTTTTTGGATTATTAAACAGAACTGTTTGCAGTCTCACTGTTTGAATGTCCACTTTGTGTGCTTTAATTTTGTAACTTGAACAACTATTTCTAAGATGACAGTATGTAATTTGTCAACTAGTGATTTCTTAGTATTTATTTTATTTTATTTTTAGAATTTTGTATTATTGCTTCCCTTTTTTCTATTTTGCCTTTTTTTTCTATTTAAATAAATTTTTTTAAAAAAAGAAAGAAAGAAACAGCTCTGGGTTTAGGCTCTTTTCCTTGGCTACTTTGTAAAACTGACTGTGCAAGTCTTCAATTCTTCCAGGACTCAACTCTCCAATCTACTCACTCACTCAACAAATAAATACTTTCCCTGCTTAATTAAAAAAGAAACAACTTTGACTGCTTGCAGCCATGAACTCTAATTTAAAAGGACATTTGACTTAGCAAGACAGTCTCATAGTATAAAATTTTTAAAAAGGGCTAGGAATGCAGTGAAGTAGCAAAATAAACAAACAAACAAACATACAATAGATAAATAAATAAATTTTAAAAACAAAGCAAAAAGCTAGCAAAAAATACAGACTCTTGGACTGTACACCAGTACTACCAAACCTAAATCTTCATGTTTGTAAGATCCTCAGGTGATGCATATTTACTATAACAAACAACTGTGTGCTACTTTTTTCATGTACCCAGAGGCCTAAGGAAGTTGAAAATAGTGTTAATTTAACTTCTCAAAGGTGTTAGGGCTCTGAGGCTGCTTTTCTATAACTCACTTGGTCTTTCCTTCCAGGTTACATGTGGACCACAGAAACTTTAAACATCTAAATGTCACATATCCAACACACAAGAATCTGTTACAGGTAATACAATGTGTCAACTTGAGAAGTTTAGAAGTTTAACTGAGAGACTCACCAGGGAGCCAGTATTCTTACTTTATAAATATCCTCATCCTGTGCAAGAGGAGGACAAGAGATTTTGTGAGTGCTACACCTGCCCTGGGTTGAGGGGCTATGTACAGTATAAGGGAGAAGAGGCCTCTTCCCTTTTTTGTTCTGGCTGTGCCTTAAAGTGTTGCCCCAATGTCATGCCACCCTGCCTTGAAGCCAGCTGAATATGGACTGAAACTCCACAAACAGTGAGCTAAATAAACCTTTCCTTCCTTTATTTTGAGTGTTGAGTATTTTGTCCCAGCAGCAAGAGAAAAGTAAGAGTAAAGTAAAAGTAGCCAAGACAGAATCTTCTCATATATTTCTATCACAAGTCCAAGATATTTACACTTAGCTTTTTTTGGTCAAAATTAAAATATAAATTTATTACATGATTCAAGTTGGGTTGAAAAATTGCTTATTTATCAATATCTTTATTGTAGAAGATAGTTTATTTCAGTAAGACTAAAGAAAAAGAAAAAAGACTATTAGAAAGTGAAGATAATTCCTGACAAACCAAATGACATCAATTTGTCATTGATGCCAGTACCGCCAGAATGCTACCAGCAACCTTCAGAGATACACCCATGGGAGACAATGTTATTCAGTCACTTCACTACTTATCATGGTGCCTGAGTCACTTACTCACAATTAATTTCCACACAATAACCCTGAATATGAACTAGGTTAGAAGGAGGAAAAAAGTGTAACCATTATAGGTAGTCAACAAATTATATAATGCATCTATTTACACTATCAACCTCTTTTGTTTAGTATGTAGTATATACCATTATTCTAAGCACTAGAGATGGTGAAATCACTTGCTTTAGTAATATGGTTTAGTTTGTACACATATAGGAAGAGCATATTCATTGCTTTATATTTGTAATTACAAATAAATTAGTATGCTAATAGAATAGATAGTACCTTGAGTTCTTAATTTTTGAGGTCAAAATTTGATGTGGTAACATTGATCTAAATTTCCAAAAACACTGACATTAAAAGAGGAGTGAAGACAGGCTACTCTTGAACTCACTATGTAACCCAGCCTGGCCTCAAAATCATGGTGATCCTCCTTTCTTAGCATCCCAAGTGCAGGTACCATAGGCTTTGCCACCATACCCAATTTAAAATTATTTTAAAGTATCCCACTCAGACTGCAGAATTATTCTGTTAACACTAAGGTAACTACATGATATGTTACTGAATGCCAAACTAGGTCCCACTGCACACTGCTTTCAGTTGTAGTGCCACAGTGTATTTTTGTGGATCCTGTCACTCTTGAAGGAAAATGCACTGAATAGAAATGAAGATAAAATATAAATGGAAGACAAAAATAGCAAGTATCTCAAAGATATGGTAATATAAGTTAGGAAATATCAACAAGTATAGGCAAAAAAAAAAAACTCTACCTAAAAACCTACCCCTTTAGCTAAAGAAGCAGAGAAAGAAAATTAGGAAAACAGATCTTTAACAATGTTCATTTAACTCCAGTCAAATCGCACAGAAAAATCTAACTCTCCACAGTCACCCAAGCCAGCAAGGCTAAGGGACAGCCTAGGGTTCCATCCTCTCCAGACCAAGATGAGGAACCTCAAACCATTCCACAGATTATTCACAGAGAAGGCTGAGTAAAGAGCCTGCACTTGTACCCACATCTGGCAGTAGCAAAAGAACCCTCATAAAAGACTCCTGGGATGTTGTTCAGGGAGCCCTAACTAAGAGTCAGTGCCTGCACTACTGTCCATGAGCCTGTCTGCTGAAAGCACAGGAAAGGCCATTGTGTGGTAACATGTATTGCCACCTCCCAGCCATGGAGGTATCGATGGCAGCCTAGCCAGGTTCCATAACTCCCATCACATCCCAGGAGTAAAATGGAAACTTCACTTTGGGCAACAAAGGCCAAGTGGGAAACAGGGAGTTAAATCCCTGCCTGGAAGAAACAAAGATGTACATCTTACTACTGCTAGAACACAGCCAGAGAAACCCAATTAAGACAGTGCACTTGACTATAGAACAAAAGAAATTACCCAATCTGAGCTAACACAGTACACTGGAGGGAAAAAGCATTGTCTCAAAGATTCATGGACCTACTTGAAGACTGAAAAAAAGAAACTAACCAGTATGAATAGATTCAAGACAGGGAAGAGTAAAAATATTGTCACAGAAGCCTATGGAACTGTACTAACCTTCAAGTTATTGGAGTTTCAGAGAAGGCATGAAAAAATTCTCAGTGAAATAATGGCTGAAAACTTAACAAATTTGCTGAAGTACATGAATCAACAGATTCAAGAAGCTGACTGAACCCAAATAAAATAAAATGAAATAAAGTCACATCAAGCCTCATGATTTTCAAACTCTCAAAAAATGAAGATTAAAAAATCTTAAAAGCATAGAAAAAAATAACATATATAAAATAATCAAATTACAAGCAATGTCTCACAAGAAATGACAGAGCCCAAGTGGTAGTGACACAATGTTTTTGTTTTTTGTTTTGTTTTGTTTTTTAAGTGCTAAAAGAAAAGAGCTGCTCAACCAGGATCCTATTTCCTGTGAATGCATGTCTCAGGAATAATGGGAGAATCAAGACATTCTCAGATGAAACTAAGCTGAAAAAGTTTCTCACCAGCTTAAATTAATTACCTAACCAAGAAGAAATAACAAGAGAAGGAATTTGAAACATAACAAGAAAAAACCAAATGAGTAAAAATATAAATAAATACATTTTCTTTCTGCTCTTGATGGTTCTAAATTATGATTCACAATTGAAGCAGATTTATAGCTCTGATTAATGTTAAGTTTCATGTACAGGAAATATTTAATAATTATGTTATTAATGACAGACAGAAAAAAAAGATACCTACATTTTAGTTTCACAGTTGACTGTAATGAGTTGTGCGTATATAAGTAAAAACAACTAGAAAGCTACAAAAGAGATACATTTTATGGTGACTATTTTGGAGTATCCACTTGGGGCTGGGGATTTAGCTTAGCGGCATATGCTCCTGCCTTGCAAGCATGCAGTCAAGAGTTCAATCCCTGATACCAATTTAAAAAAATGAAGTATCCACTTGACCTGATTGAGAGATGCCTAAAAAATTGGTAAAGCATTGTATTAATCAGTTTTCCCATCACTGGGAGAAAATATGCAACCCACATCATATAGAGAAGGAGAAACCTGACTAGCACACATTGAAACACATTGTAGATACCTAGAAATAGAATTCTAAAATATGTTCAAATAACTCATAGAAAGAAAAAGCAACATAGAAATGAAAAAGAAAGAATAAACAAAAAGCCAAAAATAAAATGGCAACCTTAAGCATAACATGAATAATCACCAAATATGAATGAACTCAATATGCTGTTTAAATAATAAAGACTGACCTAACTGAATAAAAATAACATACTATATCCTGAATATAAGAAGTTCACTTTCAAAACAATGACATTCATAATTTGAAAGCAAAAATATGTCAAAAGGGATATGTGTTATAAAAAATATTGCTGAAACAAAAGCAAAAGTGACTATATTAGCATCAGATGCAATTTTAGAACAAAGGTTATTCCCAGAAACAGACAGGAGTATTACAGTGATAAAAGGTTCAATTGACCAAGAAGATAAGCAAACTTACAAGTGCGTCCCTCAAACAAAGAGCTAAAAATACATGAAGAAAACTTACAGAACTGAAAAAAAAGAGGATAAATATACAATTACAGCTGGAAAATTCAACAGCCTACTCAACAATTTAGGATCAAGCAGAAACCCCACAAAGACATGGGAGAACTGAATGATGCCATAGAGGTAGTATTTATAGAACACTCCATACAATAGCATCATTCTTTTAAAATGTCTACCAAACTTATGCCAAGTCAAAACACCTGGGTCTCAACAACTTTACAACAAAATTACAAAGTCATAGAGAATGCATTCCTACTTCAGAGAAATCAAATTAGTAATCAGTAGCAGAAAAATTCTCAAAAACGTGGAAACTAAAGAATAAACTTCTATGTCTAGAGTAAGTCTCAAGGGAGGTTTTTGACATTACACTGAATTGAATGAAAATGAAAATAGAATAGATCAAAATTTGTGAGACAAAAACTAAAGCAGCCAGGAGAAAAATGTATACAAAATAAACTAGTAGAATAAATTTCTAATCTAAGTTTCTACTTGAAAGTAGGAAAAAAGACAGGGAAAACAGAAGCAAAAGAAAGGAATAGTAAAGAACAGAAAATGCTAAAATTAAAACCATAAAAAAGAAACAAAAACATCAATAAATTGATAAATCTTTAGCAACACTGACAAAGAGAAGACAAACATTACCAGTATGGGAAATGAACTAGGAATAGTGTTAAGACCCTGAAAACAACTAAAGGATATGAAATTATAAATAGCACTACACACAATTTCACTGAAATGGACTAATTCAAAAATATAAATTTCCCATCTCAGCACCCCTCCCACTGCCGCTATGCAGAGGGAGCTCCAGCCTCTGGGAGTGTCTGTGTGCCTCAGCAGCCCCCCACCACTGCCGCCATGTGGAAGAACACCAAGCTCTGTGCCTGCCTGTGCACCTCAGTGCCTCCCCACCACTGCTGCCCAGAGGAAGACCACTGAGCTCTACTCCAGCTCAGGCAGCTGAGCCCGGCCTGTGCACATTGGTGCCCTCCCACTGCTGTTGCAAGGAGGATGATTGTCTTGCTCCTTCCTGGCTCAGGACACTGAGCTTTGCCTGCAACCCAGCATGCTCATCCCGTGTGTTGACCCAGAGGACTGCCACACTCATCCTGGCTTGGCCCACTGCCCTCAGCTATTCTCCCCATCTCTTAGACCAAGCACTGCTGTGAATCTTTGACTCCCACTCTCCCTTCCAGAACCTAGAATGCAGTGGACTGGCAGTACTGGTTTGACAGGAGATTTGGTGACCTCTCGCCCATACATAGGACTTCAACAGATTCCAGTCACTATGTACCCAATAATCAGGTGGACATCAACCACACAGTAGGACCCTAGGAGATACACTGCCCACAATTGTGACCATTGGGATTAAATAAACAGATAGTTGGAAGAGCTAAAGATGGCCAATCAGTGAGCAACAAAATACAGAGCCTCCCAGGGAGAAACAACTCATATGCCAGAATAAAACATCCTAGAGAGATCCAGACAGAGGGAGATGGATTCTCTGGACATAGGAAGAAATTAAAATGCAAAAAGCTCGTCAAACACTCAGTCTCAGGGCTACAATTGGAACAGCTAAAATTATCAGACATGGTGCTTTTGCTGTGACCTGCCAAGCCCCCTGAACTCACGCTGGCTGTGACCTGCTGCAACCCGCAGAGGCACAAAAACTCATTCCCGCTGCCACTCACAGGAGCCACAGCCACACTGAAGTTGGGGGTTTGTGAGCCCATTGGAGAATGGAGCCAGCAAAGGGACCTTCATTAATCCATGGTCAGTGCTGAGAATAAGATGCCCAACAGGAGGGGCGTGACCAAATCGGTGACATGTTGGAATCAGACAGGAGGATCCTGAACTAGGAACAACAGTGACTTCAGTTGGTTGCTCCCTCCCTAAACTGGTGAAAGCCCCTGAAGTTTGACTGGCCCAGTGCAGAGGGGCTATCATATGCAGCCCCTGCTTACACCTCAGTGACAAGAGCAAACAGGAGAGGGCAGAAATCCCTCACCAGTGTGCTTCAGAAGAACAATAAAAAACAAGGAAAGGGGCTGAGACCTCTACTATACACCTGTATGGAAGAAATCAAAAACATGACAAGACAGAGAAACAAGAAAAAGCCCTCAAAAAAAAAAAACCAACTCTGGGAACACTGATCCAGGAGAGGGAAAAACAAAAGAGACTGAGGGCAGCGAACATGCAATATCAGACATGGCTTCAAAGGGCATAAAGAGATATCTTTGGGACCTTGTAGATGAGATCAAAACTGAAATATTAAATCAGGTAAGGCAAGATATAAGTAGATTAATAAAAGAAATGCTAAGCATCTCTCAGGAAGACACAGATGGAAGAAGGAACACAAAAAAAGGAGAGAAACATTTGGTAGAGAATATAAAGAAAATCTAGAATACATGAAGCAGATTCAAAGAGATTATCAGGAAATTAAAAATTCCATTGAAAGCTGGCAAAACTGCCTGAAAGAAACTAAAGATAGACTATCAAAACTTGAAGACAAGTTTGCAATGTGTGATCATGAAAGGAAAGATCTCTTTAAAATAACAAGGAAACAGGCAGTAACAATACAAAGGCTAGAAGACAACAAGAGAATCTATAATTTAAGAATAAGAAATGTGAATGAGGAAGCAGGAGAAAAAACAAGTGAATTACAAAGGCTATTCACAGAAATAATTAAGGAAAACTTCCCAAGCATGGGAAAAGAAAATGACATTCAGTTATGTGACGCATACAGAACTCCAGCCACCTACAACCAAAACAAAGCTACACCCAGACATATAATAATCAAGATACCAGAAATTCAATATAAAAACAAAATATTAAAAGCTGTCAGAGAAAATAAACAGATTACCTATAAAGGTAAGCCCATCAGAATCATGGCAGACTTCTCAGCACAATCTTTCAAGTCAAGAAGAACTTGGAACAAAGTATTCCAAGCCCTGAAAGAAAATAACCTCCAGCCCAGATTGATGTACCCTGCAAAACTGTCACTAGAAATTAATGGAGAAACAAGATGCTTCCATGACAAAGAGAAACTGGGTGAGTTTGTGACCACCAATCCAACCCTATAGAGAATACTGAAGGACATTCTAGAAAGAAAAAAAATACCAGGATTTTAGGCACAGTGGCCGAAAGGCCTCAATGAACAGAGCAGGCAGTAGAATGAAGGAGAAAAGTAGACAAACAAAAGCAGAAAAATAGCATAGCAGAAATGAGGCAGAGAAGGATGGCTAGACTCTGTAACATAGATGGCCTTAATACACTGTATTGTTAATAGTGTACCAGGATTTAAAACCCACATTACTCACACCACTCTGCTTAGATGTATTATATTCTGTTCCAGTCATTCTACTTGTACTAGATTTGAGGGCACAGACAGTTATCCCAAAAGTAGCAGGATATAGTATGGTAATCATCCTTAATTCCCTATTAACTTAATCTAAAGATCTGTATAACATACACTATTTTACCATGACTGATCATAATTGAATCTGGTTTGTTAGATCACTGTTTTGTATTGATAGATTTTATTCAAAGCTGTTATGATTGATATTATCAAGTCTGAGAATATAGGCAACTACACTGAAGATGACAAGATTCACTAGAATATCCACTCTGGTTTGATTATTACCTGCCTTTGAAGTTTTATACTGTATTTTTATTAATGTTGTTATGTACTGCTACACTCAATTGTACTGCTATATTCAATTATAGCTGATGATATAGACAATTCTATTGAATATAATAAGAGACAACACAGTAATCATTATAGATCACCTTGTATTGTGGTTTTATACAACTTTTTAGTCTCCTGTTTTTATAGGAATTTGTTTTGTTTTATCTTGCTATGTTTTGTTTTTCCCTCTAATACAGCAAGGATAGAAATATATGTAGAGACTCATACATGCATAGCTGTTTACATTCTCACTGTTTGAATATCTACTTTGTAACTATTTCTAAGAGGACACTATGTAATTTATCAATTAATGATTTCTTACTGTTTTATCTTTTTTTTTGAAATTCTGTATTATTTATACCCTTTACATGTTTTTTTCTCTTTATATAAAAAAAAGCAGATATTGACCCAGGAAGTAAAAATGACAAAATGAAAAACCAAAATGTAATCTCAAACATCTAGTCCATCAGGTGCAAGAACAGGCAACAGGGAAATAGAAGACTGTAAAAGCCATACACCAGAAATCTCTGAAAAGATAGCAAATGAAATTAAGAAACAAATCCATGAGGCTATAGAGGAAATCAAATTAGAAATAATTTCTCATGTAAAGACAGAAATAACAACCTTAGTAAATGAGTTGCTCAGCATAGCTAGAGAAGAAATAGATTAAAAAAATATAGAAGCATGGGAAATTGATTAAAACTTTGAATGAACAATGTAAAAAACAAACAGACTGCATGAAACAAATTCAAAGAGATATCCAAGAAACAAAAAGTTCTACTGAAAGCTAGCAAAACCATTTAAATGAAGCTGAGGAGAGAATTGCAGACTTTGAGCACAGGATTGCAGACAGCAATCATGAAAGGGTAGAACTTACAAAAACAACAAAGCAGCATGAAATGTCAATCCAGCAGCGTCAAGATGAAGACAAGAGAAACAATATAAAACTAATAAGCATCAGTGAAGATGCAGGAGTCAACACAAATGACATAGGTAAACTATTCACAGAAGTAATACCACAAAATTTCCCAAACATGGGGAAAAATCTGATATACAAATAAGTGAAGCATATATAATGCCAGTCATAACCAACATAAATCTACACACAGACATACAATAATTAAGATCCCAGACATACAGCATAAAAACAGAATACTAAAAGCTGTTAGACAAAAGACACAACTTACCTATCAAGGAAAGCCTATTAGAATCATGGCAGACTTCTCAGCACAATCTCTCAAGTCAAGATGAGCTTGGAGTGAATATTTCAAGCCCTGAAAGAAAACAACTTTCAACCCAGACTGATGTACCCAGAAAAACTGTCTTTCAAATTCAGTAGAGAAACAAGATTGTTTCATGACAAAGAACAACTGAATAAATTCATATCTACCAAACCAACCCTAGAAAGAGTATTGAAAGACATACCAGAAAGAGATAAAAATGACCACAATCACCGAACAACAATAGAAAGAAACCACCAGCCTAAACAAGAAATTAAACAAAGGAGAAAGTGGGAAACAACAACAGGAACATAATATGGCAGTCAAGCCAGTACAGATCAGTGATATCCATAAATGTAAATGGGCTAAATTCACCTGTCAAAAGAATCAGATTGACAGAATAGATCAAGAAACAGTACCACACAATATGCTGCATACAAGAAACACATCTGACTCAAAAAGAAACTCATAGACTAAAAGTCAAAGGATGGAAAACAGTATTCCATGCAATGGGAACCCAGAAAAAAACAGGGGTAGATATTCTGTTTGCAGACAAGGTGAACTTCAAACCTAAAAGGATTAATAGAGATAAACAAAGCCACTACATACTTCTAAGTGGAAAACTACAAGAAGAAGAACTAAAAAATATAAATATATATTCATCAATTATGGGAGCACCCAACTATATAAGACAAACACTAATGGACATGAAAAACCAAATATAAAAGAACACAACTGTAGTATGAGACCTTAACACCCCACTGTCACAAAGATATAGATCAGCTAGACAAAAAGTCAGCAAAGAACTAACAAAACTGAATCATACCTGTGAACAAATGGACTTAGTGAGTGTTTACAGAGTGTTCCACCCAACCACATCAGAATATACACTCTTCTCTGATGCACAGGGACATTCTCTAAAATATACCATATATTAACTGATAAAACATTCTTAAATAAATGCAAAGGGAGAGAAATTATCCCATGCATAATATCTGATCATAGTGCACAAAAATTGGAAATCAATGGCAAAAAAACCTGCAAAACTTGTATAAATACATGGAAATTAAATAACAACCTTCTGAACAACCAGTGGGTTACAGATGAAATTAAAGAAGAAATAAAACAATACCTACAAAACAATGAAAATGCAGACACAACATACTATAACCTATGGGATACAATGAAAGAAGTCCTAAGAGGAAAATATTAACCAAAAAATAGTCACATCAAGAAAATGGAATGAGTACAAATAAATAACCCAATGCTACATCTCAAGCTTCTAGAAAAGGAAGAGAGGAGATTGTAAAGATCAGAGCACAAATTAATGCAACTGAAACAAAAAATACAAAGAATTAATGAATCAAAGAGCTGGTTTTGTGAAAGAATAAACAAAATTGATAAACTCCTAGCTAATCTTATCAAGAGAAAGAAAGAAAAACCCAAATTCATGCAATAAGAACTGAAAAGGGAGAAATTCAAAAGATCATGAACACCTACTTTGAAAATCTCTACTCACATAAGGTTGGAAAACACAGAGGAAACACACAGATTTCTAGAAGCATATGAACTACCAAAGCTCAATCAAGAAGATATAACAATTTTGAATAACCCAATATCAGCTACTGAAAATGAAAACGTGATTAAAAACTTACCAACAAAGAAAATCCCAGGACCTGATGGATTCACAGCTAAATTCTATAAGAATTTTAGAGAAGATTTAATGCCAACTCTCCTTAACTTCTTCAATGAAATTGAAAGAAAAGCAGTCCTCCCCAAATCTTTCTTTGGTATTACCCTGATACCAAAACCAGGGAAAGACCCAACCAAAAAGGAGAACTATAGACCAATCTCACTAATGAACATTGATTCAAAGATTCTCAATAAAATATTGGCAAATAGACTGCAGCAAATCATCAAGAAAATTATACACCATGACCAAGTGGGATTTATTCCAGGAATGCAGGGATGCTTCAACATACACAAATCAATAAATGTAATATGCCACATTAATAGAGCCAAAAATAAAAATCATATGGTCATCTCAATAGATGCAGAAAAAGCTTTTGATAAAGTCCAATACCTGTTCATGATTTAAAAAACTCTACAGAAACTTGGAATAGATGTTCCTCAATCTTATAAAGGCCATCTATGACAAACCAACAGCCAGCATATACTAATGGACAAAAACTGAAAACTTTCACTCTAAAATCAGGAACAAGGCAAGGTTGTCCACTGTCACCACTCCTATTCAGTATAGTTCTAGAAATATTAGCCAGAGCAATCAGACAAGAGGGAGAAATAAAAGGCATAAAAATAGGAAAAGAAGAAGTTAAATTATCATTATTTGCAGATGACATGATACTCTACATAGAAGACCCCAAAAACTCCATTAAAAGACTACTAGAGGTAATAAATTCAGCAACATACCTTGATACAAAGTCAACACTCAAAAATCAATAGCATTCCTGTACACAAACAAAAACTCACTGAGAGAGAAATTATGGAAATGTCACATTTCACAACAGCATCTTAAAAAATGAAATACTTAGGTATCAATCTAACCAGAATGTAAAATATTTATATGCTGAAAACTATACTACTCTAAAAAAGGAGATTGAAGAGGATATTAGAAAATAGACAGATATTCCTTGCTCTTGGTTAGGAAGAACCAACATTGTGAAAATGGCCACACTCCCAAAACAGTTATACAGATTCAATGTGATCCCAATCAAAATGCCATCAACATATCTTACAAATCTAGAGAAAATATTCCTAAAATTCATTTGGAAACAGAACAAACCTAGATTTGAAAACCACTTCTGGGCAACGAAAGCAAGACAGGAGGCATCTCAATTCCTGACCTGAAACTATACTATAAAGCCACAGTAATAAAATCAGCATGGTACTGGCAAAGAAATAGACCTGAGGATCAATGGAACAGATTTTAGAAGATACAAACACTACTACAAAGATACTCAGCCACCTGATATTTGACAAAGAGGCTAAACATATTCACTGGAAAGAAGAGAGCCTCTTTAATAAATGGTGTTGGAAAAATTAGCTTTCCACATGCCAAAAACTGAAAATAGACTCATGCCTATCACCATACACTAAACTAAAGTCAAAATGGATCAAGGATCTAAACATTAAAACAGAAACACTAAATCTACTGAAAGACAAGGTAGGTAGAAATCTTGAAGACATAGAGGTAGGCAAAAAATTCATGAATGAAACACAAACTGCATGAGAAATACTTCAAAGAATCAACAACTGGGATCTCATATTACTAAAAAGTTTCTGCACTTCAGAAGAAATCACCAACAAAGTGAAAAGTAAACCCACAGAGTGAGAAACAATTTTAGCCAACAATCTCTCAAAGGACTTATATCCAGAACATGTAAAGAACTGAAAAACATCAAGCCCCCCAAATTCAAAGACCCTCTCCCAAAATGGGCATAGGATATGGACATACAGTTCTCAGATGAAGATATACAAATGGCAAATAAATACATGAAAAAATGTTCACCATCACTGGCCATTTGAAAAATGCAAATTAAAACAGCATTGAGATTTCATCTCACCCCAGAAAGAATGGCTGCCATCAAGAAAACAATTGATAACAAATGTTGCCAAGGCTGTGGGGAAAAAGGAACACTTCTCCCATGTTGGTGGGAGTGCAGACTGTTGCAACCACCATGGAAATTAGTATGGAGATTCCTCAAAAAACTAAGATTGGAGGTTCCATTCAATCCAGCTATTTCCCTCCTGGGAAAATTGAAAATGTCATGTCACAGTCCTCAGGTCTATGCAACAATGTTCATAGCAGCATAATTTGTGATAGCTAAATCTTGAAAACAGGGGGTTCTGGGAAAACAGGCAGCCAGCATGATGCTCTGGTAAGTGGCTGTGGCCTCCTAAGCCATGGCTGCACCAGGGCAAGAACCATATCAGCCTTTCCTGAGGTCTGCGCCATGTTGGAACTTGGGGCACTGGGAAAACAGGCAGCCAGCTCACCGCTCTGGTGGGCAACTGTGAGCCCACCAGCGTACAGGCTAAGAATCAAACATGCATCTCATCCCCCCACCACTAGCATGTGATCTGAGCATCACTTGCAAGTTTGACTATATGCAATATAGCAAATAAGGGGGATTTTCTTCTGCCATCTCTTTGAAGGCAAATATTTTTATCTCTGTTTTTCTCTGTTCTGATCAATGGTATTCTCTATTGAATATTCTGTTTTTATAATTTCAGTATTTCCTTCGATATTGCTCTACCTGATTGAAGGAACAACTATTGTAAAGAAAACTAGATATACTATTTTACCTATTGCTGTTATCTGGGAACCTGCTGTGAGGTTCTTTACCAGTTTCACTGCACTGCTTCAATTGGTTTTGTCCAGTCTTGTTCTGCTGTGTTTTACTTCCTTCAAAATAAAATAAATGAATAAAATAATAAAATAAAAAATAATAATAAATAAGAAAAATTTAAAAAGTAAATAACAACAACAAAACAGATCAGTAAGGTACTGGGAAACCTGAAACATGATATAACTCAACAAATAATGGGCTTAAAAAGCAAAAGGAGGAAAAGCAAGTGCTCTAACGGATATAAATGCATGTATATTAAAGTATGTAGGATTAATAACCATGTTGCTAAGTTTTTGTTGGATCGGTGAACAGAACTGTTTGCAGACTCACTGTTTGAATGTCCACTTTGTATGCTTTAATTTTGTAACTTGAACAACTATATCCAAAAAGACAATATGTAATATATCAACTAGTAATTTCTTACTGTTGTTTTTAAATTCTGTATTGTTTCTACCCTTTTTTTGTTTTGCTTTTCCCCTTTAAATAAAAGTTTAAAAAAAGAATATCCACATTAGTGAAATACACAATAATCACAGTAGAAAAAAAATCTTGAAAACAACCAAAATGCCCATCAACTGCAGAGTGGATGAAAAAAATGTGGTGTTTTTATACAATGGAATACTACTCAGTTATAAAAAAGGATGATCCTGAGGCCTTTATAGGTAAATGGAGGCAACTTAAAAATAGCCTCATCAGTGAAATAAACAAGACTCACATCAGTAAATATCACATTGTCTCTCTAGTGATAAAAATAGTGGAAACTGACAGAATAATGGGGTCCAAAAAACTATGGAGGATATTGTAAAGAGGGAGGGAAAGTGCTCCAGAGAGTAAAGTGGTCTGTACAGTGTATAGGATAGATGACCATATTGCTGAATTTCAGTTGGAGCATTGAATGGAAGGGTTTGCACTGTCAATGTTTGAGTGTCTAGCCACTGTTTGTGTTTTGATTTTGTGACTTTGGCAATTATTTTGTAGGCTGACAATGAGTAAGGTATCAACTAAAGAGTCTAAGATGTCAATTTTTTTAAAATTGGTATTGTTCTACCCTTCTTTTCTGTTTTTCTATTTTCTTTTTTTCTTTGAAAAAAAAGAGAACGATATGCAATATAACAACCATTGCTAAATTTCTTTTGTTCTGTTTTGAAAACCTATATTGTTATTGTTATTGTTTTGAGTTTTCTGTTGTTATTTATGTGTTTTACTTTTTTGTTTTTCTTTTTATAACCGTTCTCTTTAAAAAAAAAAAAAAAATATATATATATATATATATATATATATATATATAGAGAGAGAGAGAGAGAGAGAGAGAGAGAGAGAGAGACTTCCACAACTTACCTGAAGTGAAATAGATATTTGGAATATCCCAAAACTATTAAGAAAAAATTGAGTTCATAGTATTAAAACTCCCAAAAAAGGAAATCTCCATTGATAGATGGTTTCACTGGAGAACTCTGTCAAACATTTCAATAACTTACATCAAGTCTACAGGATTTCTTACAGAAAGTAGATTACATGGGGATTTTTTCAAAAGATTTTATGAAGCTATTATTTCTCTGTTATCAAAACCAGAAAAAATACAAAGAAATCTATAGACCAATATCATTTATGACTACAGATGCAAAACTCCTAACAAAACATTAGAGAATAGAATTCACCAATACATTAAGTAGGATTTACTTGAGCAAGTCTGGTTTAAAATTTAAAGGTCAATTAGTGTCATTTACTATACTAGCAGGCTAAAACAAAAATTAAAAATTATTGCAAAAAGTTTTTAATTGAATTCAACATTCATTCATGGTTAAAATTCTTGAATTCACAGCTTGATAAATTAAAACAATGAAGAGCATAATCTAAAATATACTTAATGATACAGAACTGAAAGCTTTCCTCCCAAATATCCTCCATCACAAGGCAAGAATACCTGCTCCCATTATTCTTATTTCACAAAGTGTAGAAAGTTTGGGCTAGTGAAAGGGTAATATAAATATGTAAGAGGAACACACACCAATAAAAAGAAATAAAACTCTCCCTATTTGCAGCTGATGTGAAAACCTCCCAAAACCCACCATGAACTAATAAGTGAATTCAGAAATTTGCAAATACACAGTAAACAAAAATTCATTTCATTTCTACATACTAGCAATGAACATATGGACACTAGAATTAAACACACATTTAAAGTTGCTCAGAAACTGGAACTGAGGGTATAGCTCAGTGGTAAGAGCACTTCCCTAGCACATGTAAAGCCTAGGATTCTATCCCCGATTCACAATAAAAAAAATTTCCCAAAATATAAAACATTTTGGTGTGAGTTTAATAAAACATGTACATGTAGTAAAAACTACAAAATGGTGTCAAGGAAATCAGATAAATAGAAGTACTACATTCATGCATTGGAAGGCACAGTAAAGACATAAGTTCTCTTTAAATTAATACAAGGCTTTTATACAATACCTATCAAAATAATAGCATGTTTTGCAGATGCAGTCAAGCTAATTCTAAAAGTTATGTGAAAAGACAAAGGATCTAGAATATCTAAAATGAAAGATGGACACATAAGTCAGTGGACAAGTATAAAGAACACAGAAACAGGCCCACACAAGTATGCTTAGCTTTATGGAAAAGAAGAGCTTTCTCAATGAAGAGTGCTTAAGCAAGTGGCTATGCATGGCAAAAACATAAACCTTTACTTAAAGTTCATATCTAAAACAAATTTAATTCAAAAGGAGGCACTGACTTAAATGTAAACCTACAAAATTATGAAAAAAATAGGAAAAGTTTGAGATCTAGGGTGAGGAAAAGAATTCTTAGATTTGACACCAAAAACACTACTTTAAACTTTGTCAAAATTAAGTACTTATGTTCTGCAACAAGCCGTAGTAAGAAGATAAAAATAAAAACTACAAATATTTGCAAGCTTTATACACCTACCAAAAAACGAATACCTAGAATACAAATGAACTTCAGAATTTTATTTCAAAAAATGAACAGTTGAATTAGCAATGGGCAAAAGACCAATTAGACATCTCACTGAAGATGATACACAGATGGCAAATAAGCACATGAGCATATGTTCTATACCATGAGCTACAAAGAAATGCAAATTGCAACCATTGTGATGCATTACTATATACCTATCAGAATTTCCCAAATTAAAAACAAAGACAGCACCAATTATTGGCAAAGATATGGAGCAATTCAATTACTCATACTTTGCTGATGGTAGTAATGTAAAATGATTTGACCCAACTGAAAAACATTGTGACATATCTCTAAAAAACTAAATATGCAATTACCACAGAGCTCTGTAGTCTGTGTCACAGAAGTGAAAATTTATTTCTACACAAAACACATTCACAAATGTTTATAGCAGCTTTATTCATAATAAATACTAGAAGCAACAGCTATCTCAAAGAATGAATGATGAATAACTTTGGTACATGCATACCATAGAATACACTTAGCAATAAAAAGACCAAACTGTTGCCCCATGCAGTAACCTCTGTGAATTTCAACAGGAGTATACTCAGTGTAAAATTGCATGCTAGTAGGTTATATACTCCACTTATACAGCATCTGAAAATGTCAAAATTACAGAAATAAAGGCACATTGTTGTTTTTCAGAGGTCACAGAAGGAAAGAAGGTGGATATTGATTGTAAAAGGGCAACAAATGTGATCCTTGTGTGATGAAAATATCTGGTATCTTGATTCTATCAATGTTCATAGTTGCCATATTGTACCACCACTTTACAAGTTGCCACCATTGAAGAAAGATACATAAAGAGTGCATGAGATCTTTTTTTAAATTACTTCTCATAATTGCATGTACATCTTTAATTATTTTCCCCAAAAAGTTTAATTTAATAAGATGTGTGGGGATGGGAGTGTAGCTCAGTGTGTAACACCTGTCTAGCATGCACAAGCCTCTAGCTTTGATCTCCACAAACACACATAAAAAGGGAAAAATATATATAAGGAATATTATGAAAAACTTTATGCCAGTGAGTTTGGCGATTACATGAAATATACAGACTTCCTGAAGTTCCTGAAGTCACAGCAGAAACTTCACTCAAAAGGGCATAATCTCAACACTCTAGAAGAAACTAAATTTTTAACTGACACTTTATTTTTACAAGAAAAACTCCAGAGCTAGATTGCTTTCCTGAGAAATTCTACCAGTCTTCAACAAAGAAAATATCTGGTATCTTGATTCTACATGGTATCTGAGGAAGTTGAAGAAGAGGAAAATATTTGCTCTATCTTGTGGGACAAGCTTTACATTGATACCAAAACCATAAAAAATCATTATAAAAAAAGAAAAATATAGATAAGTATTTCTCATTAATTCAAATGCAAGAAAAATTCTAATCAAAATTTTAGCAAATCCAGCATAGCAAAGCTAATACAGTAATGCCTCAGTTCACAAACACTTCAGTTTGCAAACAATTCAGCTCCCAAACAAAAGCATTCAGCAAAATTTTGCTTCTGTTTGCAAATTTCTCATTGGGTGACAAACATGACAAAAGCCATCTTCTCCACATAAACACAAACACATCTCCACCCAAATTATAAAACAAATTAAGTTGTAAATAGAGGTACCACTGTGCATAGAATATGTTTTATTCCATTTTGTTCTCCAAGTAAAATACAATATCACTAATTGAGGTTTGTCCTAGAAATGCAAAATTGATTCAACATTTAAGAATCAACCGTATAAATCAAATAACCAACCATATAAATCAAATAACCAGATTATCTCAACAGAAGAAAACATTTGACAAAATCTAACATTCATCCAAAAGCATAAAAAAGATGAGAACTTCCAGCAAACTGGAACTAGAAATGAACTATGTCAATATGACAAAAGGCAGGTGTGGAAATCTAGAGCGGATATTATACTTTTAGCAACACCTGTATGGTGTCCCCTCAAAGACATGAACAAGACAACAATGTTTGTCTGCATTTCAATGCTGTACTGGCACAGTAAAAGAAGAGAAAGAAACAAAATCCATCCAGATTGAAAGAGGAAAAACAAAAGGACATATGATTATCTACGTAAGAACTCTGATGAAATAGACTTAGATGAATGTACAAAATAGATGAAATAGAGATGAATGCACAAAAACTTACATTTCTCCATATTAGATGAACACTTGAGTTTTGAAATTTTAAAAATAACATAGTACTATCAAATATGGTGAAACATTATTTTGACATCAAAATTGAAACTGTTTCTCTTTGAAAGACTTAGGAAAATGAAAAGACAGCTATAGACTAGGATAAGTGTTTGCCTGCCAAGCATCTGACAAATGGCTAAGGACTTACAGAGAAAGAATATATGACAAACTCTTACCACACAATTATAAGGTTAAACAATTCAATTACAAGATAGTCTAAAAAATTGAGCAGTTTATAAAAATATATACACTTAACATTAGTGTATAAAAAGATGATTGATACTGTCAGCCATCAAAGAAATAGAATTGAAGCCACAATAATTTATCACTATATTCATTGAAGTAGCTTAAAATTAAAAAAGATTGATCATTATCCAGTATTGAGGATATCAAGCCACAAGAACTCTCATCCATTATTAGTAGGAATGGAAATGAGGGTTCTTTTGGAAAATATCATGGAAGTATCTTATAAAGTTTTTACATATACTAATCATAGGGAGCAGCAAACCCACTCATGAATATTTATCCAAGCCAAATGAAAGCTTATATACACAAAATTATATACAAATGGTTATTGTGACATTATGCATAGTAGTTAAAAACTATAGACAATCTAAATGTCCATTAACAAATGAATGCATAAACAATTTGTAACTTATCTATATAGTAAAACATTACTTAAAAATAAACAAAATAATACACCTGATAACATGAATAAATGGCAGTGCACTTATGCTAGTCAAAGAAGTCAAACTCAAAGAATACATATTACATCATTCTATTATATGAAATTATAGAAGATGAAAAACAGTGACAGAGAGTGTTTCAGTAATTTCCTTGTCCAAGGGTCAGAGGAGGAATCCCAGCAGAGGTCCATGAGAAAACTTTTCACAATGATTTTGATGGTGTTTACACAACTGCATCCTGTTAACAGAATTCGGTCAACTGTGGACTTTAAACATGTACATTTAAATATATGTAAATTATCCCTCAAGGTGAGAGACACAGTTGGGGAAAACCAGAATGATGTCCCTGAATATGTTCCTAATACTGCTATGACCTACTAGTGTTAGTACCTAATTCAAATGTGAGGACTTTTATTGGGCCTCCACTTCCAACTTGCCACCACCATACTGTCTAGTTTGTGCACCTAAGGTGTCTTTTGCACAGTTAGTATCTATTCTGAGTCTGGCAAAAGGCAACTTTTCAAGGAACTATTATTGCAATCAAGTAGGATTAGAGGGATGTCTGCAAAAACACCACCAACTAAAGGCCATAAAATTAGCAAGTACTTTTTCACTTGTACTAATCCTACTGAAATATAATGATCATTTCATTATTCTAGTACCTTTGCTGAAACCATAAAATATATAATACTTTCCATAGTTCAACCCCAAATGAGCATCTGGTTTCTTTGTCTTTTACTTGTTTTGTTTCTTAAATCTTTGATGAAATGTGGAACTTTTGACTCATGGTCCCTTCATGAATGCTGAATTCCTTTTTTATTCTCTTCCTTTTTGTGAGCCTTAAAAATGCTTTACTTCTTTTACATATACAAGAGACGATAAAAATGTGGTAAATGTTTAAATAAAAAATGTATCATAGTAAAAGACACATTACCATTAATCTCTGTCAAGATATAAGAATATTCCCCCTTCAGTTCAGACACACATCATTCTTGTCGATATGACTTATAATAATTTTTTAATTTAAACATTCACCAGTTTTCAATCACTCCATGCATATTACCTTTTACTACATCTTAGATTGTCTGTTATTTATTATCAATAGCAATTCTTGCAAAGTATTTTTTTAACTTACCTGAAAAGTTCCAAAAGAAGCAAAGAAAATTCAAATTTTCTTTATTCTCTAAATGACTAATTTTAAGGTCAATATAATCATATAAAAAATAAATACATAATTGCTATTTGTAGCGAAGTTTTAAAATGGAAATAAAGCTAGGAAGTAAAAAGCCAAAAAAAAAATTTACACACAAGATAGTTAAGATAGTTATGCAGCTAGTTTCTCTTAGTTTACTGAGAAGAAAGTTTTGTGCTAATCTCATTTAGACAAGATATCATGCCTATATCTTGTACTCTAAATAATTACTATGAAGACAATAATGCATAATTTATTAATTATTGTAACTCTCTTAGTAACCTGTTTTGAAACTGTTTTGTTGATATTTTTCTTTAAAATAAACAAATAATAAACTTTTTAAAATGAGAAAAAATTTTAGCAATATTTTATGCATAGCACAACTAATAAATAGTCCAACATTCAGTAATTATGAGACATATTAGCATGATGAAGAGGTGTCAAGAGAAATAAGTTCTGATTTCAAACCTCAAAAAGCTTGTGATCTCAATGATGAGGTACAATATAACCACATAGAACATTTAGTGCAAAGTTTTACTTTACATTATGTGGTTGGAATTCACATTATATGAATCCATTTGGAGAAAAATGTATCACTCGTTCACTCCCAAAATTTTTTGAAATAAATTCTTTTTCACTTAGACCAAGTACTAAAATACATATAGAACAAAAATGTGTAGAAAGTTTGTCTTAAAAAAAATTTTTAAAAAGCACTATCTTGTATATCTTGTGATATAAAAAGCATTTTAACAAAGGTAATGTAATGTGAATAATAATGAAATTTATTTTCAATTCATTTCAAGTTTGATTAAAATATAATAAACAATATGCTCTGGAACTTTTAAAAAGTATTTGAAAATCTTGTATGTGTAAATATAATGAATACTAGGTTTTTTAATTTTCTTACATTTAGGACTCTAAAATGCTTCCCTGAACCTCTGTTTTCCTTCCCCAAGGAACATGCAAATAACACTTCCTGTGATCTAACTGTAGCTTTCACAAATTATTAGCATTGGTTTAACAGAGGCTGTGTTATTGAAAGCTCTTTTAAATGGGGTATAAGGAGAATTTATAAAGATCTATTAGTACAAAACACTGGATGTTTTGAAGTTCAACTTTGGCAAAAAATAGAAAGAAAGAAAGGAAGAAAGAAAGAAAGAAAGAAAGAAAGAAAGAAAGAAAGAAAGAAAGAAAGAAAGAAAGAAAGAAAGAAAGAAAGAGATAAAAGATGAGTAACAGGAAGAGAGAAGTAAACCTCACCACACAGGTTTATAATATTCTATTTATGAGAACATCTCTAGCCTCTTAACAACCTTGAAAGTAGGTATTATGTCTTCCTCATTTCCCTTTTTGGCTCTGAATAGGGCATCTAGTATCTACTAAGAAATAACACATGGTTAATGCATTTCTGTGTCTGTCTCTCTGTGCTTCTTTCACACACACTTATACACACACACTTATACACACACACGCACATACAAGTCAGACAACAAAATTAAAACAGAGAGAGGAAACATGTGGCAGAGCTTAGGCAAATAAAATATATTTTGACTTATCTTTTGTTATGACTTTAGCATTTGGAAAATATTTCATAGTAGACTGACCAAAGCAGCTTTATTTTTAAGATGTAAAGTAAAACATTCAGAACTAGCAATTTCCTGCTTTATAAAAATTCAATTCATAGTTGGCTCAGTATGAAAAGGAGTTGCATCAACATTTTTGCTAAAATCATGGGACTGAATGTTTGCCTGTGCTCTCAAGTGACAAACCTCAGCCAGTCAAATGCATGTGACAGTGATATATGCAGCTCCAGTCTGTCCCATGCATGCTTCCTACTCTGGGAAGGGCTCCTCCTGGTTCTTTCAATCAACTGGGACTACCAGGACTACACAATTTGGAAGTCACATTTCAAAGATGGTAGAACTACTGTCAATCTCTGTCAATGATTTGTTGATCCCTTAGGTCAGTTTCTGGTCCCAATGACCAGAAACACCACCTCAGTTTTTTAAGTGAGAGTTTGACTTCTATTGTGTTTCAACCAAATGAGGTTGGAGTCTATTTGAAACATCATCTAGAATTTGCATAATGTGCCACTCTTTAAATATGTTGAATATGTGCCTGACCATAATTCATTTAACTTTTCGTTCAACAACACCTTTTCTAAGCACCCATTCACTGTCCCACTGGGTCCAGTGGTAGAAAGGATGCAAACAGATCAATAAGAATATCTGGATGTTCAACACAGTACATAATGAACACACAATGCATAGCTCAACAAATGTTTACAGACCAAAGAAATATGTCTGTGTACTCCACATCATTATCAGGTGTCCCAGGAGATAATATCAATAGGATAAATCACATTAAATGATTATACAGGTAATAGAAAATAAAGTATTATGATTTAGAAAAACAGATCAAGTTCCCCTAATCTCGATACATTGCGACATGATACATTGGAAATCATGAACACTTTTAAGGATGGTTTAATCAAAGGGCTCTAGAATGTGTCTTGCTGAAATGAGCCTGTTGGTTGACTTCTCAATGGTCAGTCATCCTAAAAAGTTTAAAAGACAGTTCATTGTCTTAAAAACTCTGTTAAACATCTGCTACTGCTGCTGCCATTTGTCAATGGTATTAACCTTTGTCCTATCTTTCCTGCCTCTGTCTTAATAGTTACACTTTGGGATCAGAAGGACAGACCTCCGTCACCACCAAGTCTCCTTGAGACCGGTGCAATGCAGGGACAGGTATTATCCAAGAATTAATAAAGACCACATTTAATCACAGTTGAATAAGCAAATGAAGCAGAAAAAAAGACAATCTAATTTCCTATTGCAAACTTGAGAAGTGCTTTCAGAATTGGTAGGCTACATGGAACTAGTCTTAGAAGAGAATAAAAACAAAGTATAACTGGAAATATCTAACATAACACAACAACTGGCCCCGGAGAGCCTTCCAAGTTCCTTCCATGGACAGCTGCCCTTCCTTCTTGAAGATGTAAATGCGGTCTTCTCTAGGGGACATCTGTAATCCACATGTCCTGTGCTAATCATGCATAGTTCAGAAAGACTCAAAATCTTCCCTTGCTTTTGTCATGGCTTCTTGGCCACCCCTTATGTGTTCCTGAGGTTCATCTGAGGGATCCTGTGGCCCCACTTCTTTGCTTTAATAGATTCCTTTTCTCAAGCTCAGAGATTAATAGTCCCTTTCCTGAGTACAAGTGTAACTGGAAGAGGAGGGTGTGCAGCTGCCACAGGTGTTGTACATCATGTCTCAAATGATAAAGTGAAAACAGCTGTAGGTTTCTCAGAGTGTTCCTGGCACAGAATACAAACAGGTCACCCTGGGAGAGACAGAGGTGCTATCAGGTAAAGTACTGCATGTTCCCCAGGTAAAGATCATCCCCATTCCACACACTGTCCTGCACCACAGTGTTTTGTAAGCAATGATTGTGTTCCCAAGCAGAAAAGAAAGAGGGAAAGCAAAACAAGCCATTAGCAACACCAAGGTTCCAAACATCGACCATCTGGCCAAGACAGAAAATCATGTTTCATTTTATTTTACCTATGAGATGTCACTACACAAGAAGGCATAGTCAACTACTCCAATAACATGGAAATTCATAGATATCCCTTTGACTTACATCTACAGTGACCTAAATATTACCTTCATTCATAAATTGAAGTGTAACAATGTGAGATTTAGCTCAGTGGCACAAGCGCCTGCCTGGTAAGGACAATGTCATGAGTTCGATCCCCAGTACCAGAGAGAGAGAGACAGAAGGGAGAGACAGAGAGAGAGATGTGATTGAGTGGGGAATGTGCTAAACTTAGAAATCCTGAATATTCTTTGATCTTCCATTGACTAAGAATATTATCTACTTTGTTAAACTCATGTTTATGAAATAATCACATTTAGTGATAATTACAGTTTCATTATATATACATTTTGTCATTTCCTTCAAAGAAAATTCTGCAAGTAATCAAGCTAAGTAGGCAGAATAAAATATAAAATGAAAATTATTTAATTACTTGTATGTAAAAATTTCAGTTTCTTTTTATTTTTTTATTTAAAGAGAATAGAACAAAACAAGATAAAACAGATCAGAACAAAATAGTATAAGCAATACAGGACCTCAAAACAAGACAACAGGAAATCAACAGTGGCTACCATAATGTCTTTTGTTTTCTTCAAAATAGTTGTCCATATCTTCACACGTAATGAATTCAAATGAAACAAAATAGTATAAAAGCAATCAAAACAAAAGAATGAGAGCCTTACAGACCTTCAAAACTAGACAATAGGAAATCAATAATGGCTACCATAATGTCTCTTTTTTCTTCAAAACATTTGTCCATACCTTCATACATATTGAAATCAAATAATTGAAAACAGACCAAAACCAATCAGTACCAAGAATAAGAGCATTATTGGACTTCAAAACAAAATAACAGGAAATCAGCAATAGCTATCATGATGTCTCATTTTCTTCAAAGTAGCTGTTCTTACCATCACATGTAATAAAACAAATTCTTGTAAATTCTTTAGAAGTTCTAGGCATGTGTAAGTCTATACATGTACAACTATCCTTTCTGTATTAGAGGGAAAAACAAAGCCAAAATAAAACAAATTACGAGAAAAACAAGAAACAAATAACAACAATAGCCCAAAACAATGACAATACAGGCTTTCAAAACAAGGTGGTAGGAACATAACTAAGGTTGTTATTTGGCATAGTTATCTTCAAAAGAGTTACTCAGATTATCAGATATAGACATGCAAAATTGATCCAATCCTATGAATGTTAACTGTTTTGTTTCAAAAACTAAAAGAATTAGTAGCACAATCATCTTAGCTATCTTAAGTGTGTATAAACAATTTTATATTTTTTTTCTTTTCCCTTCCTTCTTTTCTCCTTTTCCCTATCTGAGTTATTTTTCCCCTTTGAGCAGTTGCTTGCCCTTTTATAATCTTTATTGAAGATTTTGCATCTTATTTACTCTTTCAATTACTTACATTAGGTAGGCAATACAATATTTACACATGTGATTCTGATTTATTTCACTTATGAGTATGATCTCAAGTTGCATCCATTTACCCATAAAAGCCTTACTATGATCCTTTTTTATAGTTGACTAGTACTCCAATGCATAAAAATACCACATCTTTTTTATCCAATCCTCACTTGATAGGCACTTATGTTGTTTCCAAGACCTGCCAATTACAAACTGTACTGCTATAAAGATACATCACTGTGGTATGATGTTTTCAGTTCTTCTGGGAATATGCCCAAAAGTGGAATAGCTGGGTCAAATGAGACTTCCAATCCCAGCTTTCTGAGGAACCTCCAGACTGACCTCCACAGTGGTTTCAGCAGTCTATACTCCCATCAACAGTGTAAGTGTTCCTTTTCCCCCACAGCCTCTCCAGTATTTGTTACTGGTGGTTTTTTAGATTCTGGCCATTTCTTTCTGGAGTGAGATGGAATCTCAGTGTGGTTTTAATTTGCATTTCTCTAATTACCAATGAAGTTGAATATTTTTTCATGTGTTTATTTGCCATTTGTATTTCTTCAGTTGAAAAGTGTGTATTCATCTCAAATGCCAATTTTTGCATTGGGTCTTTGAATTTCAGGGGTCTGATTTTTTTTTTAATTCTTTATATTTTCTAGACAAATGTCCTTTGTCTGAGGGAGACTTGAATAAGATTTTTTTCCCAATTTGTAGGGGTTTTTTTTCACTCCATTGGAGATTTCTTTTGACATGCAAAAACTTTTTAATAAGATGACATCCAAATTATTGATTATGGGAAGTATTTCTCATGTAGTTTGATTTTTGTGATGAATTCTCTGCTTACCCCTATGTCTTCAGGATTTCTACCTACTTTGTCTTCCAGCAGATTTAGTGTTTCTGTTTTAATATTTAGACCATTTGTCCATTTTGACTTTAGTTTAGTTCATGGTGATAGGCATGGGTCTAGTTTTAGTTTTCAGCATATGGAAAGCCAGTTTTTCCAGCACCACTTATTAAAGAGTCTATCTTTCTTACAGTGAATGTGCTTGTCCCCTCTGTCAAAGATAAGGTGCCTGAGTGTGTTTGTAGTTGTGGCTATATCTTCTACTCTATTCCATTGATCTTCCAGTCTGTTTTGATTCCAGTACCATGGTGATTTTATAACTGTAGCTTAATAGAAAAGCTTCAAATCAGGGATTGTCATGCCTCCTGACTTGCCTTTGTGGTCCAGAATTACCTTTGCTATTCAAAGTCTTTTCTGGTTCCAGATAAATTTTAGGAATGATTTTTCTAGATCTGTGAGGTATTCTAGTGGTATTTTAATTGGAATTGCATTAAATCTATATAATGATTTTGGGAGAATGGCTATTTTCACAATGTTTACTATTCTTATCCATGAACAGGGAATGTCTTCCATTTTCTGAGATCCTCTTCAATTTCTTTTTTTCAGAGTATTGTAATTTTCACTGAATAGATCTTTTACTTCCTTTGTTAGATTGATTCCTAAGGGTTTGTTTTTTTTTTTTGGATGCTAATGTGAATGTGTGGCTTATTTTTCTCTCAGTGAGTTTGTTGTTTGTGTAGAGGAATGCTATTGATTCTTGAGCATTGATTTTGTTTACTAACTCTAGTAGTCTTGGAGTTTTGGAGGCCTTCTATGTACAGTATCATGTCATCTGCAAATAATGATAATTTAACTTCTTCCTTTCCTATCCTTATTGCTTTTATTTCTCCCTCTTGTCTAATTGCTCTGACTAATATTTCCAGCACTATATTGAACAGGAGTGATGATAATGTGCATCCTTGATTTGTTCTGATTTTAGAGTGAAAGCTTTCAGTTTTTGACCATTTAATATGATGCTGGCTCTTGGTTTGTATAGATGGCCTTTATCAAATTGAGATAAAGACCATCTATTCTGATTTTCTGAAGAGTTCTTATCATTAATGAGTATTGGAGTTTATCAAAAGTTTTTTCTGTATCTGTTGAAATGAGCATGTGATTCTTACCATTGGCTCTATTGAGAGGGTAGATTACATTAATTGATTTGTATGCACTGAATTTCTTCTATAACCCACTGATTACTCAGGAGTGTATTATTTACTTTCCATGTATTTATGGAGGTTTCTCAGTTTCTTTTGTCATTTATTTCTAGTTTCATAGTTCTATGATCAGATAATATGATGAGATAATGTCAATTTCTTTGCATTTACTTAAGCATGTTCTTCAGGCCAGTATATGGTCTATTTTAGAGAATGTTCCATGTGCAGCTCAGAAGAATGTGTATTCTGGTGTTGTTGGGTGGAACACTCTGTACACATCTACTAAGTCCATTTGTTCTCACGTTTGATTCAGTCCTGTTATTTCTTTGCTGATTTCCTTCTAGTTGATCCATCTCTTTTGTGTCAGTGAGGTTTAAGGTCTACTGTTATAATTGTGCTATTGCTTATTTGAGTTTTCTTTTCTATTAATATTTGTTTTGTATAGTTAGGAGCTCCCATATTTGGTGCATATATATTTAAGATTGTTATCCCTCCATCTTGAAGTTTTCCCCTACTATATAGTGACTTCTTTTATCTCTTTATTTTTGTATTTTTTTATTTAAAGAGAAAAAATGTAAAGGGTAGAGATAATACAGAATTTTTTTAAAAACTGTAAACAGTAAGAAATCACTAGTTGATACATTACATATTGTTTTCTTAGAAATAGTTCTTCAAGTTACAAAATTATAGCATACAAAGTAGATATTCAAGGTGAGAGTGTAAACAGCTACATATGCATGAGTCTCTACATATATTTCTATCCTTTCTGTGTAAGAGGGAAAAACAAAACATAGCAAGATAAAACAAAACAAATTCCTATAAAAACATGAAACCAAAATGTCGTGTAAAACCACAGTACAAGGTGATCTATAATGATTACTGTGTTGTCTCTTATTATATTCAATAGAATTGTCTATATCATCAGGCATAATTGAATACAGCAGTAAAATTGAATATAGCAGTATATAACAATATTAGTAAAAATAAAACATTGTAGACAGTATAAAACTTCAACGGCAGGTAATAATCAAAGCAGAGTGGATATTCTAGTGGATCTTGTCATCTTAAGTGCAGTTGCCTATACTCTCAGACTTGATACTATCAATCATAACAGCTTTGAAGAAAATCTATCAATACAAAACAGCAATCTAACAAACCAGATTCAATTATGATCAATCATGGTAAAACAGGGTAGATTATAGAGAGCTTTAGGTTAAGTTAATAGGAAATTAAGGATGATTACCATACTATATCCTGCTACTTTTGGGATAACTGTCTGTGCCCTCAAATCTAGTATAGGTAAAATGACTGGAACAAAATATAAAACATCTAAGCACAGTAGTGTGAGTAATGTGGTTTTTAAATCCTGGTACACTATTAATAATATCAAAGCCATCTATGTTACAGAGTCTAGCCATCCTTCTCTGCCTCATTTCTGCTATGCTATTTTTCTGCCTTTGTTTGTCTACTTCTCTCCTTCATTCTACTGCCTGCTCTGTTCATTGAAGCCTTTTGGCCACTGTGCCTAAAATTCTGCTATTTTTTTCCTCTATAGAATGTCCTTCAGTATTCTCTGTAGGGTTGGATTGGTGGTCACAAACTCACCCAGTTCCTCTTTGTCATGGAAACATCTTGTTTCTCCATTAATTTCTAGTGACAGTTTTGCAGGGTACATCAATCTGGGCTGGAGGTTATTTTCTTTCAGGGCTTGGAATACTTTGCTCCAAGCTCTTCTTGATCTGATGGTCTGTGTCGAGAAGTCTGCCGTGATCTTGATGGGCTTTCCTTTATAGGTAATCTGTTTCTTTTCTCTGATGGCTTTTAATATTCTGTTTTTATATTGAATTTCTGGTATCTTGATTATTATATGTCTGGGTATAGATCTGTTTTGATTGTAGGTGGCTGGAGTTCTGTATGCCTCACATAACCGAATATCATTTTCTTTTCCCATGCTTGGGAAGTTTTCCTTAATTATTTCCATGAAAAGCCTTTGTAATTTTCCTGTTTGTAGTCCTGCTTCTTCATCACATTTCTTATTCTTAAATTATAGATTCTCTTGTTGTCTTCTAGCCTTTGTATTGTTACTGCCTGTTTCCTTGTTATTTTTAGAGATCTTTCCTTTCATGATCACACATTGCAAACTTGTCTTCAAATTTTGATAGTCTATCCTTAATTTCTTTTAAGCAGTTTTGCCAGCTTTCTATGGAATTTTTAATTTCCTGGTAATCTTTTTGAATCTGCTTCATGTATTCTATATTTTCTTTATATTTTTTATCAAATGTTTCCCTCCTTTTTTGTGTTCCTCCCTTATTTCATCTGTGTCTTCCTGAGAGAGGCTTAGCATTTCTTTTATCAATCTACTTATATCTTGATTTACCTGATTTAATATTTCAGTTTTGAGCTTGTCTACAAGGTCTCGAATATATCTCCCAGCGTCCACCGAAGCCATGCCTGATGCTGCATGTTTGTTGCCCTCAGTCTCTTCCATCCTTCCCTCTCCCAGACCAGTGTTCTCAGGGTTCTGGGCTGGGGGGGTCCTTCTTGCCTCTCTCTCCTGCCATGGTTTTGGTTTCTTCCATATAGGTGTATAGTGGAGGTCTCAAACCCCCACTTGCTGGTCATGGCTCTTCTGAAGCACAGTGGTGAGGGATTTATGCCCTCTTCTGTTTGTCACTAAGGTATAAGCAGGGGCTTCATATGCTGGCCCCTCCCCACTGGGTCAACCAAACTTCAGGGGCCTTCACCAGGTTAGTGTGTGCTAAGCATAGGGAATCAATTTGGGATGGCTTATTGGGTCCCAGCCAGGGGCATGACTCAGGCCAAGCAAATCCCATGAATCTGCTCTGGGAAGATAAGAGTCACTGAAGTCACTGTTGCCTCCATTTCAGGCTCCTCCTGCCCAATTCCAACATGTCGCCCATTTGGCCACATCCTTCCTGTGTGGGAGGTCCTATTCCCAGCACTGACCACGGATCAATGAAGGTTCCTTCACCAGCTCTGCTTTCCATTGGGCCCATCAACCCCAACTTCAGCGCAGCTGTGGCTCCAATGAGTGGTGGTGGGAATGAGTTTGGGTGGCTCTGCTGACCAGTGTGAATTCAGGCTGGTGTGAATTCAGGCTGGTGCAAATTCAGGATAGTGCAAACTTGGTGGGTCACAACGGAAAGCGCCATGTCCGGTAATTTTAGCTGTTCCAATTTTAGCCCCAAGACTGTGTGTTTGATGAGTTTTTTTCATTTTAATTTCTTCTTGTGTCAAGAGGATCCATCTCTCTCTGTCTGGGTCTCTCCAGGATGTTTTACTCTGGCATATGAGTTGTTTCTCCTGGGAGGCTTTGCATTTTGTTGCTCACTGATTGGCCATCTTTAGCTCCTCCTCCTCCTTTATCTCTTTTGATCATTCTCGGTTTGAAGTTCACATTGTCTGCAAACAGAATAGCTACCCTGGCTTTTTTGGCGGTTTCTGTTACATGAAGTATTGTTTCCCATCTTTTGACTTTCAGTCTATGAATTTCCTTTTGGATTAGATAGATTTCATTTATACAGCATATAATTGGATGTTATTTCTTGATGCATTCTGGCAGTCTGTTTCTTTTAGTTAGTTAATTGAGGCCATTTACATTAATGGTTATGTGATATATATTGGCTTGTTTTTGTCATGTTTTCTTTCTGCTGTTGGTTCCTTCCTTTTCCCCACTGTTCAATTGTTTGCCTTGCTTAGTGGTTTTATCCTGTTGGTGTTCTTAAAGTCATAGCTATTTTCACATCTAGAATATCTTTCAGTATTCTTTGAAGGTTTGGTTTGGTGGTCATTGAGTTCTTCAGCTGTTCTTTTTTGTGGAAGTATCTTTTGCAGGGTACATCAATCTGTGTTGGAAGTCATTTTCCTTTAAGATTTGAAATACTTCACTCCATGCTCTTCTTGACTTCATTGTTTGTATTGAGAAGTCTTCTGTAATTCTGATAGGCTTTCCTTTATTGGTGATCTGTCTCTTCTCTCTAACAGATTTCAATATTCTGTTCTTATGTTGAATTTCTGAGATGTTGATTATTATATGTCTGGATATAGATTTATTTTGGTTTTGGCTAATTGGAGTTCAATATGCTTTATTTATCCATATGTAGGTTTCCTTTCCCATATCTGGGAAATTTTTGGCTATTTCTTCTGTAAATGATCTTTTGATACCATTTGTTTTGTCATCTTTTTCATTTACACCTATCAATCTTATATTGTTTTTCTTTGCATCATCTTGCAACTGTTGAATTATTTCCTGGTTCCTTGTCATTTTTAAAAGATCTCTACTTTCCTGTTCAATAGCTGCAATCTTGTCTTCAATGTCTGAAAGTCTATCTTCACTTTCATTGAGGTGGTTTTGCCAGCTTTCAGTGGAATTTTTGATTTCTTGGCTATCTCTTTGAATCTGTTTCACACAGTCTGTTTCTTTATTATAGTGTTTACTTAAAGTTCCCATCTTTTTGCAGTGCTCCTCAATTTTTTTAAATATGTCTTCTTTAGACGTGTATCTTCAGCATTTCTTTCATTACATTTATCATTTCTTCTTTTACTTGGGAGATTATTTCTGATCTGAGTTTTTTATAGCTTCCCAGAATTGTTTCTTTACTGCAGTTGCTATCATTTCAGAAGTTTCAGGTGGATGGCTTACATTTTCTTCTATGTCCATGTCTCTTAGGAATGTTTGGGATGGGCTGGAGGTTTGAGGTTTCATTTTGCTCTTTCATTTTGTCATTCCTGTATTCCTCTGGAGAAACTGAATGCAGGTATCACTTGATTTCTAGGTTGAGGATATCTGTCTGTACTGCTGGAGTTTCCCTATTTGAGTGGAGGTCATTAGTCAGGCTTTACCAGGTCCCTAGTGGGACTCAAATGTGAGGAGTATGCTGGAAAGTCTTTCAGCACACCCCACATAGTACTCTGAAGCTCCCCAGCTGCTTGAGGTTGCTGGTTGAGACTCTACCAGGTTCTGAGTGGTATACCAAAGCTGAACAGCTTGATGGAGTTTTCCATGCAGGCCTTCAGCTCATGCCACATGGCATACCAAAGCTCTGAAGCTGCCTGGGTTCACTGAGTGGGGCCCTGCCAGGCTCCAAGTGAGGAGCTGAGGTTGCGCAGCTGAATGGGATTCACTGTGCAAGCCTTCAGCTTATGTCACTGAGTGTAGGTGGTTTCCTAGCCACTTGGGGTCCAAGGCAGGGCCTAACCAGGTCCCTAGGGACCTACCCAAAGGACCCCAGCTGATTGGGGTCACTGAGCTGGGCCCTACCAGGTTCCAAGTGAGGTACCAAGGTTGCACAACTGGATGTAGTTTGCTGTTCAGGCCTTTGGCTCACATCCAAGACTTCACTTTGGGAACTGAACATCAGGTCCACAAATCTAAACAGATAAAGACGGAAGGGTGATATGTAGTTCACATACCATATTAGATTTCTATAAATAATTGTATTGAGAAGCAAAAATTAAATAAAATAACACAGATAAATGTTATTTCAATGTAATTCATTTAAAATGTCAAAAAGCAAAGAGGAAAATAAGTAAAAAAGTAAATAAGAAAAAAGGCAAAACAAGAAAGGACAAAAGAAGACATAGGAATAGATGGAAGGCAGGAAAGTGAAACAAACACTTGTGATTAAATTTTAATTAAACTATAATGCCATTTAAATATCCCACAATAGTGGTTTTCAAAGCACAGTCCTAGGAAGTATCACCCAAGAGTTGTTTAGAACTGTTCACCTGCTAGCCCAACACTACACCTGAGATATCAGAAACTATAGTTTCTGATAGAACTAGAAATCTGAATTTTCATAAAACCTCCAGATAATTCTGATGTGCCCAGAAATTTAATAATTTCTACATTAGCAAAAGGAAGTTATAATTAATGATTAAACACTTACTAATAAAAAAAAATAGCTCCTCTTAACTAGGTAAAATGGTACACTCCAGATATCCAAGCAACACAGGAGATTGAGACAGGAGACACACAAGTTCCTCTCTGGGCAATTTAGTGAATTAGAAAGACCTAGTGTTTAAGGGGCAAGAGATCTAGCTCAGTGAAAAAGCCTATATGTTTATTCTAAACGATAGTATTAGTATCATATTACTATTGATTAATAAAAATGAATGACTCTTTTACCATTAAAAGGTTATATTTGGTTACTATCTAATTAAATAAGCCAGTTGTCAAGATAGGATAAGGAAACATTCAGGAATAAACAGAAGATACAAAAAAGCAATTATTATTTTACTTTTAACTATGTTGTTTAAATTTACATCTATAAATAACAAAACCATTTGAACTTGTTAGAATAAGGACATGGGAACAGAAGAGTTGAACAGACACAGACCTTGCCTGAGATTGGATGCCAGGACCCACAAAGGACCCTTTACTAAGCTAAGCATGTCACTCTCTTCTTCTCCAACTGCAAATTTCTGCCATAATGATCCATTATGTCAAATTCATTTTTATATCTTTCAGATGAGTTAGGGTAGAAAAAACACTGGAAAGCACTAAATTCAAATATACATGTAGTATATTTGTAGTACTAATGGAGTGCCAATAGCAATAAACAAAATTGGCTTTGAATTCTTTGCACCAACACTGAGATGAGAACGTAATAGCAGAAAACAATGAGATGGAGAATTCAGAGAGCTAAAACATGGCATATAATGTCACAAAGAGGGAATACAGGTCGTCTAGAAGGAAAGAAAATTCCTGAATTTCAGAGGTTTCCAAGTCAACAGTGTGAGTTCAGAGAACACCTGATAGTAGGGCATGGCTGGCCCCTGGGAGCAAGTTCAACATAGCAGAGAGGGCCAGAGACTGAAACATTGGAGAGAAAATGGGTGAGCAGTAAGACCAAGAATTTGCAAAGTTTGGCAAAGAAACAAATGTAAGATCTAAGAGAAAAACAAGATTAGAAGGAGACTGTAGTTTGTGGTTTGCTAAGTAGTCAAGAGATATAAGTACATTTTTAAAGTGGGAGGAAAAAAATAAATAGTTTATATGCTAGAGATGGTTGATGTCTACAGCAAAGTAATAGAAAAACATAAATATGAAAGCCATCACTTAACCCTTATATAAATATGCATTATGTGCCAAGTAGATCTAAAATATTAACAAGCATAAGTTGCCTCTTGGGGGTTCATCTCTTTGCAAATGGATCTACTTGTCATATTAAGTCTCTGAAGGGACAACCAATTAATTTAAAGAGAATTTGATTGACAGTAACAACTAAAAGTAAATACACGCTTTCTTGAGAACTACAAATAGATAGATTAAAGAAACTGACTGTACTAGAAAAATGAAATATTTCAAATGGCTTTTTTCATATTAATTAGCAAAATTCTCCTTGATTTTAATCATATTTATATAAATAGTCACATGTCAATTTTTATGAAAAATATATGATTTTCCCTTTATACCAACTGTAATAGGTATAGAAGACAATGTTATTTATAAATAGCTATCATAAATTTTTTTTAACACCTATCTCTCTAAAACTAAGCACATATAGGAAAGATGATCTCAAAAAAAACTATCTGTGGCCTTCTAGTTTTCACACAATCCAAGGAAAGGGAAAAAATACATTTTTTAAAATGTCTTTAAAATTCTTTGTGCAAATACTAAGACTTGATGATACTAAGTTCAGTTTATAATTTGCAGCTATATTTAATACTTTTTACTGTACTCAGCAGGTGGTAGAGACTCAGGACAATGTCTTAGAGTTATAAATCATCTACAAATGCTCATCAAAATTGAAGTAAAATAGAAGATATCATAAAGTAGACAAAAAATTCATGATAATTTCTGGCATAAAAGTAAAAACTAAGTAAAGATTAGTTCCCTTCAAGCTTGAGAGGCAGAATCTAGCTGATAGGACTTTTCTAAAATGGAATCAAAGATTTATTTCATCTCATTTTATATGCTCCCAATTTCATAAGAAAGTTAACTCATGATAATTAAAAAGGCATAGCAACTTTTCTTGAAGCATTTTTATTTCTTTCTTTCATATACCAATATATGGTTTTCTACCAAGTAAATAGCTTCAAATATTTTATCTTGTTCTATTGGGCTGATACCACCAGTTAGACCATAAAGGCTACAAAGAATAAATGTATGTTTGTTTAAAATAATTTGTGTATCAGAATACTTACAAATCTTGAATATTGCTAATAAATGCTTTAATAATAATTGTAATAATTTCATTAACTAATACAAGTTATAATAATCATATTGCAAAATCAATATATTTTCTTTATATTCTTAATATCATAGGTCAAAAGAGCAGAATATTCTGCACCAAAAATCCCATAATACTTACTCATTAGAGTTTACCAATAAGGAAGATTTGAATACCACAGAACTAAAAAATTCATTGTATTTTAATCAACTGATGACTGTTTAATCAGTAAATTCAAAAAATGAAAGTTAACTTTTTATTTTATACAACTGACTAATTTTTTTATCTAAGGAAACCAATCTGACTCATTCAATGCCCTAAAGAGAAATATTCAGTGTATTAGCACGTGAGATGATAAGTAACATGACCTTATTTCCTATGAAATCACAGTTGTCTGATTTGATATGATATAACTGTAATTGCAATTAAAATGACATTGCTCATAATTAAAAATAAGATCAGAGAACGAACAGAAGTTTTTCTTTTGATGGTTTAAAGTATTAGGGTGGAAGAGGTGACAGTGTTTGTGGGAGCTCTGTGAAGACTTTTGCAGACCACTGATGAAATGGGGAGGTGTTATAAATTAGGAGCTCAGCTTTGAGTGACAGCCATGACATTCTGACACAGTGGATGTGGCTTCCAGAGCCAGATCAGCTGTGGGAGCACAGCTAAAATCAGAACATTTTCACATAAAAAAAATCTGTGGCAATGGCTGACTGATCCTGGGGTACCTTTGACTGATAACATTATAGGAACAGGTTACTTTTCATAAACAGAAAATTCAAGGTCCAGTAACCTGACTCGAATTGGAGTTCTCAGGGTTTTATCTTCCTGTCAGGATGAAACCAGTCAATAGACTTTCCTAAATAAAGAGATAGGTTCCTTTCCATTAGGAGGGGATATTCCAAACTAGACATAACAAAAATCATCATAGCCAATGTATTGCAAACAAGTCTCACTTAGGGAATGTTTTAGAAAGTTATGTTTAAGCTTCACACTGTCTGATATCTGTCCCATATGAAATACTGGGTAAAAGAAAAACTAAAAGGGGTTAAAATTGAAACAATAGAGAGCACTGAAATCATCAAAATAAATGAAAAATACTAAAACAATACTCATATTGTAAAATGCTCAATTTTTCTTCTCTTTAACAAGAAACAATTAAAATATACAAGCTTGAGAAGAGTTTGCAGACTGGGGATTTGGCTCACTTGCTGACTTGCCTGCCTGGAGAACGATTTGCAGAAAGGAGAAACATGAAAGTATAAATAAAACTCAATGTTCAACACAACAGAAAAAAGTGAGGAAGAAATCCAGAAAAGGATTATTAGAATTAATTATGATTGGTATTCAATAATCACAAACAAAATGACAAAGAAATATTCAGGAAACTAAGTTCTTTATACCTCCCCCAAAATAGAAAGACAGAATAAAAAGTGTACTAAAAATTAATAATATGCTTTGACTTTTAATTGCTTTATCATAAACCAAAATTATAGAGATGCTAAAATTTGGAAAAAATTTTAAAAAAAAATTGTAATTTTGATCTAAAAAATCATAATGAAAAACATTAACTTTGGAATTCCATTTATCAGCCATAAAATATATGTTATGAATATTAGATACATTCAAACCCTCTTATGATTTAAGCTGTTTCTAAGGCAAAGCTCTCTAGTACTGCTATAAAACAACTGATCAATTAAATTTTATAGAAATCTTATGAGTTGAGTAATATTCTATAATTTACCTAAGATTTTTAAATAGTTTGGAAGAATAGAACTTGAATAGATTTTAGTAAGTTTTGTTAATTCAGTTTCAATATATTTTAAGCTAATTGATTCTCAAGTTATAAATCTAGCATCTGCTGCTTTAAGAGTTTAATAAAGAGAAGATTTCTAAAAACCTGGTTTTGTATCAATTCTGTGTTTCCTTAGGGTGTGTGTATGCAGAATCAAAACATCTAGATATGACAATAAAACAATTGTTCAACTCTGAAAAACATGTTAATTCATGGCTAATTTTTAATAGCATTGAAATTTCATAGATTCACCCAAATGTTCTTTTATACAAAGCATAAATTCAAAAGTATTTCTAAGTTCTAGTGTTAATAATTTCTAACAGAAAATATGTATGAATAATGATGAAGAAAGGAAAAAAGAAGAGAAAAAAGAGGGTATAGATAAGAAAAAAAGAGAATAATTAAATATGTTTCTTAGTAATTGTGTACCCATATTGGAATATTTTAATAACTCCATTATGTATTTATGTTACTAATAACCTTATTTTTCCTACAGGAAAAGTAAAACTGGATGAATTTAATTTACCTAAGACTACACACAAAAACAATAGCTTAGTTAAAATGTAAACAAAGGCAGACTCAAAGTTTTTTTTAAAATAGCATTTGGATCTCAAACATCAATCTTAATGTTGAACTTACCACCTGACAAATTATATCATTTTTTAAATATTTCTACCATGAATCAGAGTTGGACATTTTAAAAATTCATTTTAGGCTTCAAGTTGGATCTTAAAATTACAGAACTTTAGAGCAATATTATGAAATATTTAGCATTCCCTAAAGTTACCTTAAATACCATGGCCTCTACTGATCCCACATTTTATAAAACTACAAAGATGTGTATTAAGTAGCTCAGCCCAGGAGAAGCCTGAACCAGACACTGGACTCCAAAGCCTGCTCCAACGGTGACGTCAGCACAAGTTCCTTGGCCTCCCTGAGACTATTTCCCCCACTCCAAATGGATAAATGATAGTAGTACCAACATCAGAGGACATCTTAAGAATTAAATGAGCTCTTCATCTATTTAATACTCCTCCCAGCAAAAAAGTACTCCAAATGTGTAGCTATTAGCTCTGCTTTAAAAAGGAGATGCTTTTGTATTTTTGTCTAGGAGAATAGACACTAAGATTTTCAGCACAGTACAGTTCCAGAAGTGTGCACTGTTAACAGCATGCAGAGCTCATATTGTTCTAAAAGCAAATAGGGAGAGCATCGACAGTATCTGCATCATTCAGGCCACCTCATACACAGAGTGGATCACTTATGGCTGTATGCCATTATAGGACTCCTGTTGTGTAAGATCGCCTCTGTGTGACTGTAGACATTGCTGTTTTCTAATTCCATGTGCATTTATAGTCATTTGGGGACAAAAACATTTTTGAGTCTGTTTCAGGAAATTCCATGAGAGAAACATATTTAGTATGAGAGATGGGAGATAGGAGAATCCTCTGATATTATACCAAGTTATAAACTTTGCAATGTAAGTTTCACTGTTCTCATGTTCCAGCTTTCCAATTACTGCAAAATATCTCATTGCTAAGCCGAATAAAAACCACACTGTTAAATAAATAACAACTTCATCATTCTCTCTTGTTTTCAGTGATGGGAGATGAATAGCAGTTCACAAGAATAGGATACCAGTAACAAAAAAAAAAAAATTCCAATACTTAAAAGATGTAAAAATACATTTAAATGTTAATCCTATCAGTGATGGTAGTAATCTTCAGCTGTTCGTTGAGGAAGGTGGGGAACTGTTCTCCAACCGCCCTCTCCCTCCTTGAGGACACAGAAGGGGAGGTTTCCAGCACCCTCCTAATTACACAGGACAGTGTAACTTGTCCTGAGGGAGAGGGAACATAAGCAGAAGTGATATGCTTCCAGTGCTGACAAGTGTTTGACTGGAGGTGCAAGACTCACACACCTTCTAGCCTTTTCCGTGATTTGAGAGATATGAGGGGAAGGCGGGGGGAGCCCCTGTTCTTGGAGCCTGTGGGAAGCAGCCTCCTCTCTACACAAGTCAGTGCAGAGTAAGTTACGTTAAACCACTAGGACTCCTGAATCCCTGCTGCAGCAGAACCAAAACACTCCTGCCTATCTCCAGATTTCTGAGACAGTCTTTGAATTCTTTTCTTTTTAGTATTGTTTATAAGAAATAAAATTATCTAATCCCACTGTTATAGTTTGTATATGGATGTCCCCACAAAGCCTCATGCACTCATAGGTGGTTGAATCGTGTAGGTGTGATATTCATCAGTGGATTACTCTACTGATCAGTTTATTGCTAAATGTGAGGTTGGAAGGTAAAGCCAGGTGGGAGGGGTGGACCTCTGGGGCGTGGCCTGAAAGCATACCTCTCCCTCCTCCTCCCTGATCTCTCCCTCTCTGCTTCCCGCCCACCATCCCTGAGCTGTTTCTTCTCTGCCAGACTCCTCTGCCATGGCACCCTGCCTTGAAACCACCCAACTATGGACTGAAACCTCTATGAACTGTGAGCCAGAATAAACCTTTCCTCCTTAGAGCTGTGAGTGTCAGTGTTGTTGTTGTGTCCCAGCAATGAGAAACTAAACATTCACCCTGTCTGCTATCTTCAATAGTATATTACTCAGGGGTTTTCTTTATCAACATGAGTTTACTACTCTAGATTTTGCTTGCAGGAAAAAAGGTGCAAATAACTGTATTTATGCATTTCATTTCAGAAACATCCTGAGAGTTGATTTAAATTAACATGAGACTTTTCAATTGATCTCATTGGATTCCTATTGCCTTTCCAAGACTCTCTCCAAAAACTTTGCATCAAAGCCTCAACTTTACCATGCTCATCATTTCTAAATGATGATAATAGTAATCCTGGTTGCACAGAAGATAGTACTGAGGATCAAAAATTGGATCATATCAAATTTAACAGCTTCTGCACAGCAAAAGAAACCACTGACAGAGTGAAAAGAAAACCCACAGAATGAGAAAACATTTGCCATATATTCCTGAGACAGAGGAATAATATCTAGATTATAAAAGAACTCAAAAAATTACGCCACCTCAGATAAAAGGCCCAATCAACAAGTGTGCAGGTGAACTGAATAGATATTTCACAGAAGTACAAATGTCCAATAAATACATTAAGATGTCCATTAGAGAAATGCAAATTAAAACAATACCAAGATTGTATCTTAACTCAGAAAGAATGACCATCATCGAAAGTCAAATGATAACAAGTACTGGCAATGTTGTGGAGTAAAAGGAGCCTTTATACATTGTTGGTGGCAGTATTAAGTAGTACAACCACTATGAAAATCAATATGGAGATTCCATAAGAAACAAAAACTAGAAATTCCATTTGAACCACCTATTCCCCTTCTGGGTATCATAGTGATACATGTGTTCCAATGTTTACAGTAGTACAACTCATAATAGCTCGATATTGAAAGCACCCTGCATGTCTGTCAGCACATAGATGGATAAAGGAAATGTGTTATTTACAAACATGGAATACTACTCTGCCATAAAGAACAATATGTAAGTCATTTTTAAGAAAATAGATGTACCTTGAGACCATAATGCTAAAGGGATTAAATCAGACTCACAAGATTAAGTGTCACTTGATTTTTCTTTTATGAGAAGCCACAACTATAAGTAGAAAAATAAAAACTATTAAGAAGTAAGAAGAAAGATCTTTCTCTAGATCCCGGGAAAGGGATTTAGAAATGGAGGGAACAGGTTTGCAGGGGGTGGGGGTTTAAAAAAGAATTCAGATGTGTTATGTGTATGTTCTAACTCCACATGAGGAATGTAAACATTATGTACTGCAGACATGTTCTAATAAGAAAAATTCCTAGAATTGAGGAGGCTGTGTCAACGGTGAAGAGTGTGTGTAATCTTTCCAGATAATGTCTGAATTCCCCTCCTTGAGGACTGCACTATTTTACATTTCAGTTGAAAAATGTGAGAGTGCCTGCTTTCCATACCTTCATCACAGATCATGCGGTTAAACATTTGTAATTTTTCCCATATGTTTAAGAGACTTTTCTTTTTCTGTGAGTTCTACCACTTTACTATACTTCTATAGGTATTTTCATATTCTTTCCTAAGAGTTCCACATCTAATCAAGTATTAAAGACAGTAATATAAGTTTCATTTGTAATTCTTCCACCTTAATCTCCTGATTTGTGTTTTTCTTTTGATTTTAATGAATCTTTTTATTTTTATGTGATCAAACTTATGTCTTTTCCATTATCATGACTGGATTTTAAGGCATGGTAAAGAAAATAATTATTGATATTTTCACCTGATATTTATATGTTTATTTACTTAACATTTATTTGCAATTAAGTTTAGTATATAGTATAAAAAAGTGTTCCAATTTTTATTTCTCTATATAACTAATCAGCTGTCCATTAGGCAGTCGATTTTTGTTTTTTTCTGACTTCAGATGTAGTCTTTATGTCACCCTAAACCTCCATGTTCAGTTTGGTGTACCTTCTGATTTTCATCTTTGTATTGTTCCATTGTGTGACTTCACTGACCATTTTATGTTTTAATATATACTGAGGCTAGTCTTGCTTCCTAAATTTTTTTATATTTCTATGGATTTTTTATTTCTTCTTTCAAATAAAATATGTACTTTTAAGAATATACTATTCAACCTTTCTATATTTTCTTTGCTTGCTTGTGCTTTTGTATTTTATTTAAAGAGAAAAACACACACACACCCCGTTAGCAAGTAGGCACTGGCGGTCTGAGTACCATTTTGGAGGATGAATGCATACAGCTTGACAAGTAAGGGGGATTTCCTTCTACCATCTCTTTGAAGGCAAATATTTTTATCACTGTTTTGCTCAGTCTTGATTAATGGTACTGCTTTATTCAATATTCTGATTTTAAAAGTTCGATATTTCCTTCCATTTTCCTCTATTTAACTGAAAGAACAGCTAATGTGAACAAAATGGGCTGTACTATTGAGCCCATTGCTTGTGTCCTGGTGACCTGCTCTGAGGTTCTGTGGTAGTTTTATTGCAGTGCGGTCGCATGGGTTTGTTCTGTCTTGTTCTGCTGTATTTTGCTACCTTCAAAAAAACAAAAGTAGATAATAAAGTAACAAAATACCTCTAAAAATCTCCCAACTGCACCAAAGCTGATCCACTGATCATGGATGAGGAGTAAATAAAAAACAAGGCAACAGAATCATGTAAGGTGATTAAAAGTATATAACAACAACAAAACAAGTCAGTAAGGTACTGAGCAACCTGAAACAGGATACAACTAAGCAGATAATGGACTTAAAAAGTAAAAAGAAGAAAAAGTGCTCTAGAGGATATGGCTGCATGTATGTTTGAGTGTGTAGGATTGAAAACAGTGTTGCAAAGTTGTTACTGGATCTTTGAACTTCTTTGCAGTCTCAATGTTTGAATGCACACTTTGTATGTTTTAATTTTGCAACTTGAACAATTAGGTCTAAGAAGACAGTATGTAATTTATCAACTAGTGATTTCTTACTGCTTTTTTTTCTGAGATTCTGTATTGTTTCTACCCCTTTTTCTGTTTTTTTTTCTCTTTAAATAAAATTTTTTAAAAAAGAGAAAAAAACAGGAAAAAGGTAGAAATATTACAGAATTTCAAGAAAAGAAGATAAACAAGTAAGAAATCACTAGTTGATAAATTACATATTGTTCTTTAGAAATAGTTATTCAAGTTACAAAATTAAAGCACACAAAGTGGACACTCAAGCAGTGAGAGTGCAAACAAGTCTGTTCAACAATCCAACAAGAACCTAAAAATATGGTATCAATCTGACACATCTAAACATACATGCAGCTATATCTTTTATACCGCTTCCTAATACCTCCTTTTTTACAATAGCAATTATACATTTTTAAAATTTTATTTAAAGAGAAGGAAAAAAAGCAAAATAGAAAAAAGGATAGCAACAATACAGAATTCTAAAAGAAAGAAATTAAAAAGGAGCATAGAAAAAGCCCCACTAAGAAATCAGAAATTTATAAATTACTTACTGTCATCCTGGATGTAGTTGTTCAAGTTACAAAGTTAAAGGGTACATTGTAAATATTCAAAGAGTCAGACTACAAACAGTTCTGCTCAAAGATCCAATGAAGATTCAGCAATATGGTCATCTATTTTACTCACTCAAACTTACATGCAGTTATATCACTTAGATCACTTTCTTTTCCTCTCTTTTTTACAATAGCTATTACACATTTTGGTTTTATTACACTTGTAGTTCTTATTTACTTTTTACACTAGAGACACAATAT